>JAVGWX010000020.1:26980152-27343618 GCA_036924085.1 Ariolimax columbianus | reverse complement strand
TTCCTGTCTTATGGATATTGAGAGGACTGTGGGTGGGAGTTATTCCTGTCTTATGGATATTGAGAGGACTGTGGGTGGAGTTATTCCTGTCTTGTGGATATTGAGGAGGACTGTGGGTGGAGTTATTCCTGTTCTTGTGGATATTGAGAGGGACTGTGGGTGGAGTTATTCCTGTCTTGTGGATATTGAGAGGACTGTGGGTGGAGTTATTCCTGTCTTGTGATATTGAGAGGACTGTGGGTGGAGTTATTCCTGTCTTGTGGATATTGAGAGGACTGTGGGTGGAGTTATTCCTGTCTTGTGGATATTGAGAGGACTGTGGGTGGAGTTATTCCTGTCTTGTGGATATTGAGAGGACTGTGGGTGGAGTTATTCCTGTCTTGTGGATATTGAGAGGGACTGTGGGTGGAGTTATTCCTGTCTTGTGGATATTGAGAGGACTGTGGGTGGAGTTATTCCTGTCTTGTGGATATTGAGAGGACTGTGGGTGGAGTTATTCCTGTCTTGTGGATATTGAGAGGACTGTGGGTGGAGTTATTCCTGTCTTGTGGATATTGAGAGGACTGTGGGTGGAGTTATTGCTGTCTTGTGGATATTGAGAGGACTGTGGGTGGAGTTATTCCTGTCTTGTGGATATTGAGGATGTGGAGTTGTGTGACTATGTTAGTCAAGGTCATGGGAAACATACTGATCAAAACTATGTTAGTCAGGATCAGGTGAAACATGCCGATCAGACTATGTAAGTCAGGGTCAGGTGAAACCTGATCAGACTATGTTAGTCAGGGTCCAATGAAACATACTGATCAAGACACCTCCTTACTTCCCAAGCAGTTCTCCCTGGAACCGACAGTTTCACGGCAGTCCTGGCAAACTATGTGGAGATCGGCACTGTGGTCCCCACTGTGGTCTACTTACTGATAAGTCTCACATTTCACTAGAGCGAGAAGGACTCTGGTCCAACTTCTCAATCCAGCTTTCGAGGTGTGAGAAAAGCCACTGTAACGGAATACCAAAGAAAGTCGCTAATGGTACACCTACCAACAGTACAAGTGGCCTTAGCAAGGGCAGCAGCAACATCATAAACAACAACAATTCGGTTTCTAACAGCTGAAGGATGTCGACTAGTTGACATTCATTGGAGAATGCAGGCAGTGTATGGTGACAAAAGTGTGTTGACGGACAACAGTGAAGAACTGGACAACGATGTTTAAAGAAGGACATTAGATAACGCAACAATATGCGCCAGATTTGGTCGCGGAAGATCTTTCGTTAACTCCACGTCCTTCTTTAAACATCGTTGTCCAGTTCTTCACTGCTGTCTTCGACACACTATCGCCCCCATACACTGCCATCATTCTGCGATGAATGTCAACTGATCGACATCCTTCCAGCTGTTAGAAACCGAATCACCGCTCGCTGATCAACTCTGGACTGATTCCGTATCACACCCGTCATGTTTTCAACGGTCTGCTGAGGAAACTATGAGTCGGAGGATAATGGAATTTTGCAAATTTGACGGTTGGTATGTGCTGTTTACAACAGTAGTGACGTTATCATGCGCATGCGTACGTATGTTCACGTGATGCAGTTTGGTCCCGGTTTCATTTGAACACGCCTCGTACATGTTTTCATACAGCAAAGAGGACACCATGTAGTGACAGTTCCATGCTTCCAGCTAAGTGAACAAAGACACGATCACGATACGGCCGCCGGAATGCATGCCATTACCTGTATGCTTACTTATGTCATGTTTTTCCCACATACTGTATGCTATTTAAACGCCCTGCTATTTAGGGTTATGATCAAGTCCGTTCTCGGACAGTCTCTTGTGGTGTGTGTCGACATATCAGATGTAGAAGTATTACCCAGCTTTAAAAGGTAGCTCCCTCCGTGACAGACCCTGCACTGATTTACTAGGTGTTGCCTTTTCCAGAGGTGGGATAGAGAGAGGAAGGGATAGACTAATGCACTCAATCGCTACCTTGTCTCACATAACTGTCCTGTAACTTTTTTACAGCTACGTTGCCTGGGGCGTGCTGACACTTACACAGGTTAGCAACATAAAAAACTACAATAAAATCACGTTTCGACCAAGTAGTCTTCATCAAGTGTGTATGAAGATTATTTTTCTTTTCGTTCGCCTTATTTCTCTATTTCGGTATCCATTTTTGTAAGGGTCTGCTTCCTCCTGCATTTTCTAAGGGTATGTTTCCCCGGGGTATCGGCCGGTGCTGTGATGGGGAACGAACCTAGCCTCTTCGGGTTGTGAGCCGCGTCACTTAACCACTAGCCCACGCCGCTACCGCCTGACGAATTGATTGTATTGCAGTTTACATGCCATCAAAATGATCTTCGTGCGACAATAAGGTCATTAGCTCCACATCATGCGGCCCTCAAGTGGTTTGATCCTCAGACCGCTTCAGTTTTGACACGTTAAAGATGCTGCTAGACGAGTTTCACACATTTCCTAATACGGATTCTCAAATGTTATTGTAAGCTGTGTTCGACATCAGTACAGTTTGGGCAGACCCACAGGTACCCCCAGTCTCTCTCAGCAATAGCTAAGTTACTTAGGGGTTCAGTGATCTCGAGGTAAAGTGTCCGCCTAAGGTGCCGGAGGTCGCGGGTTCGAATCACGGTGAAGACCGAGATTATTTTTTTTTACGTGAATGTTCTGGTAAAAATTCCCCTGATCTCTGTGTAGTGAGATCGGACTCTTGTTCAGTGCCGAGCGCGTTAAAATCTCTTGGCAGTTAGAAATCGAAATGAGTAGGCTTAACGGCCGCAGCTTACACAATTCAATATTTATAGTTAAACAATCTACCCAAATTATTTGTACCTTCCCCCAGGCCTAGTAAGCCACAGTAAGTTTTAAAAAACCTAGTACGTAAAACAAAAGCATTCGGCTACCTTGCAACAGAGATTAACATGCCTGTTTTAATACCAGGTTTTCAAGTAAAGACACTTATATTTGGAATGCATTGCCACAGGAAATAGTAGAGGCAGGGTCAATCAATACATTCAAAAAATAGATTGGATGCATACCGCTAATTTTAGAACAAGTGATTGTAAAAGAAACTGGTTGTATACAGACTCTGTAAAGTCTTCTAAAATACTAAAAAGACCGCCAGTGCGTAAGGGGGTATGGTAAAGTTGACTAACAGCCATGGGATATGCTAAGGTTAACAAAGCACCTAAGAGTATGGTCAAGTTGACTACCAGCCTCATTTTGTTGTTAAGATGACCCTTGGATCTATTCTGCCCAGTTCTCAATCTGAAGATGATGACTTGCTGTTCTCTAGTTAAGTTAAAATAGCTGTCTTCTTTTCGAAAGTCGGTGTGTTGATCAGCCCATTTCCCCCTGAAAGTTGGCTTTAATTATAGTCTCGGCCTTATTATATGTGATGCTCCTCCACACTTTTCCAGTTTGTCTGCAGCTTCATTGCCTTCAATATTGCAGTAGGATGGAACCCATTGCAGGACCAACCTTGGGCGTTCTGCTGAGAGCTGTTATTGCACATTGCTCGAGATCTTCATCTTTGTGTTGTTTTAGCGCTGCTAATACTGACGCGGCATCAGTCAGGAATACTATGTTTTCTTGATGGATATCTTTATCTTGGATTACAAGCTCAGCGGCTGCCTTCAGTGCCTCTGCTTCTGCACGGAAGTTATTGGAGTATGTTGCCGTTGCTAATACTCGTGTTTTGTCTGTTCCATTCCTTAATCTGTAATAGACCCTCCGCCTCCATTGGATGTGGCTTTGTTAGATGAGCCATATGTTTACACGTGTATTCATTTTTCTGGCGAAAATACTCCCCCAAGATATTCTTCTGTAATAAATTTTCTTTCTAAAAATGTATGAGTTCCTGTCTTCCCTATTCCCTCTATGATTTCTACCATCTCAGGGGGACTTGGTTTTTTCCCATGGTGAGATTTGGGATGTTTGTTATAGATATCTAACCACTGCCTGGCTTATGATTTGGGAAGTTGGTTTTAGATCTCTAACCATTGCCTGGCTTATGATTTGGGAGGTTGGTTTTAGATCTCTAACCATTGCCTGGCTTATGATTTGGGAGGTTTGTTTTAGATCTCTAACCATTGCCTGGCTTATGATTTGGGAGGTTTGTTTTAGATCTCTAACCATTGCCTGGCTTATGATTTGGGAGGTTTGTTTTAGATCTCTAACCATTGCCTGGCTTATGATTTGGGAGGTTTGTTTTAGATCTCTAACCATTGCCTGGCTTATGATTTGGGAGGTTTGTTTTAGATCTCTAACCATTGCCTGGCTTATGATTTGGGAGGTTTGTTTTAGATCTCTAACCATTGCCTGGCTTATGATTTGGGAGGTTGGTTTTAGATCTCTAACCACTGCCTGGCTTATGATTTGGGAGGTTGGTTTTAGATCTCTAACCACTGCCTGGCTTATGATTGGTCTGCTCTTGCACGCTCTTTTAAAATAAAATAAACAATTCAGTCACAATGTTTTGACGCTAGCTTTCCTATCTATGATCTGAATGGACTGAAATTACACAAGAATACATGCATACATTATATTACATAACATACATCCCATTACACACACAAATAAATACACACATTTTTACACACTTGCACAAATATCATATGGCTAATCAGTCCTAAGACTGGTTGTAAAGTTGTCTTTGTAACTCTCTCTCTCCCTTCCGTCTCTCTCTCCCTCCCTCTCTTTCCTTTCCTCTCTCCCTGTCTCTCTCTCTCTCGGGGAGAAAAGGTGACAATAAATGTTTCCTTTCCCCTCTAGAATCAAGCTCTCACTTCAGGTTCCCCCTTACCCGTCCTATATGAGCGACTTATCGTACAACTTCCCAAACGCCTCTTCAAGTTCTGCCCCTTAGGTCTACCGGTAAAATCAATGTTCAAACAATTGCTTCCGAGATCTAACACCTCACAGGCATCTGTCACCCGTACTGACGCCTTAAATAAACATGTCATGGGGTACGCCATTCAGCACAAGCAACAAGAAAATTGTTCTCAGCTGTATTGTAACTCTTATTTGATTTTTCTCGCTTCCCCGTGTATGGTGCATTCTTCGCTATTTCACTTTTTGTTTTGTAGGGCGATGTAGGAAGTCAGCGGCTCCACTTTATGTTGAGTTTTCTATCACGTAGGGAGGGGTTGTTGTTTCAAAGATTCAAAATTAGGTTTACTTTTTTGTGCGCCCTGAAAAGGACGTTACGTGACGGGTTGCAGTAACTTTCCTCACATCCCGAACGTGCTGATGATGATGATGGACAGGGTCCTCCTGGTGATTTTGCTATTATTGACTCCATCTGCGTGTCGCTCACTACCTCGGGGATCACGTCGATCATTCACCCCGTTAGCCACACTGCCATGAAAACAGCCCGTTTCCAGGGACAGCTACGAGGAAGCCAAGGTGAGGGTCTTGGCCAGTATGTTTTGCCTGACTCTGAATAACATGTCTGATCAGTATGTTTTGCCTGACTCTGAATAACCTGTCTGATCAGTATGTTTTGCCTGACTCTGAATAACATGTCTGATCAGTATGTTGTGCCTGACCCTGACTAACATGTCTGATCATTATGTAAGGTAAGTCTTCCTCCCCATGTAATAGGGGAAAAGAGACTAACGCCTGGTCAGCCAAAACATACTAATCGGAGAATGTTAGTCAGGGCCAGGTGAAATATATTGACCAAAACAAACACCTCACTTGATCGCAGTTTTCCCTGGAAACTGACTGTTTCGTAGCAGTCCGAAAAGCGAGGTCGGGGATCAACGAGATCCCCGTAGTAGTGAGTGACACGCAGATGAAGCCAAGAATAGCACAACCGCCTTCAGGACCAGGGTCTACCTCCATCAGCGTGCTGGTGATGCGAGTAAAGCTATAGCAACGCGCCACTTAGCGCTCTTCGCACAAAAGGGTAAACTTACTCATTGTTGGCATACACCAACACCACATGAGGAGGGAAGGTAGCAATGGTCACTCTCCTGCAATTCAGACATTGAATCGTCTTCCTGAGCTAAATCTAAGATGTTAACTTAACATCTTTATAGTGGTTTAGAAGACTCTGCAGAATCTGTAAACAACAAAATTCAATTTCATTTCCTTGCTCTAAAAACTATGCGCATCCAATCTATTCTTGAATGCATTAATTGTCTCTGCCTCCACTACTTCCTGTGGCAAAGCATTCCAAGCATTCACCACTCTCTGACTAAAAATATATTTTCCTAATATCTAATCTGGACCTTTCTTTTGTTAATTTGTAGCTATGCCCTCTTGTTCTTGTAGGTGGTTGTATTTTGGGGGGAAAACGTGTTATAGTTTAATTTATCGGTTCTTTTGATTATCCTATAAACCTGTATGAGGTCACCTCGAATTCTTCTAATTTCTAGACACCGTAAGACGGGTTTTCTGAGTCCATCCTCATAACTGTAATTTTGGAATCCCACTACCAGTGTTTTTGCCCTTTTGGTATCCTTTCCAGCATGTTTTATCTCATCTACGATAAGGTCTCCACACCTGTACACAGTACTCCAAACTAGGTCTAAACTAATGCGTTATACAGTTTGACAATCACTTCCTTGCTCCTGCGGTCAATTTTTATTTTTATCATACCTAACGTTGCATTTGCCTTTTTCAGTGGTACCTGGACCTGCTCACTCACCTTACCTGTATGATCTATTATAACCCCTAGGTCAATTGTTATTTGCATTGACTGCCTCTTTCACTGTTCTTCTTCGTGCGCTTGCTCTTCTATCCCTTCTTCTCATTTGGGGGTTCCAATCTGGCTAATTGTTTTTAGTATCTTTGAGAGCATGTTTCCTACCAACTGTATCTCATTAATCTACACAGGGGAGGGAGTCGAATATCAGGAGGGATATGAGAGAGAAAGAGAGCGAGAGAGAGAGAGAAAGAAAGAGAGAGAGAAAGAAAGAGAGAGAGAAAGAGAGAGAAAGAGAGAGACACAGATATGAAGCTAAACTAGGTACTGAAATATATTAAACGCAGATAAAGAGGGAGAAAGAGAAAAAAATAGAGAGATGACGGGTGGGGACTAAACTAGGCACTGAAACAAATTAAAGAGAGAGAGGGGGAGAGAGAGCAAGAGAGAAAGTGTGTGTGAGAGACAGACAGAAAAGCTAAACTAAGTGCCGAAATACATTAAACTTATAGAAATACTAAGACAGGAGAGAAAGAGAGAGCGTAAACTTACATAAATAGTAAGACAGGAGAGAAAGAAAGAGAGAGAGAAAAAGAGAGATAACGAGAAAGACAAACAGGCAGACATAGAATCTAAACCGAAATACATTTAAAGTACATAAATAGTAACACAGAAAGAGAGAGAGAGCGAGAGAGACTGTGAGAGAGTGAGTGAAACAAGAGCGACTACCTACGGCCCACAAAAGCTAGGGGCCCGGGGAGATCGAGTAAGCCGATATCTGTTTGGGATCAAGGGCGACAAATAATTCGATAGACCCAGATTCTCACATTTCGTGGGAAACAAAATTATAAATTGTCCTCCAGGCAACGGGGGGATAGGAAGACAATGCAGGCAAACGTGTTGATGTTAACACTACAGCCGATTCTGACAAACTCGAATAATGACGTACAGGCAGTGTATGGAATACTGAAAGGTGACATGACGTGAAAGCCGAGTCGAAGCTATAACGGCAGTCGGTGACATTTTCCTAGTTCTTAGTTGACCTGTACTTCTACAGAGGCAGATGCCCCTGTGCAGGTCCCACTTAGTCGACCTGTACTTCTACAGAGGCAGATGCCCCTGTGCAGGTCCCACTTAGTGACCTGTACTTCTACAGAGGCAGATGCCCCTGTGCAGGTCCCACTTAGTCGACCTGTACTTCTACAGAGGCAGATGTCCATGTGCAGGTCCAACTTAGTCGACCTGTACTTCTACAGAGGCAGATGTCCCTGTGCAGGTCCCTGCTTTGGTATGAGCTGGGTGTAGCCGGAAGAAGGGTGTCCGGCTTATCGGGCTAGGTTCGAGCAGCTTGTTACTCTTAATACTCCGCTGGGTTGGGACAACGGAGGGCGGTTAACCGATGTGCGAATCCATCTTAATAGACTCACACTAGACCCGCAGCCTGTTCGGCGCAATCTATACTACTCCAAACAAACCACCTAACCATGGTCGGTGTTATGCCATGTCACACAGTTAGTCGCATCTTACGACATGCTCTCTGTGGGACGGTGGCGCTAATCTTGTCCTTGCCATACACAAAAACCCTGGCTGACCACTCGAAGGTGACATAATAATACTAGGAATTTATACATTGACACAAAAGACAATTGATCTCTTCTTACCTCAGCCTCAGACTCTGTTTCAATTGACTCTGTCCAACAGTCACACACTTACACAACTTTCACACACGCCCTCGAGATGAGACCCTTCACTATGTCCAACTTTCACACTCTTACACAACTTTCACATGCGCCCTTGGGGGGGGGGGGGTGAGACCCTTCCATCGCCCTTTGGTTGTAGTTGACCTCTGAGATCGCCCTAGCTGGCATAGGTACATACAGATACACACATGCATACAAGCACGTCCTAATATCACCTAAAAGGCTGCGAAGCGAAAAGGCGCTTGTCTCCGCCAGTAGAATACAGAGGTAAACACTTTACCCCCCTCCTTTCCGCTCTTCCAGCGCCACAAACACGCACTCTTACACAACTCTCACACGAGAGTGAGGCCTTTCCATTGCACTTTGGTTGTGGTTGACCACTGAGATCGCCCTAACTTGCAAAGGTACATACAGCCATACACATCCATACAAGCACTGGTTATACGTCCTGCTATCATCTCAAAGGCTATTGACTGGAGTGGAATGAGGCGTGCCTCCACCAGTAGAATACAGAGAAGCAAACCTTTTACCAAACAAAATTGTTTGTAAAAATTGACATCCTGAAGTTAAACGATGACGATTTGAAAAGTTTTACCCCCTGCGCCGTAACTATGACAAGTATTCAGAGCCACGCGACACCTATATGGAGATAATCTCACAGGAAGTGACTATAGAGGCATGTGGTGACATTCACCTGGAACGGGGCGCATGCGCACAGCAAACAATAAAATGCCGGGATTTGTGGAAATACGGTTGAAGCAACATGCTATGATTGAATTCAAGACGGCGGAGAAAAGTGTGCACATCGACACGCATAGAAGAATGACTGCGGTATATGGTGACGCCTGTGGCATGTCAGTACTGCCAGGAGGTGGGAACGATGGACTTTTATTAAAAAGCGACAATCCAGCCACGACGAACCAGCATGACAAGGCCTCGCAGCGGACGACCAATCACAGCTGTAAATGCTCAGCAAGAAGCACGGGTGGACAAACTAATTCGTGTCCATGGTTTGTGCCCACGATAAAACTCCTTCCCTCATTAGTCAGTCCAAGGTTATAACCACCAGAAGTTATATTTAGTCAGTCCAGGGTTATAACCACCAGAAGTTATATTTAGTCAGTCCAGGGTTATAACCACCAGAAGTTTTATTTAGTCAGTCCAGGGTTATAAGAAGGATATTTAGTCAGCCAGGGTTATAACCACCAGAAATTATATTTAGTCAGTCCAGGGTTTTAATAATTTATATTTAGCCAGCCCAGGGTTATAGCCACCAGAAGTTATATTTAGCCAGCCCAGGGCTATATCCACCAGAACTTATAATTAGTCAGTTCAGGGTTATATAATAACCACCAGAAGTTATATTTAGTCAGAATAGAGTTATACCAGCAGATGTTATATTTAGTCAGCAGAGGGTTATAGCCACCTGAAGTTATAATTAGTCAGTCCAGCGTTCTAACCAGCAGAAGTTATATTTCGTCAGATATTGGTTATAAAATGACCACCTGAAGTTATATTTCGCCAGTCCATGGTTATATAATGACCACCTGAAGTTATATTTTGAGAGTCCATCGTTATATAATAACAATCTAAAGTACAGTTTTGAGTCTAAAGTTACACGATAACCACTTGGAGTTATTATGTTGACTCACCTAAAGCTATGAAGCAACTGAGGTTAACAAAAACGTGCTGTTTGCATACTACCCTGTTTCAGTGTTTCATGTCAAGCTGACACCCCCCCCCCCCAAATCCCACCTCTATAAAAAGAAATAATTCACAAAGCATAAACTGTTGAACATCATCTTTTCTTAATGTCCGGCGCTTGCAAGTGTTAGGAAAGTAGGAAAGAGCTTCTTCCTCCGAGGCCAGACAAATGGAACACTTTGTGCGGAACTAAACAACAGCTTACAAACACTTGCAGATACCACTATATGGCATTGGACCAAATGGTAGGAGCCCATTGGCCGCTGGATCAATATCCAACCAACCATAACCAGATAAAAGTGTAATCTTTACTCCCATTACAGTCTCACGACATTTACGTGTGTCCTTTAACGACAGTTCCAGACAAAAGAAGAATGTCGCTACCTTTTTAACGACATTTACTTGAGTCGTTTAACGCCAGTTTCATATATATCTAGAATATTTACCGACATTACAGTTTAGCGGTATTTACATTTGTCGAGATGCGTGTTCAGAATTATCCAAACTGCTCATATAGTTGTCAAAGAATGCATCTTAGCGTCCCAAGTCAAACCACATAATTCTTCTGTCGCACCGGAATAAAAAGAAAAGCAGAAATTGCCGTCGGGGATGACGTCTTATTATATACTTCATTGCATTATGCTAAAAATTATGTGAGGTTGGGTGACCAGTTCTCTTCCTCGGTTCCTTCTGTCACTAACCTTAGGTCAGGTACCATTTACAAATTACTCATTTACAACTGGGTCAACTCATGCTCAAGTTCTTTCACGTTCAGGCCTACTGTAATGTATGTACATGCGCATTGTCCTGGCCTTGTCAATGTTTATAAGCAGTCCTGTATTTCAAGACATTGTATACAAACTGGTGTTGCATGTGTTTCAAGGAAGTGGTGTGCACTTTCGTTTCTTGACGCAGTCTGGCCTAATACATATTTAACACGCATGCCCAGTGCATAATGAGGAACGTTAGATAGAATGAGAATATCGGACGTTTCGATCCCTTTACAATCGGCGGATACAAGATCTCAGAGCTAAGCTGCGCAGACGATACTGTGATACTATCAAACAGTACAGAATGGCAGATCATTGCAGAGCTGTAAGCAGATGACGTGGAGATGAAAACCTCTTTGTAAACATAAACAAAACAAAGATAATGACCACCAATAAAACAAGAAGTCAACGTCAATTCAAATTTGGGGGTGTGGAAATAGAACAGGTCACGAACTTCGAGTTTATACGTTTCAGAATTAACAAAAATGGCGACTGCTCAAAAGAGATCAGAAGGAGATTGGCAATATAGAGGCTACACACCTTGAGGTAACTGTGGTAGAATACCAGAAAAGCAACAAAAGTTTAAATTATGAGGACCTGTGTTTTTTTGGGCACTTCAAAAGACACAACGGTCTTGAGAGAACAGTAATGGAAGTTATGGTGCTGGGCAAGAAAGGCAGAGGCAGACCAGGATGGCAATGGCACCAAGATTTCAAGGAATGGTTGGGCATGACTCTGGAGCAGGCTGGAGGTTTGGCAAGAGATCGAATTTCTTTCAGACGAGTTGTGATGGGAGCGACGTTCTGCAAAGGACATGCTACGTGATCTCTCTCTCTCTCTCTCTCGCGCGCGCGCGCACACACAAACACACACACACCCCCCGAAATATCCCCCACACATAACAAAAATAATATTTATTTCATCACTTATAAAGAGGTCAAGAAAGCCATACAACAAAAGATGAGAGAGGCGAAAGAAGCGTGGATATGTGAGCAATGCGCAAACATCGAAGAGAGACTAAACAGAAATGATGCTAAAGGAGCATACAAGGTGGTCAAAGAACTGGTAACACCAAGACAAAGCAGGAACCTTATGATCCATGAAAAAAACGTCAAGTGTCTCAATGAGGGAAATGATATACTGGCAAGATGGACAGAGTACTGTTCCGAGCTATATAACTATGAAGGGCGAAACAAACCTGAGAAAACATTCCCCTCAACACTAACAAATATAGAGGATAACAAACTGATTACGAAGGAAGAGGTAATTGCAGAGGTAAAGACATTGAGAAGAGGGAAGGCGGCCAGCGTGGACAATATACGAGCAGAGCTCTTACACGCAGGTGGAGAGGTAGTGGTGGAAGGTCTGACACACATCTGTAACAAAATATGGGCGACAGGAAACTGGCCGGACTTATGGACGAAATCAATAGTTATTCCGTTACATAAGTCTGGAAACCTAAAGCTGTGCCAAAATTACAGAACAATAAGCCTCATTAGCCACCCTAGTAAGGTCATGCTTAGATTAATCCTAGACCGATTGAACCCCCAAGCAGAGAACATTATTGCCGAGGAGCAAGCAGGGTTCAGACAGGGAAGAAGCACTACAGAACAGATATTTAATTTAAGGCTGCTAAGCGAGAAATATCTAGAACAACAGCAAACACTGTATCATGTGTTTGTGGATTTTAAGAAGGCGTTTGATAGGGTATGGCATAAAGCGCTTTGGTCAACCATGAGGATGTATAATATCAACGGAAATATTATAACGGTCCTTAAACACCTGTATAACAGGGCGTCTAGCGCAGTTCTTGTGAATGGGAGGCGAGGAGACTGGTTTAGCACATCAGTTGGTGTGAGACAGGGGTGTACACTCTCTCCAGCTCTTTACAATATATTCCTTGAAGGAATTATGAGTGAGGCACTTGGAGTTCACGTTGGTACTGTCAAGATAGGGGGCCGAACGATTACCAACCTTCGTTTTGCAGATGACATCGACGGGTTGGCGGGTTCAGAAGCAGAACTCCAGGAATGGGTCAGAAGCCTCGATGAAACAGCTCTTGACTATGGTATGGAGATAAACGCTGGAAAGACAAAACTAATGACCAACAACGCTTCGGGCTTCAACAACAAGATAAAAGCTAACGGTCAGGAACTCGAAGTAGTTGACCGTTTTAAATATCTTGGGTCGATTGTCAGTTATGAAGGATCAAAATGTGAAGTGTTGGCCAGAATAGCACAGACAATAGCAGCGCTTGCACGGCTTAACAAAATCTGGCAAGATAAACGGTTATCACTAAGCACGAAAATCAGATTAATGTGTACACTGGTCCTGTCAATATTCCTCTATGCTTGTGAGACATGGACAGCTACAGCTGACCTTCACCGAAGGATACAGGTCTTGGAGATGAGATGTTTCCGAAAACTTTTAAACGTCCAAAGATCGAGTTACAACCGAGGAAATACGAGATAGAATTACAACAGCAATAGGGCCTTTCGAAGATATCTTGGCAACTGTCAAAAGAAGGAAACTCACTTGGTACGGTCACATATCAAGATCAAGTGGTCTTGCAAACACAATCCTCCACGGGAAAGTGCATGGCAGACGACGAAGAGGCCGGCCCAAAAAGAGATGGGAGGACAACATAAAAGAATGGGCCAGTCTCCGACCAGAAGAGTCACGAGCAGCGGCATCTGACAGAGAGGGATGGCGTGGAGTTGTGAGGATGTCTTCATGTGTGCCCCAACGACCTCACCGGTTACGGGATGATCTGACCTGACCTGACACACGTCTGCATGCATGCGTGTGTGTGTGTGTGTGTGTATGTGTATTTTAATGGGGTTTAACATTTGTAGGCTGGCTCACCAGTCAGTCAAAAGTGTCACCAGTCAGCATGGTCGGACTACAGTCATGCTGTAAACCGATGTTGTTTTATTATTTTGGCATATTTGCGACATGGTTTACCTCGTATCCTGGAACTAGACCTTCTTGGGATATACATCTGTTTTTGTTTCTAAGAATCGATGTCACCGTACTCTCGGCAATACCCATAGTTGCTCAGTCTCTGTCAGCAAATGACGTAGGGTATGAATGCTGATGGTCCATGTAGCTCGCTGGTTGTGCACTCTCATGCGCCATATTCCGCTCGAACCTCGTTTAATGTCGACACTTTGCAGTCTGTGGATTTCTGCTTCATCTATTGCGGCGTCCTCATCTAGCAAGCGGTCATTGGTTGATTTCAAAATGTCACTTATATCCATCATGGGAGCTTGTGAAGCCAAGATGTCAGCTCTTTCATTGCCTTTAACCTCAGCATGACCAGGACAGTAGATCCATGTCAACACCTGGGGGTTTGATGCTTCATCAGCTGCTATCCACTCGTACCCAAGTCAACCCTTCTGTACATTCTAATGTACGGCTTGCGCGTCTGTCACGATGACTGGCTTTGTTATAGACGTCTCAGATATCCATCTTAGTGATGAGGTCAATGCTTCCATCTCCATTCTCAAACTGGAGATTGTTGCCATGTATGCCCTGCTCCGCTCAGCACCGACAACTCCTCTCACTCTAGCCGATATACCCTAGGATATACATACGCATTAGTAGTTGATAAAATAACATTCTCATAATATTACCACAATAATACCATAATAATGTTTATATAATATTCAGATTACTGTCTCTGCTGATAATTGATTCGTCAGCACTGAGGCCCTCGGGACATACTCGTACTGTAGCTACGCCTCTGAGCACGCTGATATATCACACATTGCGTGACAGCTGCATTATCGCGCCCAAATCTCCTAGCGCTGAACAGCTGTAACAGAAAAAACTGGTTAAACCAAAAAACGCAACAGCAACTCTAAACCCAATCACCCTGCTGCCCATTTAATGTGAATACTTTGGTTAAATCCGGCAAAGAACAGTCAAATCAAATGCGAAAACTGCACCGACTAGCATAGAATCCCGGATATTTAGCGATGTTTTACTGACCTCTCGAGGTTCCCATAAACGTAGGGGGGAATAATCTGCAAATACAAACAGGGCAATCTCTAAAATGCAACAATCCGTGCCTCCAACAGACAACAGGGACGGCAGAGCTCAGTGATAAGGTGTGGTGTTTGTGAGACGGATGCAGGCAGACTGCGCAATATGTCAGACATGGGTTTGCTTTTGCCAAGCGCTTCACATTAGCCAGGGTCCGATGGAGCTTATGGATCGGCCATGCAGAACTGGATGAAAACATCACTGAGGGGGTTTCTAGACTTCTGCTGAGGGGGTTCAGAGACAGCTACAAAGGGTGTTACAGATTGTCGTTGAGGGTGTCTAGAGAGTTGCTGATGGGGGTCACCAGACCGTTGCTGTTCAGAGAACTTGACTACAGCTCATGGGTGCTCCGAAACACCTGCTGAGGGTGTTGCAAGATCGTATCTGAGAAGCCGCCAGTCCGTTGCTGCCGTATGTTGTTGATGTAAGGGCCCAACACTGCTGCTGAGGAGGTCACTTGATCACATCTGACGGAGTCCTTATGTTGTTGATGTAAGGGCCCAACACTGCTGCTGAGGAGGTCACTTGATCACATCTGACGGAGTCCTTATGTTGTTGATGTAAGGGCCCAACACTGCTCCTGAGGAGGTCACTTGATCACATCTGACGGAGTCCTTATGTTGTTGATGTAAGGGCCCAACACTGCTGCTGAGGAGGTCACTTGATCACATCTGACGGAGTCCTTATGTTGTTGATGTAAGGGCCCAACACTGCTGCTGAGGAGGTCACTTGATCACATCTGACGGAGTCCTTATGTTGTTGATGTAAGGGCCCAACACTGCTGCTGAGGAGGTCACTTGATCACATCTGACGGAGTCCTTATGTTGTTGATGTAAGGGCCCAACACTGCTGCTGAGGAGGTCACTTGATCACATCTGATGGAGTCCTTATGTTGTTGATGTAAGGGCCCAACACTGCTGCTGAGGAGGTCACTTGATCACATCTGACGGAGTCCTTATGTTGTTGATGTAAGGGCCCAACACTGCTGCTGAGGAGGTCACTTGATCACATCTGACGGAGTCCTTATGTTGTTGATGTAAGGGCCTAACACTGCTGCTGAGGAGGTCACTTGATCACATCTGACGGAGTCCTTATGTTGTTGATGTAAGGGCCCCTACACTGCTGCTGAGGAGGTCACTTGATCACATCTGACGGAGTCCTTATGTTGTTGATGTAAGGGCCCAACACTGCTGCCGGGGTCCCTTGATCACATCTGACGGAGTCCTTATGTTGTTGATGTAAGGGTCCCAACACTGCTGCTGAGGAGGTCACTTGATCACATCTGACGGAGTCCTTATGTTGTTTATGTAAGGGCCCAACACTGCTGCTGAGGAGGTCACTTGATCCCATCTGACGGAGTCCTTATGTTGTTGATGTAAGGGCCCCTACACTGCTGCTGAGGGTGGTCCCTTGATCACATCTGACGGAGTCCTTGTGTTATTGATGTAAGGGCCCAACACTGCTGCTGAGGAGGTCATTTGATCACATCTGACGGAGTCCTTATGTTGTTGATGTAAGGGCCCAACACTGCTGCTGAGGAGGTCACATGATCACATCTGACGGAGTCCTTATGTTGTTGATGTAAGGGCCCAACACTGCTGCTGAGGAGGTCACTTGATCACATCTGACGGAGTCCTTATGTTGTTGATGTAAGGGCCCCTACACTGCTGCTGAGGAGGTCACTTGATCACATCTGACGGAGTCCTTATGTTGTTGATGTAAGGGCCCAACACTGCTGCCGGGGTCCCTTGATCACATCTGACGGAGTCCTTATGTTGTTGATGTAAGGGCCCAACACTGCTGCTGAGGAGGTCACTTGATCACATCTGACGGAGTCCTTATGTTGTTGATGTAAGGGCCCCTACACTGCTGCTGAGGAGGTCACTTGATCACATCTGACGGAGTCCTTATGTTGTTGATGTAAGGGCCCAACACTGCTGCCGGGGTCCCTTGATCACATCTGACGGAGTCCTTATGTTGTTGATGTAAGGGTCCCAACACTGCTGCTGAGGAGGTCACTTGATCACATCTGACGGAGTCCTTATGTTGTTGATGTAAGGGCCCCTACACTGCTGCTGAGGGTGGTCCCTTGATCACATCTGACGGAGTCTTTGTGTTATTGATGTAAGGGCCCAACACTGCTGCTGAGGAGGTCATTTGATCACATCTGACGGAGTCCTTATGTTGTTGATGTAAGGGTCCCAACACTGCTGCCGGGGTCCCTTGATCACATCTGCCGGGGTTTTTATATTGTTGATGTAAGGGCCCCTACACTGCTGCTGAAGGGGGTCCCTTGATCACATCTGCCGGTGTTTTTATATTGTTGATGTAAGGGTCCCTACACTGCTGCTGGTGTCCCTTGATCACATCTGACGGAGTACTTATGTTGTTGATGTAAGGGTCCCTACACTGCTGCTGGTGTCCCTTGATCACATCTGACTGATCCTTAAATGTTCATGTTCGGTCCCTTTACCGCTGCATATGGTCTTCATGCCATTGATATTAGGGTTCCTAGACTGCTTAGGCGTCTCCGCTGTTGTTGGGGGAGGGAGAGGGGGGGGGGCGAGCCTAGACATCTGATCTGGTGTGTACAGACTATGAGTGTGTGACTAGAGGGACATATTACCTACTCTGTTGACTGACGTGGGAAGACTGGCTTTGATCTAGCGCCAAGTGTGTGTTTGTGTTTGAGAGAGCGCGTGTGACGGCGAGTGTGTTAGTGAATAAGTAAGAGTGTATGTGAGTGAATGAGTAAGTGTGTGTGTGAGTGAATGAGTTAGTGTGTGTGTTTATGTGTGTGTCATATGGGGAGGTAGTGTGAGGCATATGGACTACGTGAAATTGGCAAACTATAAACTCGCAATTTATATGTAACCCACCTCTCAGTTTATGAGTTGAGATAAATATGCGACTCTGGTGGAGGTAGACGCGAGCAAATTATATTTAACTCGCCTCATAGACTTTGAGTTTGTATTGATAAATATGGACTACGTGAGAGGCAGACGTGGGGACAGCTCGGTCTTTGAGCGGGTATTGATAAATATGGACTACGTGAGAGGCGGAGGTGGGGACAACTCGGTCTTTGAGCGGGTATTGACAAATATGGACTACGTGAGAAACCGAAAAGGAGAACTATATTTAACTCTCCACTCAGTCTATTGGCATGGATAAACATGGACTACACGAGAGACAGAAATTGGCAAACTGTTGAACACAATTCCCACACACATACACCCGACTGAAACCACGCATTCGGGCAGACAGAACGACAGTTACATCGAAAAGGGAGAACGACACGCCTGTGTAGCGACTGCCCTTTCCAGCAGTGGCATACGCTGACCTTGGGGAGTTCCGTTCCCACAATATTGACAGCACACTAAGCCATCTCTGACGTCAGTGGCAGGTTTCAGGAAAGCTCGTTAAAATTGGGATTCGAAGATAAGTTACCATGGCTAACAACACAGTGCAGTCTGATCTTACGCGGCTGTTGCGTTCTAGCGGCAGTGCGGAAAGTACAAATCGCCTATCTTCCGACCTAGTCTGGAAGTGTCTGGTAGACTGATCACGCGGTGCTTTCGGACAGCTACGTAATGGTTGTCATAGTCACGGGATCATCTTGAACACAACATCTATCGATGATGTAAATGTAAAACAACCAATAGCTACTTTCTAATCCATAAATTCCATGCAGACTAATAAGAGCCGAAGGTTAAGAAATATTTCCAGACAGCCCAACGTTTCGACCAACGATATATATATATATGTTTCTCCCGGCCGCAGATTGCGTCAGTCGCTGGCAGCCAGCATTTCATGGTTGAGTGTAGTGAGCACCCGTTGGGTTTTCATTCATCACAAAATGACGCAACGTCAAAGTCATGTTGACCGTTCTTCTTGACTTTCGTGGGACTGTGCATCACGATAACGCACAACAAGGTGAAAACATTACCAAAGACCAGGAGTGATGCTGTACGATGCAAACAGCCGGGCCTGTTAACAGCTCCATCACGACAACTCACCCGCCCATTCTTCGCATCTGATTCTGACATTCTTGGCCATTCACAATATTCCTCTGGTTCGCTAGGATCCCTACTCTCCCGAGATAGCTCGTTGCAAATTTTGGCTGTCCCCAAAGCTGAAAATTCCGCTGATTTGAGTGACGAGAAGACATTATGTGGGATGCGACGACCCAGCTGTACTCCATCCCAAAAGAAGCCTTCCTCAAATGCTTCCAGCAATGACAGGACCGCTGGAAGAATATTAATGCAAGTTGGGTTTGATCACAAATGGCGTCCTATTCCTGTAAGATAACGCTCGATCTCATACGGCTCACCGCACTATGTGTCATCTGCAGCAACTCGTCTGGGAGGTATTGCCACATCCAACTTACAGCCCAGATCTTGCTCCAAGCGATTTATATATGTTTGTAAAAAGAGCTACTGGGAGGTCAGCATTTCCGAACTGATGACGAAGTGAAACAGGCTGTACTGGATTGGTTCAGAGTGACAAATATTTGGACGCTGAAATTTTTCAAGCATTCCTTACACGCTGGGATAAGTGCATAAACGTTGCAAGAGATGATATCCAAAAATAAATGACATTTTGACAACTTAAACATTTTTTCCCCTACCAAGGGCTCGGTTTGACTTGTAAACACCACCCCCGCCTCTCCTCTCCTCTCCCCGTGCGCGCGTGCGTGCGTGTGTGTAGAGTCTTAGTTTTGGTCAAACTGTACTTCTACAGGGGCAGTGCCCATGTAAAAGTCTCGGCTCTGGCGTGAGCTGGATGTATCCGGGAAGAGAATCTTCTGCTAAGCGGGCTAGGCTCGTGCAGCTTATTGCTCCGCTATGCAGAGTGGCTAACCGATGTGCGTCCATCTTAATAGACCCAAACACTAAAGCAAAGTAGACGAGCCCGTTAGGCGCAATCTTAACAAACCACCTATCCATGGCCTGTGGTGTTGTCAACTTCCTGCGGCGTACCAGGCCAATTCATTTTTGTGATTTTTAACTATAATTTTTATTATAGCGGCCGTTAAGCGGCCTACTCTTTGTGATTTCTAACTGCCAATGGATTTTTAACGTGCCGACAACTGACCACGGGAATTCGATCTCATTAACCAGATATCAGGGACATTTTTACTGGAATGCCCATGTGAAAAAAAGGTCTCCGCCGTGATTCGAACCCGCGACTTTCGGCACCCGAGGCGGACACTAACCTCGAGGCTACTAAGTCTCTCGCAATAACATAACATGTTAACTATCAATGGGCGACAGCATGCTTTCATGTTAAATGAGCCACGTGTGTCCGCAAGTACAGACAACTAAACAAAGCTGAATTGGCTGCTTTAGTTCTTTAATTCCATAACACAACATACGCATTTTACACGACATACCAGCGTGCGTTCGATTGTGATCAAACACAGTACAGCACATGTGTTACCAGTAGTGTGGAGTTCACATCAATTCGAGCACCTGCTCCGTGCTCCTCCCATACCACTAAACAAAGTCAAGTGAGCGTTGATGTAGCGACTTGTTTCTCTACATTATTATCTAGAAACGCATTCAAATGAAAAACGTGCAATAACGATGCCCCATTATAGTTTCCCACGAAGTGGAGACATGGCTGATAAATATTTGTGCCGACCAGAGTTAAGAGGTCGGAACAGATCAAGGGTTGCTTTCACGTGAAGGGGTTGTCTGCAGCTGATTTCGAATAACGACAGCTCTTGATTTGCGAACACATTCTCTTTACAGTGGTAGCGGTTGCACCAGCATTAGTAGTAGTTCTGGTAGTAGTGGTAGTAGTAGTAGTAGTAATAGTAGTAATAATCCGTCTAGATAACGAGGGCCCATCGACCGTGCACACCATGAATAACTGTGATCCAGGCGGCACTCAGTGAGGGTAACGTCATTTCTGTTTGACTCGGTCACGAGGTGCAAGGGCAGCCGTAGGGACGGGACCATGTAGGAAAGGACCGCTCGCCACCCCTAATGTCCATTGCCTGCTTTAAGAGCTGGCGAGCTGACCGTCCTCGAGAAGTCCGACCACGTGTCCGAATAAGGTATGGGGCGATGATGAAGCGTGGTGTAAATGCTGCCAAGCCCTCTGAATTGCGTGAAAAGAGTGAACCCGATTGAACCAGTGGATTCCGAGAATGTGTCTCTGTCTGCGCATGTGGACAATGTCGATGCACTTCTGGTCATGCAGCAGCATAGTCTAGGTCTCGCAGCCATACAACAGATGTTCATTAATAAAAAATTCAAGACTTGCTACAAAATCTCTGACTCGTGATCGAACCGCTGCAATACGAAGTTGACAGCCATAGGTGATCCCAAGCAATATGGTTTCTGTTCAAAGGTAATGTTATAGTTCCAACAGCTGGCGACCTTTAGAGCATAATAACAAACAGATGCGCCTGAGCCATCTAAAATAAAATGAGCGATGTTTGACAGGCAGCGGCTGTTGGAAAATAAATACCTTCTGATCTGCCAACAAATTCGTTTCTGAAGTGATGTCCGTAAAATAACAACATAGAATGACCGTCCTTCAAATTCGACGAATGATCTGCTACTTTTCCCTATTCGTTGGTGAATAAGTTATTCGATAGAAACCTTACATTGGAACACAACAAAAGTAATAAACTTTGGGCGTTAAAACAAAGAAATACGTTAAACAAGTGTTTGTAAAATAAGAGCAAAAAATCAATCGAAGTTATCCGGGTTGTGAATGTCAACATGGTCGATAATAACAAGAAGGGGAATATACGTTTGGCTTAGTTAGCGCATAATGACAAAAATAAAACCAGACCCATGTAACCGGCTGGAAAACGAAAAGTAACAAACAACAATTATAATAGATATCGAATTAACAACTTAGAGGAAGCCATTAGTCAGCAAGTGGCCAAAAATGTATGACCGTCATGGCAGAGTAGGCCAAATAGTTGCTGAGCTTCTCCACAAAAATGGAGGTATAACAGTATGCAATGATGTTGATTCTTCAAACATAACTAGGCCAAACAAGATGATTAAAATATGATTATACAAAAAGCATAAGTATTACCGTACAAAATGTGTACAAATGTATTAATGCATACATACATATAAACAAATGTGTACACATACATGAAAATATGGCTTTACTCACTAAAAAATTCCCATGCAAGTGCACATATATTGAGGCACTTGTTTTACATACACACAGAAAAACACGTGCTAAAAAACATATATACATATGAAGACACACTTTTGCAAGAATACATAAAAGAACGAAAAAACATAATAAGAGAGAGAAGGGGGAAGCAGGAAAAAGAAAAAGAAGAATATAAAGAGGAATGGACATGTTTATTTAAACAAAATGGTTTAAGGCTACCCATAAGTAGGTTTAACGGTTCTCAAGCTCAAACCGATTTCGATCAAAATGTGACCCTGAATTCAACCCGGATATGGTGTCCAGGTAGGCTGCGTGGCCTGGGGGTTGAAAGGTTGGTTTCACAATTCCAACGCACCCGGTTCGAATTACGTTCGTGTCCAGTTTGGCATACATGTACTTTTTTTTCGCTCCGCCATGTACGAAAAATAATGGCAACCTACCGTGTTTCACACTTGCCAAGAAAATGAACAGCCAAATGGGTTGGCTGTTGTAAGAAGCGAAGTTGTGTAAAGAACATGCTTCTTACTTCTTTACTATGGTAAATTATTGAAGTGGTTGGTGATCGGAGAGCTGCAGGTGTAAGGAATGTCATTGATGTGTTGGTGGAAAATCCCCAATGTATTGTATATCGCAGTGGTGGAAAACAATAGCTTAGGTTCAGTTGCGTGACTTGAAAGTGAACACCTCTTTGATCTCAAACACAACTTTAGAGAAAACCTCCAAACGTGTCTAGACAACAAAGGGCTAAGAAGGTAGCAAGTCAAGAACAACAATACACACCAACAATCCTACAGAGTCAAACACATACTGAAGACTGCGAACAAAGAGGTCTGGCTGAATAGATGGACAATGGGGAATACTGGGAGATAAATCTAGACACATATAACCATCCCAAATCCCAAAGACAATATCAACCTCCTGAAAAGTAGAGACCAAAGCACCATTTTCCGACTTCGCACAAAATACATACAACTTTAACAGTCACTTGAACAGAATCCAACCAGAGCATACTCCATAAATCAGAGTGCGGACTGGAACTGTTAAACATCATCTTTTTGAATGTCCGGTGATTGATGGTGTTAGAAAAGAGCTTCTTCCTCTGAGGCCAGACACAAGGAACACTTTTTACGGAACTAAACAACAGCTTACAAACACTTGCAGATACCACTATATGGCATTGGGCTAAAGTGCAGAAGCCCATAGGCCGTTGGATCAATAACCAACCAACCAACCAACACATTAAGCAACCACGTTGTGCAGAGCAAGGTCACCCGGTGGTCCATGTAGCAGGTCTTAAGTCTGCTTCTGACTAACCAGTCATACATGTGTTTTTCTTATCTGTTGTTGTTTGCGAATGCTCACAATGAGTAAGTTACTCTTTTGTGCACCCTGAAAAGGACCTCAATAGGCGGGTTGCTGTAGCTTTCCTCACACCACCAGCATGCTGATAAGGTGAACCGAGGTCCTCCATGTGGTTGTCCCATACTTGGCTTAATCTGCTTGTTGCTCACTACTACAGGGATAAGGTCGAACCTCCCCTTGTTAGCCAGACTATTGTCCTCGACAACAGCCTGTTTCCAGGATGACCAACGAGGAGGTTAGGCGAAGATCTTAGATTATATTTATCCTGACTCTGACTAACATTGTCTGATCAGTTTTGTTTTGCCTGACCAGACGTTAGCCTCACCGTCCCTTTTCTTGTCTGTAGTAATACTTCTTCTTCTACGTCCGGTCTCATTCTCCCGCTACCTTACTTACTTACTTAGTCGCTCCTCTTCTACCGTGAGGTGTAGAGGTTTGCCAAAGATAACGCCACACTGCTCTATCCTCCGTCTTTTTCCTGGCCTCTTTCCAATCCAGCCCTCTATCACTTAGGGACTGTCGTATGTTGTCTTCCCAACGTACTTTGGGACGTCCTCGCGGTCTGCGTCCTTCACTTTTGATCTCACATGACCGCTTTGGTATCCGATCTTCTTCCATTCTACAGACATGGCCAAACCACTGTAGTTGGGACTGCTCCACTCGTGTCTGCAGGGGTTGAACTTCCAGATTTCTACGTATTGTCTGGCTACGGATCTTGTCCCTTTTCGTCACATGAACCGCCTTTCTGAAGTTTGTAATTGCCTTTCTTGGGCTGTAGTCATTGCCCATGACTCACATCCATATGTCAGGACAGGCACATAGGTCGAGCGGTGTACATCCATCTTTGTTTTCCGGCTTATTTCTCTTCTACTGAGGAAACCTCTGTTTATTGCATGGAACAGTCTACCTGCTGCTGCCCTTCGTGCAGTTAACTCCTCTTTGATTCCTTCCCTGCTGTCTATTCCACTCCTAGATATTTAAAGTTGCTGACCTGCTCCAGTGATCGTGTTCCCGGGGTTATCTGATGTCTCTTTTCATCTCTGGCGATCACCATGGTTTTTGTTTTGGAGTTGCTGATGTGCAATCCTCTCTTCTTCAACTCTTCTTTCCAGACTTGCAAGTTGATCTGGAGATGTGCTTCGGTTTTCGTGATCAGGGCCACATCGTCTGCAAATGCTAGTTCCGATATGTAACTTGGTCTCATCTTCCAGTACCCTACTTCATACTTTTTTGTCCGTTCCTTACAGGCTTTGATGAATTCATCCATGAGGAGTATGAAAAGGTACGGTGATAGAATGTCCCCCTGTCTTACTCCGCTAGTGGTCTTGAACTCTTCTGACTTTTGATTTGATGTCAACACATAATTTATGGATGTTTTATAGAAACTCTGTATGGCAGATATCAGGGGTCCTGGGATGTTCTTCCTTGTCAGGCACTCCCAGAGTTTGTCCCAAGGAACTTTATCAAATGCTTTCTCCAAATCCAAAAAGCAGAGATGCATCTCTTTATCATATTCAAGAGCTTTTTCACTTAGCTGTCTAAGTGTAAAGATAAGGTCTTGAGTACTTCTGTTTGCCCTAAACCCACATTGAGTTTCGTCAATATTTGGCCTTGCTAGACCTCTTAATCGCCGTTCTAGAATCCTAGAGAAGACTTTCCTGGGGACACTGAGAAGGGAAATACCTCTGTGATTTTCACATTGTCGATTGTCGCCCTTTTTAAATATTGGTATTATTATTGCAACCTCCCAGTCTATTGGTATCTTCTTGTGGCGCCAAGCTGCCTTGACAATCTTCATGAATAGCATCTCTTCTGCCGCTCCCATGTATTTAACCATTTCTGGTGTTATACCATCATGTCCTGCTGCTTTACCAATCTTAATTGTCTCCAATGCTGCCTTTAGTTCTTCCATTGTGATATTATCGTTTCCCTCCATGGCTCCTTCTTCTTAAGACTATTACTTCCAGAGCTTGGTTTTCCTCCACTCCAAGGAGATCTGAGAAATATTCTTTCCATCTGTTCATTACCTCTTCTAGAGCGGTCAACAGCGCACCTTGTTTATCTTTAACAAATTTCAGGGGGCATTCCTTTTCCTTTCTCAAGTTCTTTAAGGTCCTGTAGAACAGTTTCTGGTTTTCTCCAGCATTATTTTCCAGTTTCTCTCCAAATTCTTCCCAGGATTTCTGTTTGGCCTTGAGCACAGTCTTCTTTGCTTCTGTTCTAAACTTTACATATTCTTTATATTTCTTTGTTTGTTCTTCTGTATTCCTAGCCCCTAGGTATTGCTTCCATGCCTTTTTCTTTTCTCGTATTATTGTTTTCATTTCTTCTGTCCATAATGGTGTACTATTTCTCTTCCGCCCTTCTTTGGTTTGACCGCATGCCTCTGCTGCAGCCTCTTTGAGGATGTCTTTGAATTTTACCCAGAGCATTTCCATATCTTCTTCAAATTCCTCTATCCTTTCTATTGCTGTTGTCATGAGCCCTTGGTATCTCCTCTTAACATCTGGTTCTCGTAGTTTGTAAGCCTTAATTTTATTTTCTCCTCGTGTATTATGTTTCATGCTTGCTGATGGGTGTTGCCTGGCTGGATAGTGTTTTGCAATTTCTCTCTTTATTTTAACTAGGTAGTGGTCGCTTCCTATCTCTGGTCCTCTGAACACTCTAGCATCCTTTATCTGCTTGAAATCAGTTTTCCTCACTATCGCATAGTCAATTATGGATCTTTCATTTCTTGCCGGCTCGCATCTTGTGTAGGCATGGATACGCTTGTGTGGAAACCTTGTATTTGTAATGACAA
Organism: Ariolimax columbianus; assembly: GCA_036924085.1. Taxonomy (NCBI): domain Eukaryota; kingdom Metazoa; phylum Mollusca; class Gastropoda; order Stylommatophora; family Arionidae; genus Ariolimax; species Ariolimax columbianus. Next base: position 27,317,427 of record JAVGWX010000020.1, on the reverse strand, counting down.
AGTTTTGTTCTCTGCAGAATCTCAGCAGTCGTTTTCCATTGTCATTTAAGACATCTTCTCCATACCTACCGATCACTTCATCCCATCTAGAATAGTCGTTTCCAACTCTTGCGTTGAAGTCTCCAAGGAGAAGTATTTCATTATGGCAATCGTCAATGGTCCTTTGAAGGAGCTCATAAAATTCATCTTTTATGTCAGTGCTCTCATCTTCGTTTTGTGCATACACAGTGACGATATCCATTTGACTATCCTCCTCTTGTAGACTTAGAACCATCAGTCGTTCAGAAATGAATTTCCATCCTTTAATGTTTGCTTTGTTATTACTTTCCACTATACAGCCAACCCCTGCTCTGGCTCGTTCACTCAAGGGAACTCCGCTGTAGTATAACATGTTGCCGTCATGGTCCAGAACGCCCTGTCCCTTTTTCTTTGTTTCTGTAAGTGCCAGGACTGTCAATTTTGCTCTCTTCATCTCCTCTATTAGTTCTTGTTCTTTTCCGTTTATACTTCGTACATTCCATGTTCCGTAAATCGTGGTCCTTTTTCTCGCCTGTTCGTCGCCGTTGAGGTCAGTCCGGTTTTCTCTATGTTTTGACTTGTAATCAGTTTTTTTTAAGACAAACAGGTGATTAGCCTGTTGTGTCTTTGCATGGTGGAGGAGCTGCCTCCTTACAGCCTCCATGCCTGCCAACCCGTTTTTGTCCACGGCTGCTTATTTATTCGCAGCTAACCTCCAAATTAGGAGGCCTTTCAGCAATCCGCAACCTTGCTGACGCGCCTCGTAGGAGGTAGGTTCCTTCCCCAGGTTCTCCCGCTACCAAGCCCTGAAAATGGCTTTGCAAGTAGCAGGATGTTGTCTGGACAACGGAATGCGTTGTGTGGTAGTTTTCAGCTTGACTGTCATATTTGTCCCTTTCGGTCCGACATATCCGACTTCAGCAGGCATATTTGAATACTGGGTTAGCATTCCCTCTTTTATCCCTGCTACTTAGCCTGTTTTCAAGGATCACCGAGTGGGGGTATAGAAGGGTCTTGGCAGCTCTGGTTCGCTGACGCTGACGCTAGTAGTCAGCGTTGGGTCGCTGGCCTTACGCTAGCAGTCAGCTTTGGGTTGCTGGCCCTGGGGATAGCAGTCAGCTTTGGGTCGCTGGCCCTGGGGCTAGAAGTCAGCTATGGGTCACTACCCACTGCAGCTCATGTCCTGCTCATAATCTTGATCCCGTCTGCAGTAATATAAAACGAAGGTCATGGCATTTCTCAAGTGCGTAAGGATCGTAATGCAAAATGAGGTGTTTATACATTCATTTCTGTATTCGCGTAGGAGTAGTCGATAAGTAGGTGACACGCTGATTTGGGATAGCTGGAAATTAAAAGCGACATCCTCAAAAGGTGTCATTATGTGGTTGCATCATATGATGATGAGGACCACTCTCTTTGTTCAGCCGCGTGGACAGTCGTTTCTCTTGTTGTGTCCGCTTTAATGGGTGACTTGCACGGTGATTTGAATTAAAGTGAGGAAGAAACTGCGCCTTTTGTCAACCTCACTCTGGTCGTGAGCTACCCTTGGCCAGTGGCAAAATTTTATAGAGACGACTGGAGATAGCACAAGATGCAGGTTTTTCCTCATGGTTTACTCCCGAAGCCTTTCCTGTAAACAGGTATCCCGCAAGGCAGCGGAGGGGAGATGACATCTATCGCTGTGTGTCGTGCCTTTCCCACGACCACAAGAGGTCGTAGGGGCATCAGCGTGTGAGTAATGAGTTGGACATCTCTCCCAGGTTGACTTCCATTATAGTCCCGTGTCTAAATTGGACAGTCACACCAAAACCGACACTGTTTGTAGCTAGGGCGAAGGGCGCCAATCCCGTGAAGCGCAGCCGCGTGGACTAGACCGTGAAAATTTGACAGGTTTTAAGTGCAGAGCTAATTGATATAGCCGATGGCTAGGTCAGAATAATCAAAGTGAAGAAGACACACAAAAAACGAACGAATTAACTAGTCTAAATGGGAAATAACGACATGTTTCCGTGAACACAAGTGCAAGTCGTCGACTAGTGTGAATTCCAGTCAAACCCGTGGTCGGGCGGCATCCATAATGAGCTAAAACACAAGAGAAATGTAGACCCGCAGCCGGTAGGGTGCCATCTTACAGCAAATAGCTTGGTTTAGTCTGCAGCATAATGCATGGTCGTTATAATTTACGGAAAGTGTGCTAACGATTGGTAGCCAGGCAAGTGACAAGGAAATACACAATGAACCAACTACACCTTTCCTTGCAACATCTCTCTAGGTACGCAGATATAGGAGAAGACATGCATAACAGGATTGCTAATGGAGACGAGCCATGTGTACATCACTACCACACCAAATCACAAGCGTCTCACGCATCCTTTTCCACTCTGCGCCATAAAATTCAAATTTACGACATCAGCAGGGAATATTATGCTTACAGTGTTTCAGGATTTTGAAGAGATGATCTTAAGAGATAATCCAGATGAAAATGGAACTACTATGGTGCCAATTTCTTGAACACCTTACAGCCCTGACGTAGCCCACGATCTGCACTTGCTTGGTCCACTTACATTGACGGCAAAAGTCTCTGGGATGACGTAGGGCTAGATCAGGTCTCTCGACAACCTGTTTATAGCCCACTTTTATAACTTTTGTGAGGGTACATTTTCCTTCCGCCCACTCAAATCGAAACTGAAGAAATTGTCGGGACCGTCCGCTGAGTCTGCTGGCTGATTTTAATACACAATCATTATCAGCATGTGGCAAGTCGTTTGCAGAACGTCGCTCCCATCCATCTCAGCCCGACTGAAAGAAACTCGCTCTTGCCAAATCTCCAGCCTTCTCCAGTTATGCTCAAGCATTCTCTTGGTACCATCACGTTTTTGGTCTGCGTCTGCCTCTTTTTCCCGACACCATACCTGACATACCGTTCTCCCACGACCGGAGTGTCTTTTAATGTGGCCAAAGTATTTACATTTTCTGTTCATGATGGAATTTATGAATCAGTTATCCGCTGTGCCCAATACTTGTCGAATGTCTGTATTCTTAATTTTGTTCGGCCCATTGTATTCTGAGTACGGTACTATAACATTTCGGTTCAAATGACTCGATTCTCTGACTACAGCTTTGCGTAACGGTCCATGTTTCACAGCAGTATGCTGTCATGTGGAAAAGCACAGGTTCTCAAATTGTTCATTTTTCATGGTTTCTTGGTATTCTGCCTTTATTTCCTCATGTTGCGTAACCTCTGTTTTGTCATTCATAGTAGTAATAATATATTTTTAATACCGAATGTAATGATTCTGTTACCGTCTACATGAAAGCTAAAATGGCACCCCAGTGGGCGCTAGTGTTCAGGTTGGAGAGCACTGATTTAGAGCATGTGTCGCGAATGTTGTTGAGACAGCAGACCAATGGCTTCCATGACGCATGCTATGATACACCGACACAACGAAGATAGTATAAGATCATCAATGGTGGTGGGAGTTGCGTTAAGAAATAAAGTGACACGTAAGTCCAACAAAAAATGGTCACTAATTCATAAAGTTCGTTTAAAAAAAATAAATTTGAATAGCCATTTTGTGACATATTTACTAATTTTCACTTGTATATGTGGGTTTGTATATGCATGAATATGTACATATTTGTGTCATAATATATATGTACGTGTCTGTCTCTCTCTCGCTCTCTCTTTCTCTCTCTCTCCGCCATCACTCTCTGTAGTTCTTCCATGTTACATAGTCCCATGGATTCCTTGTGCTAGTTCTGCATAGTCTCTCTCTGGATCTACCCCGTTTCCTTTTGCCGCTAGGTTTCCACATAATCGCCTGTAACGGGAGTCTCATTGTTCATTCGGAACGCGTCCCCGGTGTACCCCCAACGTTTCTTCCTGATGACATAAGAAACGTAATTATGGCTGGACTGTAATCGTACGTGCCCAGTAGTCATGCATTCTTTCCAGCCAATGCACAATAAAACGCTTAAGGCATTTACTTTCAAATGCATCCAATTTAATTGTAAGCGTCTTTGTCATTTTCCAGATTGCACAAACATATTGTGAGCACTGATATGACGCCAGAGTTCAGTTTTCCGAGCTTGACTCGTTCACTCAGTGATGTAGGTCTCAAAATATTGGCTAATTGTATGGGTATGTGGTAATGCGCACCATTCAACCGATCAAAGCCCGTTGCTCCTCACCGTGTATAGGTCATTGACAACATCCCGTCAGCATGCACGGTTCTGGTCTGCTCGTTCTGTCTCTCTTCATGTATTTTCATTAGTTCTTTCTCACATTCTCTTCTTCGTGTATTTTTGCCCTCCTCCCCTTCTGACCTCCCTCCCTCCCTCTCTCTCTCTCTCTCTCTCTCTCTCTCTCTCTCTTCTCTCATGAATAATTCCAAGTAGGAGCACGCCTTTCACAGCGTATATACAATTTTACAAAAAAGTTAATACGCATGCATGCGTTTTAATCTTCTTCTTCTTCTTTGTTCGTTCTTAATCTCCCGCTGCCATCCTCTGAAAAAAGGGATTTAAGTAGCAGGATTTTGTCCGGAGAAAATAATGCGTTGCGCCGTAGAGTTCACAGCTTGACTATGATATTTACACCTTTCGGTCCGACACATTCGACCAGCAGGCATTTCTGGGTACCAGGTTAGCCTTCCCTTTTCGATCCCTTTCTCCTTAGCCAATCTGCCCTGTTGTAACCTGTTACCTGGGACCAGCTCTGGGTCGCTGGCTCTTATGCTATCAGTCTCTTTTGCGCCGCTGACTGCTACAGTTCATGCACTGCTCAGTATCTTGGTCCCTTATGTTGTAATTTATGGATAGATATATGTATCTTTACACATGTACGAGTATGTATTATCCCTGTGTATATATTTGGTAATATATGGGTTTTTATGTAACCATATTGATCATTTCTTGTTTGGCCTACTCTGTCATAACTAGAATAGCATGATTCACACATTCCAGGACACTGTTTTGGCTAATGACTGCCGACTAAGCGGTACGGTATTCTGTGTCAACATCATGCTAACTGTTGTTGCTGCTTTGTTTCGTTAGCTGTTGTAAAGTGTTATGTGCCCCTGATGAAGATCTTGTTGCCGTAACGTAGGTGTAGTTTCCTTGTTGTCCGGTTGCTGCAACTGTTAGTGTTATTGGAAACCAAGCTGCCTCATCCATAAAACCTGTGTCATCCCCCTTCTCCCGAGGAGCCTGGAGACCTGGACTTTCATACAGCGCGACCAGGAGCTGTCCACATCCGCAGCGAGAGGTGCATTCTCGGCATCCACTGGTAGGACCAGGGACTCTGTGGTCTCGAGGTAAGGTGTCCGTATCGGGTGCCGGACGTCGCGTGTTCGAATCACGGTGGAGACCGGGATTTTGTTCATGTGGATATTCTGGTAAAAATTGCCCTGATCTCTGGGTAGTGAGATCGGGCTCCCGTGTTCAGTGTCGAGCACGTTAAATATTCCTTGGCAGTTGGAAATCGAAAAGAGTAGGCTTAACAGCCGCTGCTCAGACAAAATTCAAGTTAAAAATCTACCGAAGTTAGTTCTACCTTTCCCCAGGCGGTTTATGCTATAGATGGCGCATAACTGGCTGCGGGTCTACTTAGCTCAAGTGGTTGAGTCTATTAAGATGGACTAGCACATCGGTTAAAAAAAACACACCCTCCAAGAAACTGGTTGTATACAGTCTCTATATAGTCTTTTAAAGCAGTGTAAAGACGATCAGTTAAATTAAGTAAGTTTATGGTGGGGTCACACTATGCACAGGTTTGGACAGCATTTACACCATCGGGAAAACTCGCTTGCAACTCCAGAGCACGCGGACTTGCAAACACGATCCTGCACGAAAAGGTGCAAGAGGGACGACGAAAATAAGAGATGGGTGGACAACATCAAATAATGGACCGATCTCCGACCATAGGAGGCACAGGCAGCAGCCGCTGACAGAGAGGTGTGGCGAGGGATGGGGAGGGGGAGTGTGTTCACGTGTGCTCAAACGACATCACCAGTTACGGGATGATTTCATATCATCGCCGTATGTCCCTTTTCGGAGACGTGACCCAAAGTCCCAAGGGCGTCCCATACCCCAGCTCTTGAAGCAGGCCATGGACAATAGGAGTGCTAAGCGGCCTTCTCCTACATTGTCTCACCCCCGCAGCCACCGACCCTGGCTGTGCCAAACAGAAATGACTTTACATTCACTGTGTACAGCCTGGACTACAGCTTTTGATCGTGCACTCGGACGATTGGTGCGACAGATCCTCGTTGCCTAATCGTATTCCCACCACCACTCCACCACCGTTTCCACCACGCGACCTATATTTGTGGGAACACACTTGCTTGTGCTGCGGCCTTCAACTTTTCCAGTGAAGATCCCGCTGTTGTGCCAAATGTGATACATTGGTCGTTGTAGTCCCGTGTAGGATTTCTGTGATGTCATCTATCTATCTGACACGTGGCCTTCTTCGTGTTCTGTAACCAGATCTCCAGCCCGGGAAGTCCTTAATGACCCGCGATTTGTGATGCTTTGAGAAACACTCTTCCAAATGGCTTGATCCTTCTGACCGCTAGTGTGAGGTGCGTCTGTTATTGCTGTTGCTGTTATTCTATGCTCCCGAAGGAAGTACACGCCTGTCTCTCACAACCCGTTGCTACGTTCCACACAAACAGAGCCTGTGTCAATATTGACATTGCAGAGCGCAGGTCGAGCTGGCTGACAAGCATATTTATAACATGAGCCTCAACTGCCATCGTTCTTCTGGACTACCCACAAAAACAAAACACCATAAGACCGATATCAAGCCAGTGTTAAGCCCATGTTGGGAATATGATGTTAGACCCATATTGGGAATATGATGTTAGGCCCATATTGGGAATATGATGTTAGGCTCATATTGGGAATATGATGTTAGGCCCATATTGGGAATATGATATTAGGCCCAATATGATGTTAGGTCCAATATGATGTTAAGCCCATATTGGGAATATGATATTAGGCCCAATATGACGTTAGGTCCAATATGGTGGTAGGCCCAATATGATATTAGGCCCAATATGGTGGTAGGCCCAATATGATGCTAGGCCCAATATGATGTTAGGCCCAATATGATGTTAGACCCATATTTTTCTTGACCAGCGGCACACTAGGGGTGATGGGCAGCATCGGTCGACTTGACTTCCCAGATTGTTCTGGTACCCAATTTTATAGGCAGGGTCGACTCGATTGGCCGTTTTGTGACATAAAACATTGCGCACCAACTGGGGACCGAACCCAGATACCTCGACAAGGAAGGTAGTGCCCTAACCACTGCACTACATCGGCTCCTCTTGACTACCAGAGTTAAGATCAACTAGGCATGGAGTTTAATGTAGATAAATGTACAATCATCCACATGGGTAGATCCAATATCGAGGATAATTACAGAATGGGCTACAACAATATTAGAAAGAAATACAAGGAAAGAGAAGGGACCTAGGGGTTATAATAGATCATACAGGTAATGTGAGTGAGCAAGTTCAGGTAGCAGTGAAAAATGCAAATGCAATGTTAGGTATGATAAAAAGAAATATTAAACATGGGAGCAAGAAAGTGATAGTTGAACTGTATAAAGCATTAGTTAAACCATGATTGGAGTACTGTGTATGGAGTCCTCATCATAGAAGGGATATAAACATGCTGGAAAGGATACCAAAAAAATAGCGACAAGGCTGATAGTGGTATTCCAGAATTACAGTTATGAGCAAAGACTTACAGTGTCTAGAAAAAAAAATTCAAGGTGACAATACACATTTATAAGATGATCGGAGGACCGGATAAATTAGACCAAACAATTTTTTTTTCCCCCAAATACAACCACCTACAAGAACAAGAGGGCATAGCTACAAATTAACTAAAGATAGGTCCAGATTAGATATAAGAAAATATTTTTTTTAGTCAGAGAGTGGTTAATGCTTGGAATGCACTGCCACAGGAGATAGTGAGGGCAGGGACAATTAATGCATTTAATAATAAATTGGATGCCCATAGCTTTTAGAGCAAGGTGATGTAAATGAAACTGGTTGTATACAGATTCTGCAGTCTTCTAAACCAGTATAAGGAGATTAAGTTAAGTTAGAGTGAGGAATTTGACAAATACGTTGGGAGGGGTGGGGAGACCTAAATGAGGTCCATGGAGGTAAGCCGGCCAACTGTGGGCCTCAGGACTTTTTCGGCAGGAGTTTGGGACGAGAATAGGTTCACTGCCATACTTTGAGTAGAAGAGGCGACTTATAGTGTAGTCTAGTTTCTCTGGGGCACGAGGAAAATTCGACGACATTGTGAAACGGTTTCGAGCAAGTTTCAAGCTCTCTTGGCCTCAGTGGAGACATCGGGCACTTTGTACTATTGGAGACGTACGATATACTCGGAGGTCCCTTGTACACCATGTGCACGTAAACGAACCTTTGGCATTTGAAAAAAATCTTCAAGTGCAGGCTTTTGACTGTTGTCCGGGTTAAAATGATCTTTTACTGAACCATTGACGGAAAAAACAAACCAATGGGGGCATTGTCTCCGTATATTTACCGGTGTATCCGTTGTGTTAACGCCGGTGTTTGCTATAGAAACGGCTGAATCGAAAACGAGACCACTTCATCACGTCTTGAAAACAATAAGATGGCTAGATTGAATTTTAACAATTTGTTTAAGAATGTTTTCTTTTCCCCATAAATTTGAAAGATTATTCCATTATTGGTTGTGATGCCGCTAAGTTGTTGCAACGGATTTTTCTGAGGTAGGTCTGATTAGTTAGCATATGTAGATGTCATAAATACGTGTGTAGTGGAAACTAACAGTTTTGCCGATCTGGTTAGGAACACTATCATTGCTTTGTGGCAGTTTCATGGATATACAAGACAATTGGTGTACCCAAACATGGATAAATCTAAAAGTTTGAGACGTAAAAAAACAAATGTAGAAACAAGAAGGCTATACAGGTAATGAAATTGTTACCCAATAGCGGGCTGCATGATGACTGAAGGTTGGAATCCCTTTCATCGTGCGAAGACACAACAAGCCAATTAGCTGTCTGTATACGCAAGTATGTGCAGTGTAGAAGATGAGTTACTGAGAGAGAGAAAGCGAGAGAGAGAGAGAGAGGAAGAGAGAGAGAGGAAGAGAACGAATTAACACAGTGCAGAATAAAACACCCACTTTGTTTCAGATTCGTGAATTATGCCATGACAGTTGACAGTTTAGTCAGGGATTCCCTGTGGGAGTTGTTCAGGCACTATCAAGTGATCCAGTGGTCCACTCCCATGGTTAAGAAAACGTAAAGTTTAGTTTAGTAAAAGAATCAACGTTATTGCACATGTTTTAACCCATATGTGCTCTGTTATTCTCCATATTTGTGGTGAATCTCAGCACAATCCACTAACTCTGTAGCACTGCGAGAGTCCCGTAATATAGTATTTAGATTTTTAACATAATTTTGAATCTTGCCCATGCAGCAGCCATTAAGCATACTCTTTTCGATTCCCAACTGCCGAGGGATTTTTAGCGTGCGCAACACTGGAAACGGGTGTCCGATCTCTATTACACAGAGATCCGAGGAAATACCAGAAAGTCCGAGTGAAAAAATCCCGGTCTCCGCCGTGATTTGAACCCGCGACCTCCGGCACCTCGAGACCACTCAGTAAAACGTATGAAGATATTCAATGTAGATTGTTACAAGAAAATGGCAGCTTCCCGAGTCTTTGCGATAGGAACTGGTGTGCTACAGGAATTTCTCTTTCAGTTATGTGGGACCGAAAGGTGCAAATATTTCAGTGTGGCTGTAAACTACGACACAGCGCATTTCATTCTCTGGACTACATTGTGTTACTTAAGGCTTTCCATGACTTGGTATCGGGAGATTGAGAACGAACGAAGTCAAGTCAAAAGTATAATGAAGAATTTCCAGCGACAAGCTACTAATCTGATGGTGGGATTACAGAATTCTAGTTATGAAGAAATACTGAGAAAAGCTGGTATGCAGTGTCTAGAACAGAGAATAATTTGAGGCAACTTAATTCAACTTTATAAGTTAATCAATGAAAAGTATCAATTAGACTAAACCCCGTCTTTCAAAGTATAGCCGGCTACAAAAACAAGAGGGCACAGCTTCAAATTATTTAAAAACAGGTCCGGATTAGATATGAGGAAATATGTTTTAATCACAGAGTGATGAATGCTTGAAATGCATTTCCACCGGAAATAGGAAGATCATTCAGAGAATTGCAATGGCCAAGAATACATTTAACAGCATGAGACACACTTCTGTCCAAGCAGATATCTCAGAACTTAAACATGAGAATCATGAAATGTTATGTTCATTCAGTTGTATTTTATGGAGTAGAAACCTGAACCCTGACAAAGAAAATGGAGAAGAGTATTGAAGCCTTCAAAATGTGGATATTTAGAAGACTTGAACTAGTTTCTTGGAAGGAAAGGAAAACAAATAGTGAGGTTCTGGAAAAAGGAAGATTCTTCCGAAGGAAATAACAAGCGGAAAAATACAATATTTTTGTCACGTCACGAGACATGACAGTCTGCTGAAAGTTATTTTGGAGGGCAGAGTGGAAGGCAAGAGAGCCAGAGGGCGGCGGAGGTACACATGGACCAACCTGGCACACGACAGAGACAACTGGAGATCCATTACCGTCAACCTCCGATGCGGAGACGGCATGTGATGATGATGATACAATATACACATTCCTTTAACTGTTTGAGCCCCGTATTCTGATAGGAAATAAACTTTGTATTTGTAACACTAATTTTTAACATCTAATTAGAAAATTATATACATGGAAAGGTCCAGGTGATAGGACCAGAAATCAAATTGATTTTGTTATGATCAGACAGATTCAGATATATCGTTCTTCTCTTCTTCTTCTCAGTTCGTTCTCAATCTCTTGTTACCAAGCCCTGAACAGAGCTTTGCCAGTAGCAGGATGTAGTCCGGAGAACGGAATGCGTTGTGTCGCTAGTTTACAGCTTCACTGCTATATTTGCACCTTTCGGTCCGACACATCCGTCTTCGACAGAAAGAAATATCGTTAAAATCGCCAAGACATACCCAGGAGCAGACACCAATTCAGATCACAATCCAGTTTGTATGAAAGTGCATATACAACTCAAAATCACAGAGTGCAGAGGGACAAAGACACTTTATAAAGACAGGCTAGCGCTAAAACAACCAGATATACGGCAAACGTACCAGGAAGCAGTAACGAATGTGTATGAAAGCTTACAATCAGAGGACAAGGATAGGAAACACATAGAGGGAAAAAAAACACTAAATGGGAACGTATAAAAACTAGTATCCTAGTAGCAAATAAATCGTTACCAGATAAAGAACTTAGGAGAAACAAAGAATGAATGACACCTTAACTAAAATGGCAGATAGAAAGAAGGCTAAAAATACCTCTGAATATTCATAACTACACAAAGAGATATGTACATCGTGCATGCTGCCCAAAGAACAGTGGTTGGAAGAGTCCAACATGAAAAATTAATTAAATGTCTCGAAGAAATAGGTCTAGATAGTAAAGACATAAGACTGCTCCCTAATCTGTACTGGGAACAAACTTTTACAGTAAAATCAGGAAAGTTATGCTCTCCAAGTATAAATGTAAAAAGAGGAGTGAGATAGGGATGTGTATTATCCACTTGTCTTTTTAATATACGCATAGAAGAAATGTTCAAACAGGTAGAGAGGATACCAGCAGATACAGACTTTCTCCTATGTCATATAATAAGGGAAGAAAGCAGCTGCGAAAAGAAATCAGAGAGAGAATAGGTATGGCGATGAAGGTATTCGACAACATACTGACATTCAAACAGATCAATCAGAATTTTAATATGAGAATTGTCAGCTCTTATGTACACTCGTCACTACTTTATGGCGTAGAAACATGGACAATGAATAACAAGTTGGAAACAGTATGCAAGCTTTTCAAATGTAGGTATAAAGAGGATTGGGTTGCATTTCTTGGAAAGAGAAGAAAACAAATTTGGAGGTATTGAAAAAGTTGGGGCTAATAAGAGAATTAATGACCAAAATCAGGGTTGGACAGTTACGTTCTTTTGGTCATATAACAAGACATACCTCCTTGTTGAAGACCATACTGGAGGGTAGGGTGGAAGGCAGCGTTCAAGAGGCAGACAACGCTTTATGTGGGTGGATAACATCAGGAGATGGATTGGAAAAAGTCTCTCAGATTGCACAATTATGGCAAGAGAAAGAGTACAATGGAGATCCATTGCAGCTGACCTTCGATGCGGAGATGGCATCTGAATAACTGAACTGAATATCGTAAGGTCTGGGGAGAGGAGACTAACATCTGGTCAAACAAAATATACTATCAGACACGTGAGTCATGATCAGGTAAAATATACTGATCAGACACGTGAGTCATGATCAGGTAAAATATACTATCAGACACGTGAGTCGTGATCAGGTAAAATATACTATCAGACACGTGAGTCATGATCAGGTAAAATATACTGATCAGACACGTGAGTCATGATCAGGTAAAATATACTGATCAGACACGTGAGTCATGATCAGGTAAAATATACTATCAGACACGTGAGTCATGATCAGGTAAAATATACTGATCAGACACGTGAGTCATGATCAGGTAAAATATACTGATCAGACACGTGAGTCATGATCAGGTAAAATATACTGATCAGACACGTGAGTCATGATCAGGTAAAATATTCTGATCAGACACGTGAGTAATGATCAGGTAAAATATACTGATCAGACACGTGAGTCATGATCAGGTAAAATATACTGATCAGACACGTGAGTCATGATCAGGTAAAATATACTGATCAGACACGTGAGTCATGATCAGGTAAAATATACTGATCAGACACGTGAGTCATGATCAGGTAAAATATTCTGATCAGACACGTGAGTCATGATCAGGTAAAATATTCTGATCAGACACGTGAGTAATGATCAGGTAAAATATTCTGATCAGACACGTGAGTAATGATCAGGTAAAATATACTGATCAGACACATTAGTCGGGATCAGGTAAAATATACTGATCAGACACGTGAGTCATGATCAGGTAAAATATACTGATCAGACACGTTAGTCGGGATCAGGTAAAATATACTGATCAGACACGTGAGTCATGATCAGGTAAAATATACTGATCAGACACATTAGTCGGGATCAGGTAAAATATACTGATCAGACACGTGAGTCATGATCAGGTAAAATATACTGATCAGACACATTAGTCGGGATCAGGTAAAATATACTGATCAGACACGTGAGTCATGATCAGGTAAAATATACTGGCCAAGACCCTCACCTCACTTCCACACAGGTCTCACTGGAAACGCATTCAGAAATAGATTTGATGCTCACAGTTATTTTTAGCATCGGTGGAGGGGAATAAACTGGTTGTAAACAGATTATGTAGATCCCTCTAAACCAGAATAATTAAGTTAGTTTAGTCAACTCAAGTCAATAAGTCAAGTGAAGCTAAGCCACGCCAAGTCAAGTCAAGTCAAATTAAGTTAAGACTTTCAAATGGTCAAAAAGCTATACCAGATATATTGTCATAGTGATAATCTATGGCTGAGCACTGCTATCATTTGATACATAGTAGCGGTCGGAATATAGTACCGTACGTGCTTAGTTTGTTTTCTTCCTAAATACTTTTGAAAATGAGAAAGTGTGCTATGAGTAACAATATTTCTCACTGAAAGAAAAAAACACAGAAGATTACTACAGACTGTGTTATGGCATACTACGAATATGCCGCCAGACGAGAGATTGGAACCACATTATTAATTAACAGAAAATAGCGTCTCAGTTAAAATGCTCTGTTCTCGATTCTGTCAAAGTGCAGCGTTGACATTATATTCCAGGCACATTATTTTTAATGTGGATAACCTTTAACGATGTAGTATTGAATTATATGCGGGGAACGAAGAGTAATGAGGGTCAGGTGAAACATTCTGATCAAGACATCACCTCACGTCTCAGCTCGGGATTCGGGATACAGGCTGGACTACAGCAGCCCGGCTAATCAGGTAGGGATGTAAACTGGAAGCCCCTATTGTGTTGAGCATACTGTGGAGCTTCGCACTGCACTACAGCCATGAAAACCAAGTCAGTCTTCTCAAGTTGGTCGAGAATGTTAGTAGAATCACTGGAGCCTGCTACGTCGTCAACAGTTAATTCAACAGCCGGAGTAGCTTCGAACAACAATCATAAACGGGGCATTATGTTTGTTGTTGAATACCCACAATGAGCAAGTTTACGAGCTGATGAAGGGAGGTCTGGTCCTCTACGCGGTAGTGTTATGTTTGGATTCATCTGCGTGTCGCTCATTACTACAGGGATCAACTAACGTGTCTGATCAGTATATTTTACCTGACATTGACTAACGTGTCTGATCAATGTATTTTACCTGACACTAACTAACGTGTCTGATCAGTATATTTTCCCTGACACTAACTAACGTGTCTGATCAGTATATTTTACCTGACATTGACTAACGTGTCTGATCAGTATATTTTACCTGACATTGACTAACGTGTTTGATCAGTATATTTTGTTTGACCAGACGTTAGTCACTCTCCCCAGGTCTTACAATATACGGGGCTCAAACAGTTACAGAAATGTGTGTATTGTATCATCATCATCGCCATCATCAAGTGCCGTCTCCGCATCGCACGTTGACGGTAATGGATCTCCAGCTATCTCTTTCCGGTGCCAGTGCCTTTGGCTCTCTTGCCTTCCACTCCTTCCTCCAATATAACCTTGAGCAGACTTTCATGTCGCTTGACATGACCAACATATTTTATTTTTCTGCTTTTCATTTCCTTCAGAAGTATCTTCTGTACATTGAGTCGTTCCAGAACGTAACTATTTGTTTTCATATAAATACAAGAAACCTGTGCAAGACTTCTGAATACCTCCATTTCAAAGGCTTCAATACTATTCTTCATTTGATTGTTCAAGATGCAGGTTTCTACTCCATACAATACAACTGAATGCACAAAACATTTCATGATTCTCATGTTCTGAGATATCTGCTTGGACAGAAGTGTGTGTTTCATGCTGTTCAATGTATTCTTTGAAATTTCAATTTTTTTTTAATGATCTTGCTTTAGCATTTGTGATCCGCCGATATTAGCTAGCCAAGGCATAACTAGCATGATACTTGTGGACTGTATATTCAAAATGAACAATACTATGATTGACACTATATTTCCTTCAAAATAGTTCCCTCCGGCAACTACACACTTTTACAAACGTTCATACGGCTGTTAGAAACATTCCTGAAACCCACTCTTTGACACATCTCTCAAGTGCCTTGTTGCATGTGTGGCAACGCCCTAAGCATAATTGAATCGCTGTCCTTCCAGTGCCGATGTTAGGTGAAAGAACCAGAAATCAACCAATCGTTGTCAGTTGGGAAGAACTATGAAGGATATTCCAGGACAACCTTGGGCGTTCCTAGATACGGCCAGTCTTGGACGTTCCTAGGTACAACCAGTCTTGGACGTTCCTAGGTACAACCAGTCTTGTAAGTGCCTAGGTACAACCTAGCGTGGGCGTTCTTAGGTACAACCAGTCTTGTACGTTCCTAGGTACAACCAGTCTTGTACGTTCTTAGGTACAACCAGTCTTGTACGTTCCTAGGTACAACCAGTCTTGTACGTTCCTAGGTACAGCCAGTCTTATACGTTCTTAGGTACAACCAGTCTTGGACGTTCCTAGGTACAACCAGTCTTGCACGTTCCTAGGTACAACCAGTCTTGTACGTTCCTAGGTACAAACAGTCTTGGATGTTCCTTGGTACAACCAGTCTTGTACGTTCCAAGGTACAACCAGTCTTGGACGTTCCAAGGTACAACCAGTCCTGTACGTTTCTAGGTACAACCAGTCTTGGACGTTCCAAGGTACAACCAGTCCTGTACGTTTCTAGGTACAACCAGTCTTGAACTCATACTTTTCAGACTAGAGAAAGGGCAGGAGAAAATGTTGTTAATATTACCCAAGCGATAGTGGGAGTATCAGTAGCAACGTTGCAAATGCTGCTTAAAAAACAATTATAGTACACCCAACGAGTTGGCATGAAAATAAACACATCGACGACAATGATTTTGGTAATATCCAAGCAAGATAGGCAAAGAACTATGATCAATAGAGAAATAATCGAACAAGTGCAGAAGTTTACATATTTTGGGCAAACTATAACAGAAGATGACCACAATGAGACAAAAATTAAGACAAGAATTGCAATGGCAAAAAAGGGCTTCTGTCAAAAGTAGAAACTGCTAACCTCGAAGAATATCAGGATAGAACGGAGGGAACAAATATATGGCCAATTGCACTGTCATCATCATCATCATGTAGCATGTCCTTTGTAGAACGTCGCTCCCACCACAGTCTGTCTGAAAGAAACTCGTTCTCTTGCCAAAACTACAGCCTCCGCCACAGTCATACTCAGGCATTCCTGGATATCTTGGTGCCATCGTCTTCTTGGTCTACCCCTGCCTTTTTTGCCTGGCACCATACCGTCCATCACCGTTCTCTCAAGACCGTTGTGTTTCTTGGTGTGACCATAGTATTTGCATTTTCTAGCCAAAATGGAATTGATAAACCAGTTCTCCTCTATGCTCAACTCTTGCCGAATGTCTACATCTGTCTTTTTCTCTGTCCAGGGTATTCTGAGGATCTTTCTGTAACATTTTGACTCGAAGGATTCGATTCTTTGTCTAGAAGTTTTGGTAATCGTCCATGATTCACAGCCATAAGCTGCCACAGGAAAAACACAGGCTTTCAAGACTTTTATTTTTATAATTTTGTTGGTGCTCTGCCATAATTTTTTCAGGCTGTTCAGTCTCTGTATTGCCATAGCTAGTCTTCTTCTGATTTATTTCGAGCAGTCGCCATTTTTGTCATTTATGGAGCCCAGATATTTAAAAAATGTCTGACCTGATCTATTTCCTCACCACCCACTGTAAATGTATGCTGACATTGTGTTTTATTGGTGGTCATTGTCTTTGTTTTATTTATGTTTATGAACAGGTTTTGATCTTTACTGTGTCCATTAACGGCTGAAAGTAGCTGCTCTAGCCCTTCTACACTTCTTGATAGTATCACTGTGTCATCTGCGTATCGTAACTCTGGAATATCGTACTATATGGAGCTAAAACATAGACTCAGCGAATATGGATGAAAAAAGATTGGGAGCGTTTAAATGTGGTGCTACCATAGAATGGAAAGACTGAGTTGGGCAAAAAGAAGATCCAATGATAATGTACTCAATGATGTGGGGGCACAAAGACATATTGCATATTATACAAAAACGTGGGTTGAGTTGGCTGGGTCACAATATGAGACATGAAAGTCTGCTACAGAAGATACTAGAGGGCAAGATTCAAGAGAAGAGAGGACCGGGGCGACCAAGACTCACCTTTACATCTCAGACATGCAGGGACATTAGCGTACGACCTTATGCTGGAATTAAGAGAGCTCCAAAGGATAGGGTCAAATGGAGAGACATACTCAGACAACCTTACAACCAGTCTCCGGATTGACAAACGAGAGGATATGGTCAAATGGAGAGACATACTCAGACGACCTTACAACCAGTCTTATGATTGATCAACCAGTGGGTAGTGTCAAATGGAGAGACCAATTGCAGAACTGGAAAAGATTACAAATCTGCAATCCATGACCGACAGAAGAGACTGCAAAGCCCAGCAAGCAGAAAAACTCAGAAGACTGACAGACCATCCAATGCATAAGAGATTAAATAATTTTGGAAATGGGAAACTAAAGCGGAGAAACTTTGCAGAGATAGCCAAAGGAAAGATCAACGAAGACCCTATGAACGCATTAACAACACCAAAGCCCATCCCTACTGTACGCAAACCTACCTGGAGGCAGCATATATTTCCAGAGGTGGTAGAAAATATACCAGGTATTGGAAACAAAAACAGGCAGACTGAAAATGAAAGAAGAGACATAACCCTGAGGTACATAACGAAAAACTACCCAAGCATAGACCGACGGCTCTGTAACAAACACAACACAGAACGGAGGGGCAGGGGTATTCCTGAGCCTACCAAATGGTAGAAAAACAACACTATCAGTGGCAACTGAAAAATACTCAACCAATTTCAGAGCGGAGGCAGAGGCACTGAGGGCTGCAGTAGAAGAAATGGTGACATGCAAAAGAAATGAAAGCCATATAGTCCTGCTTACAGATTCCCTGGCCGTAGTCACAGAACTAAACATCCAGAGAAATACTGAACTTAATGATTTAAGAGCAGTACTCTGTTAACTATGCCAGCAGTCCGCACCAAAAAGAGTAGTAGTACAATGTGTTCCATCCCACTGTAACATCCAAGGCAACGAGGAGGCAGACAGACTGGCAAAAGAAGGTGCAAGACTACCACAACCAGATACTAGTGGGACATACGAAGAGTCAAAACGGCTTATTAGAGCTAGATACATGACCAAATGGGAAACCGAACATACTGGCTACACAAAAAACGATGACTATTACCGGTTGAACATAAGAGAGCAGGTCGTGGTCTTCAGACTTCGCACTGGCAACAATAGACTGAGGTACTACCTATTCAATAAATTGACGAATGCATGTGCGGTACTGGGAAAATGATCGCTGAATATCTGCTGCAAAACTGCCCGACATACGAGGATCAGAGAAAGTAGATGTGGCCATCACCAGTGGCAATACTAGACAAAATCAATGGCAGTGTCGACAGCCTAAGGATGACCGCTGCTTTTTTCGAAAAAATAAAGGTTGACGTCTGACAGCGTACGAAGAAGAAATGGAGAGACATCAGACAATGGAATCCCTTACAACCAGTCTTAGGACTGACCAACAAGAGGATATGGTCAAAAGGAGGTACATACTCAGACAATACCTTACAACCAGTCGTAGGACTGACCAACCAGAAGATGACGATCACAAATATGTATCTTTTAAGTGATATTAAACACAACGCAGCACAATTTAGTCTTTGAAGAGCGTCTTTTGACCACCGACTAGACACAGGCCCTCTTTCAGCTCACCATACATTAGTTGCTTGAGGATGTGGTTGTCTGGCGTGCGCACGACGTGGCAGGCCGACCTGACCTTGGTCCTCTGCAACAGTATGTGGATGCTCGACATTTTGACCTTGGTAAAAACCTCGGTGTCTGGTACCCTATCCTGCCATTGTATTCTCGACATTCTACGGGCCCATCTTGTATGGACGTGTTTTTTTTAATGTTCCTAGTATGCCTGCTGTACACCGTCCACGTCTCATAAAGGTAAGTTGTTACAAAAGTTGGCAGCATTTTAATCGCTTCCACGTGTGTAATTTAAAACGCCGTTACAGTTTATTACATTCAAACAGAAGAGAGATCCGTCTTGCTCTGAAATTCCCTGCGTACTCAAAAGTTGGATCGACTATCATGGCTTTCCTCTGCAAATCGTTAAGCTCTCCAGGAATATGAGCAAGTAAACAGCCTAGCCCAACTGACACTGGGTGAATCAAGCTCTTTAAAACAATCAGAGAACTGCTATTTGAGTTTTGTCAGTTTCCTTGATGACTGAAATATTCACAATCTTTAAAAAAATAACAACTCTCCTAGCTCTGCTGTAAAGACCATGGCCTACGATTATCGATGTAAGGGTTACTGAGATATTAGACGGCAATTGATGGCAACCATTGTGAAATGGACAATGACAGATGCAAATTGGGTAATTTAGTCAGAAGTTTTACAAAGGGGTATATCCGTGAGTCAGCAGGCCTGTATCTAGAGTTGGCTGTGGGAAAGACATTGGTTTGTTCCACTTTCTCTTTCCAGTGCAACTCTGGTACTTGCGTATTAATTCACCCCAAACAATATACATATCTATTCTGAGCACCGGATTTGAGGTAAAATTGTCACAGAATTGTCTACTTTTTAACTGCTGGGGGGGGGGGGGGGGGGGAGGGGGGGTCAAATTTCTGCTTCCTTTATTCCTGTCATCTTCGCAATGAAGTTCTGGAATATGTCAACGTTGGTCCATGATAAGGAGAATAGCATCCCCTTTCTACAGCAGCATGACATTATCCCTGCTGTCAGACGATGTAATAACAACCATGTTATGGTGTTGTCTTTGACTAAACGACATGATAGATGGAGATGTCAGCAGGACATCCATGTGAGTCAAGGCACTTGTCTACAGGGCTCGGGCATGGCCTACACGCAGATCATTCTGTTCGTATACTGCTGGCCTCTAGAGCTGACAACATCCATTTTTGCAAGCTAACCATAATCCTAAAAGTATGGTCGCAACACTTACATATTTATCTAAATCGTTACTTATTTATTTAAAATACAATTATATCCACATGTTCCCCCTTAACCAGAAATGGAATGTCCTGTTAGAGTCAAATACTCTGTTTGTGGTGAATTAAGACGCAAGTACCCAGAAGCTTTAATCCAAATGGTGAAATCTTTTCTCTTGCTTGAATGATATTAACGTTTTTCCCTGTCAGCTAAATATGCGAGATGTACAAACCAAGTGTTGGATCACAGCTTATCTGCAATGACACGGTTTTGATCCAGCAGGAGGATTTCTAGCTCAGTTCTCATAGCCCACACTCTAACTGAGAACATATCCACGTGAAAGTCGCCTATTTCTGTATGGCTTGGCTTCGTTCGGTCTCAATCTCCCGCTACCAAACAATGACACGGGACTAAGTAGCAGAATGTAGTCCAGAGAATGGAATGTGTTATATCGTAGTTTACAGATTGACTGCAATATTTGCCCCTTTCGGTCCAACACATCCGACTTCAGCAAGCCTTTTTTTTAATACCGGCGTAGCATTCCCTCTTCGATCCCTACTCTTTAGCCAGTCTGCTCTGCTGCAGCCTGTTATCCGGGATCACCCCGTGGAGGTGTAGAAGGGTCTTGGCAGTTCTGGTTCGCTGGCCCTAACGATATGGGTCGCTGACCGCTGTAGCTCATGCGCTGTCCTATTCCTGTATGAAAAAGAAGACCTGAACTGAAAGTCTCACCATCCGCACCTGCTGTTCGTCCATTGTAATCGACGAGGACCATCTTGTCAGCATTCAATGTAAACCGTTCTCATGAGTTTGAAGATGACTAAATATGCCAATCTAAGCCTTGAATTGTGTGTTGCACTTTGTACAGGGAAATCAGACATCTCCTTCCATCGGGGTTGAAGAACGGTTGATGCGAGTTGACTTGCGGAGCGATCGTCTCTGGATTGCCTCATTTATTCTTGATGACTCTTGTCTCTGGATTGCCTCATTTATTCTTGATGACTCTTGCCTCTGGATTGCCTCATTTATTCTTGATGACTCTTGCCTCTGGATTGCCTCATTTATTCTTGATGACTCTTGCCTCTGGATTGCCTCATTTATTCTTGATGACTCTTGCCTCTGGATTGCCTCATTTATTCTTGATGACTCTTGCCTCTGGATTGCCTCATTTATTCTTGATGACTCTTGCCTCTGGATTGCCTCATTTATTCTTGATGACTCTTGCCTCAGGATTGCCTCATTTATTCTTGATGACTCTTGTCTCTGGATTGCCTCATTTATTCTTGATGACTCTTGCCTCTGGATTGCCTCATTTATTCTTGATGACTCTTGCCTCTGGATTGCCTCATTTATTCTTGATGACTCTTGTCTCTGGATTGCCTCATTTATTCTTGATGACTCTTGTCTCTGGATGGCCTCATCTATTCTTGATGACTCTTGTCTCTGGATTGCCTCATTTATTCTTGATGCCTCATGTTCAGTACGTGACCTTTCAATGCATTTATAATCTTGATGACTTCCGGACAGGCCACAATTTAAAGTTCCAACTGTTTCATCACAATCAATGATTGTCGATATTACATTGAGTCACTTCAATTCCTGGCTTGCACTTTTTGGCTAAAGCATGATCCAGCATGGTTGGAATAAGATGGGGGTTCCCCAGGGCTGTCTACTATCCATTACTCTTCCTACTGGCCATTGACCCGAGTGGTCTGTCAGGATCTTTGTGCATAACAAGGACAAGAATAGAACCACTGCTTCACAGAGAGCATGTCGTAAGAGGTCACTAACTGTGTGACATGGCATAGCACCGGCCATGGTTAGGTGGTTTGTTTAGAGCAGCATAGATGGCGCCTAACAGGATGTGGGTCTACTTTGCTCTAGTGTTTGAGTCTATTAAGATGGACTCGCACATCAGTTAAGCAACCTATGTAAGCGCTTGTCCCAACGCAGCGGAGTATTAAGCTGCTCGAGCCTAGCCCGCTAAGCAAGAAACCATTCTCCCGGCTACATCCAACTCATACCAAAGTTGGGACCTGCACAGGGGCATCAACCGCTGTAGAAGTACAGGTCAACTAAAAACTATTAACTAAGAACTGGCCATTGACTGGATTATGAAGTCGACAGTATTGTCAAGCGAAACCGGCATTCAATGGACTATCTCGACTTTGCATATCTTAAAAATATAGATGATTTGCAACAGACGTTATTAAATGTTATAAAATGTCTAGATGCAGGCGAACATCGGCTGGTGACTTGTCAGGTCAATTCCAGTAGCTAGTGCCAAACCGTTAGGTTGGTAGCTCTTGGAATATACGATTGTCCATTTTTGTAACTGATAACGGTGGAAGTGTAAATCAAATCAAGGTAGACCCGCAGCATGTCAGGCGACATCTATGCCGCTCCGCTAACCACATAACCAAGATCTGATGTTATAGCCACACAGCCTTCTTTTTACAAGATATTCTCTGTAGGGCGAGAATCCCTAGAATAATTTAGTCAAAATGTTGTTTACCGGAGCGGCGGCCATTAAGCCTATTTTTTTCGATTTCCAACTGCCAATCGATTTTTAACGTGCAAGCCACTGTACACGGGTGTCTGATCTCACTACTATGAGATCATGGACATTTTTACCGGATGAAACACGTGAAAAAAATTCCGATCTTCACCGTGATTGAACCCGCAACCTCCAGCACCCGAGGCGAACACTTTACCTCAAGAGGGTCCCCTGCAAGTGTCAGACCGAAAGGTGCAAATATCGCAGTCAAGCTGTAAATTACGACACAACGCATTCCGTTCTTCGGACAACATGCTGCTACTTACAAAGCCCTTTCCTGGGCCTAGCAGCGGACGTTTGAGAGCAAACGACGAAAAAGAAGAAAATGTTACTAACCCGAGACAGCCATTAGTTTACCCTAATCCCGAGCCCGACATTTACAAATGTGGCGGACACGAGTTCGTTTAATAGTGGCAAAACTAATTTCAACCAACACTGAGGCATTGAAAATGTCCATGCAGATGTATAAATGGATGCTGAATTAAAATATCCTTGTCACAATATTGTCGCTGAGTTGAAGAATAGGAAGGAAACTCATTTGCTTCCGGTTCGGTTATGCGTCAACCGATTTGCAACTTGAGAGACCAAATCGAAGATTTGCCATGTGACTTTAACATGACATTATTTGACCTACATACGATTGATGCTGTAAGTTTAACGTTTGTGAATAGAAAAGAGCTTTTAATGTCGTTTTCTAAAATTTTCACATCTTGCTTGAAGTAAAACAGTTGCAATAGTGTTATATACTTTTATCTGTATCTGATTTGCAAACAGGAACGGTCAAATTGAAGATTGATTACGGGGTTTTGACATGATTTGACATTGCTTGGCATCCCATCAGTCTCGAAAGAACACTAGAGAAGGAGGTCTCAGTCAGTTCTTGCCCTTTCTTTCGCCGTACACGTTTGGAAATTGCATCTTGGCTTCCCCTGCTTGCATGTCCAGCACACATAGCTAGCCGCTAGTTAGGTCTGTCCATGATACATTGTGCGCTGGGGTTTTGTTTGGAAGAAGGTTTTTGTGCTACACAGGTAATGATAGGCGCACAGCTCCAATAGCCGCTGTCCATTTTTCGGCCACAGGCGTTTCTTGGAGGAGGTGACGATGTCGACATGAAGCATTTTGAGCACCTCGTTGATGATTAAGGTCTTTGCCAACATCGTGTATGCCGTGGAGGATTTATGTTATAACCTGTGATCACGGAGTGTACGTTCCGGCATTTGTCACATAGCGACAATTTGAACTACATGCGATTTATGCTTTATGTTCAATACTTGTGAAAACAAAACAAAAAATCAATTACTGCCGTTTTCTAATATTATTACAACTTGCTTGTCATAAAACAGTTCTAAAAATGTATATACTGTTATCTGCATTATATTTAAAACCTTCGTTACATCACAGGATACTTTAGATACAGGCCTTCTGACTCTGTGAAAGTATCAATCCCAACAGTTAACTGCTGTGCTTTGTACCATATTTTTTGTTTTATTTATCTATTTGGAGCATGGATTGATTATTAACTTTATCACGAAATTAGTCCCGTTATTTAGTAGGCCTTGGAATGTGACGTTTCAAAGTGATTTCCGCGTGAGATTTCCTCTGTATCTACAGTAGGCTGTGATTGCGCCCTATATTTTCATTTTTTTACGTCATTGGAATAATTTAACCCTATTCCATGGACCCCTTTACTAGAGAGTCTGAGTAGTAGAACGTTCGCTGTTTCTATCTCCGTTATCGACACGCTCCTGTCGACCCAGCTTCAAATGTACCTTGCTTACTGTTTGCTAAGGAAATACAGGCCGAGAATGTGAACTGGCCACCTCACCTAACAAAAACGCTGAAAACGAAAACAATTAAATCTCTACAATCCCCAACATCAGTACCTGAATGGAACTACTTTTAGTTTAATTTCTTTAATTACTTGGAACACATTCACCGTTTCAGAGGATATTGTATGCAAGGTAGTAATATCTTGGAGCCAGGGGAGCGGAGACTTAACGTCTGGTAAGCAAAACATACAGGTGGTATTATATTAGTTATGGTCAGGTACAATATACTGGCCAAGATCCCCACCTCACTTTCACGCAGATCTCGCCGAAGACGGATGTTTTCATGGCAGTCTGGATCGACGCGGTTCCCATAGTAATGAAGCGACACGTAGATGAAGCCAAAGATAGCACAGCAGCCTGGAAGATCCCGGTCCACCTTCATCAGCACGCTCTGGTTGTGAGGAAAGCTACTGCAACCCGTCACAGAACACACTTTTCAGCGCGCACAAAAAAGTAATCTTACTCCTCGTAGGCATTTAACAACAACAATAACAACAACAGCGGCGGCGAACGACTATGACGACAATAACAACAGCAACATATTCGGGCTAATATGGTTTTCGAGTGAATGTGTATACAAGAAAAAAGAGGGAGATATGAGGAAGACCAATAAGAAGATAGTGTATGAACAACGGACGAACTAGCTACGAGCCATGATGTATAGGAGGTAAGGACATCTTAAAGCAGGAAAAAATGTCGCCAACAGCCCCCATACCAACCAAGTATTACCCACAAAAATTAAGCCCAAACCCTTGAGTTATTGATTTTGGTTCTGTTACGGTGGGGAAAATCAATAGGCAGGCACTAGGAAGAACATGAGTTGTGACGGGAGGAAGAGAGACAGAAAGAGAGAGAGAGAGAGAGAGAGAGAGAGAGAGAGAGAGAGAGTAAAATGGAGGTTATGATACGGAAGAGGGGAAAAGTGGATGACAAGCTAGCTTGTAGAGAGGTTTGGAGTTAAAGATGGTGTCAGCAGAAGGTGGTAAATGGGAAAGCACAAATGATTCTTCGATTAGGCTATCCGGCGCTTTTTGTATGAAGTTCTGAAAGATGCTCACCATACACGTTCTAAAAACTGGACCGCTTGTCTTTCATGGCAGGACTGATAGAGTATAGTTCACAATCACAGCGCTAAAGATGATCTAGCTGTGAATTGGTACCTAGCCGTATTACGAATGTAGAAGCAAAGCGGTGAAAAGAGATAAATAGTCGTCCCCAAATAACAATAACTGAGATTTCGTACGGTGAAGTTTCTTACATTTTATCCCCTACGACAGTACCTGCTATAAAGTTACCTTTTCGTACAGTGAAGTTTCTTACATTTTATCCCCTACGACAGTACCTGCTATAAAGTTACCTTTTCGTACAGTAAAGTTTCTTACATTTTATCCCCTACGACAGTATCTGCTATAAAGTTACCTTTTCGTACAGTAAAGTTTCTTACATTTTATCCCCTACGACAGTATCTGCTATAAAGTTACCTTTTCGTACAGTGAAGTTTCTTACATTTTATCCCCTACGACAGTACCTGCTATAAAGTTACCTTTTCGTACAGTGAAGTTTCTTACATTTTATCCCCTACGACAGTACCTGCTATAAAGTTATAAAGTTACCTTTTCGTACAGTGAAGTTTCTTACATTTTATTCCCTACGACAGTACCTGCTATAAAGTTACCTTTTCGTACAGTGGTTTCTTACATTTTATCCCCTACGACAGTACCTGCTATAAAGTTACCTTTTACTTATCGACGCGGTTCACATCAATTGACTAAGAAACGACTATATGGTATGTACTCTGCCGAAGTCGGATGTGTCGGATAGAAAAGTGCGATCACAGTCAAACTGTAAACTAGTGACAACATCCTGCTACTTGCAAAGTCCTTTTTCATGGTTTAGTAGCGGAAGATTGAGAAGGAACGAAGAAGAAGAAGGAAGGTATGTAAATTGTAACGTTATGCTGTATGTATAAATGAGATATGACGAAAAGGGGGGTCAAATGTGGGAGTACAGTAAATGAGATGACAGCAGCCAGCGACTTAAATCTGGCTGCTTGCATCAAGGGTCACCGAATGAGAGCTGACTAATTCTATTTTCCGCTTCAACGCGGCTGCCCTGTAAACAGGCTGCACTAGTGTAGTCTGGTTAAAAGTATAGATATCCCAGTGGGAAGGCAACCCGGGTAAGCAAAGAAAGAGCTGAAATTGGATGAGTCGGGTCGAAAAGGACAGATATCTCAGCCTTGATGTGAACTACGTCACAACGTTCTTTTCAAGATAGAAGAAGAAGACGAAGAAGAAGACGAAGAAGAAGACGAAGAAGAAGAAATTAGAAGAAGCACCTCTGCTGCCGACCAATAAACAGAGAAGTGACCACAATCAGAAAGACGTTTTTTTTTAATGAGTGGGACGTAGGGGAGGGGAGAAAGAGAAGATGCAATTACGGAATAAAATGCAGAATAACCCAAGCAAAATCGGTCTTCCAGACCATGAAAGGAATATTGTGCAACAAAACCTTGTTGCTGGAACTGAGAGAGTCATTTGATGCGACGTGGGATCAGTACTGACATGTGGCAGTGAATCGTGGACAATCAGCAAGCAAACGCATATATCTTTGGAAGCAACGGATTTGTGGTTTTACAGAAGAATGCTGCGGATCCCATGGACTGCAAATAAAACTAATGATACAGTACTTGAGGAGGCCCAGAGACAAAGACAACTTATGATACAGTACTTGAGGAGGCCCAGAGACAAAGACAACTTATGATACAGTACTTGAGGAGGCCCAGAGACAAAGACAACTTATGATACAGTACTTGAGGAGGCCCAGAGACAAAGACAACTTATGATACAGTACTTGAGGAGGCCCAGAGACAAAGACAACTTATGATACAGTACTTGAGGAGGCCCAGAGACAAAGACAACTTATGATACAGTACTTGAGGAGGCCCAGAGACAAAGACAACTTATGATACAGTACTTGAGGAGGCCCAGAGACAAAGACAACTTATGATACAGTACTTGAGGAGGCCCAGAGACAAAGACAACTTATGATACAGTACTTGAGGAGGCCCAGAGACAAAGACAACTTATGATACAGTACTTGAGGAGGCCCAGAGACAAAGACAACTTATGATACAGTACTTGAGGAGGCCCAGAGACAAAGACAACTTATGATACAGTACTTGAGGAGGCCCAGACACAAAGACAACTTATTGCAAGGATCAGAACAAGGCAGTCATCCTTGTGTAGGCATGTTATGAGAAGAGGCCGCTTGGAGCACGTTGTGACAGCAGGAAAGGAAACACAGAGGAAGGGGGAGAGAGAAGATGGTGGGCAGCCTGAGAGAACGGCGACTATCAACAACAGAGTTGGTAAACCACACACGTGAAAGAAGTGGATATAAGTCCATAATCGTCAACGCCATCCGACAGGGCACCTGATGACGATGAAAGAATAGAACGAGTGAAAGAAAGAGAAGAGCAGATGCGAAAAAACACTTACACACACCCACACAAAAAAAAATATACATTAACATCGTTTTGTTTGGAGTCTTCCTCTTTCCATGGATCCTTGAAGGATGGTGCTGTGGATGGGATTCGTGGCACTCTTGTTATGTATCCAAGTGACTGAACTCTCTGTGTACCTACATACGGGTTAACCCTCTGGTTGTTTCTTTTCTATGTCAGATCTCTTCGTTTCTTTCTCTCCTAGTGGTTACATTTCCGATGCATATAATTTCACATGCTGCCTCTTAATACCTGACACTGAACACTTTCCTATTGGCTTCCACGAGACCACTGAGCTGCAACGGTTACTCTTCACCGACTCCCACATTAGTCTGTTCTTCGAGCTTCGCCCAGGAGACCAGTTTTTCTCTTACACAATTCTTCGTAGAGAACTTTTTGACCGCCTTGTTCTTTTTCTTTGTGGGCTACAATCGAGGACGTATCTAATTAGGCATCACCCGAGAATGCCTCCAACCATTCTTAACTTCATCTACGTAATCAGTATTGATTGTTCTCTTTGCTGATGCGTACAATAAGTGAATTTTTTACAGATTACAGTACCTCATAGTCATGGTTGGTAGGGTTGCTTGGTTGGTTTGTTGCTAATGCCCACAATGGGTTGGTAATCCTTTTGTGCGCCCTGAAAAGGACCGAACTTGTGGTAGAATGTGGTAGCTTTCCTGACATACCGAGCGTGCTGATGAAGTGGACCGGGGTCCTCCATGCGGTTGTGCAATGTTTGGCTTCACCTGCTTGTCATTCACTACTATGGGGATCACATCGAACCTTACCTTGTTCGCCAGACTGTTGTCCTCGACAACAGCCCGTTTCCAAGACGACCAACGAGGAGGTCAGGTGAGGGTCTTGGCCAGTATATTTCTCCTGACCCTGGCTATCATTGTCTGATCAGTGTGTTTTGCCTGAC
The DNA here is from genome assembly GCA_036924085.1 of Ariolimax columbianus. Classification (NCBI taxonomy): domain Eukaryota; kingdom Metazoa; phylum Mollusca; class Gastropoda; order Stylommatophora; family Arionidae; genus Ariolimax; species Ariolimax columbianus. The sequence goes on along the minus strand of JAVGWX010000020.1, from coordinate 27,288,231 downwards.
CAGACGTTAGCCTCATCATCACAACCTCTTAGCCTTTAAGCGTTGGAGACATAAGCTATGCACCGTTGTGGGAACATATGGCATGTGTAGACATTATTCATTTAAACGTTCTATGACACGCGCGGAGCTATGATCCGATGATGACATATTAATTGTGGAATTAGTTCCCTTGGTTCTTTCAAACAATTCGTGTCTACGTGTTTATGAAAATGGCGATTGTTCGTTTTTCCACATGATTTGGAGTCGGTGGATTGGGAGGGGGTTGTTGATGGGATACAATATATGGAGGAGCGAGAGTCTAGAAAAAGATACAGAGAGAAGGGGAAGATAATGGGAATAACTGAACATCATTATACTGGTTTAGAAGAGTCTGTAGAATCTCTATACAAACAGTCTCTTTAAGTTCCCTTCTGTAATGTAATACTGTAGTACTAGTGTTTATTCAGGCACATTATGTGCTCTATGCCAGGTAGCCAAATGTCGTCTAATCTCATCTCTGTCTTTTGCCTGTAAGTACCATGCTTTAAGCACCTTTAAGTGTCACCTCACTTGATCTAAAATTAACTACGCGCATCCAATTTATTCCAAGTATTCACCACTCTCTGACTAAAAAAGTATTTCCTTATATCTAATCTGGACCTTTCTTTAATTAATGTGTAGCTGTGCCCTCTTGGACTTCGAATAACTTGTTATAGTCTGTTTATCCTTTCGCTTGATCATCTTATAAACATGTATTAAATCACCTCGAATTCTTCTATTTTCTAGATGATGTAGACCGATTTTTCCTCACAACTATAATTCTAGAATCCCACTAGCAGCTTTGTCGCTCTTTTTTGTATCCTTTCCAGCAAGTGTATATCCCCTCTACGATAAGGACTTCACACCTCAACATATTACTCCAATTTAGGTATAACTAATGCTTTTTACAGGTTAACTTACACTTTCTTGCTCCTATGTTTTCTTCTTCTTCGTACGCAGTCAGACAGTAACCATTATTTTTTCGAAAAAAGAGGCGGTCATCCTGAGGCTGTCGACACTGCCATAGAGCTTGTCTTGCAGTTCCACTGGTGATGGCCACATCTGCGCTCTCTGATCCTCGTATGTCGGGCAGTTCTGCAGCAGATGTTCAGCGGTCATTTTACCTGTACCGCACGGGCATTCGTCGGTACCACCTATCTTTAATTTGTTGAATAGGTGGTACCTCAGTCTATTGTGGCCAGTGCGAAGTCTGAAGACAACGACCTGCTCTCTTCGGTTCAACTGGTAATAGGCATCGTTTTTGGTGTAACCAGTATGTTCGGTTTCCCATTTGGTCATGTATCTGGCTTTGATAAGCCGTTTTGACTCTTCGTACGTCATACTAGTATATGTTTGTGGTAGTCTTGCACCTTCTTTTGCCAGTCTGTCTGCCTCCTCGTTGCCTTGCATGTTGCAGTGTGATGGGACCCACTGTACCACTACCCTTTTTGGTGCGGACTGCTGGCACAATTGACAGAGTGCTGCTCTTAAGTCATTAAGCTCAGTGTTTTTCTGGCTTTTTAGCGCTGTGACTACGGCGAGAGCATCTGTAAGCAGGACTATATGGCTTTCATTTTCACTGTGTGTCACCATTTCTTCCACTGCCACCCTCAGTGCCTCTGCCTCCGCTCTGAAATTGCTTGTGTACTTACCATTAGCGAATGACAGTGTTATTTTTCTGCCATTTGGTAGGTTCAGGAATGCTCCTGCCCCTCCGTTCTGTGTAGTGTTTGTTACAGAACCGTCGGTGTATGCATGGGTCCAGTCCATGCTTGGGTAGCTTTTCGATATAAAGCTTAGGGTAGTATCTCTCCTTTCTTTTTCAGTCTGGCAGTTTTTGTTTCCAATACCTGGTATATTTTCTACCACCTCTGGAAATATATCCTGCCTCCAGGTAGGTTTTCGTACAGTAGTGATGGGTTTTGGTGTTGTTAGTGCGTTTATGGGATCTTCGTGCATCTTTGCTTTGGCTATTTCTGCAAAGTTTCTCCGCTTTAGTTTCCCATTTCCCAAATTGTTTAGTCTCTGGTGCATTGGATGGTCAGTCAGTCTTCTGAGTTTCTCTGACTGCAGCTGGGCTCTGCAGTCTATTCTATCGGTCATGGATTGCAGTTTTGTAATCTTTTCAAGTTCTACAATTGGCGTTGACTTCATGCCTCCTGTTATAACTCTCATGGCTTGGTTTTGAAGTTTGCTAACTTTATCGAAGTTTGCCTTTGCTGCTGTTGTCCATGCCGCGATGCCATACTCGAGAACTGGTCTCACTCTTCCAGTGTACAGTTTCTTTAGTATGCTTTCGTCTGCTCCCCAGCTTGTGCCAGCAAGTTTCTGCATGATTGCCATTCTTTCTCTGGCTCTCATTCGGTTTCTCTCGATCTGACTTTTCCTTATCATGCGCCGATCAAATGTGACTCCCAGATAGTTTGGGTTGTCGTTTGGCTGCAGGAATTTGACATTTAAACTTAATTTGGTATTTTGGGGTTTGATTGAAAGCGAGAATATTGTGCATGTGGTTTTCTCCTCGTTTATTTTGACCAGCCATGAGTTCGCCCACTCTTCCAGCGATGTTAGGGCCTGCTGCATCCGATTTCTTGCTATGGTGAGATTCTTTTCAGAGGTCCACATAGCCAGATCGTCTGCAAACATTGAGCTATGGACTCTTCTTGGTATATTCTCTGTAATGTCGTTTATATACACCAGGAAGAGTGTGGGTGACAGTACTCCCCTTGGGGTACTCCCTGCTCGAGTGTCACCTTTTTGCTCATCTGCCCTTGTACTTGGACTCTGGCCGTTTTTTGTTTGAGGTAGTGGTTGATCCACTTGTAAATTTTCCCACAAACATCACTTCTTCTTAGCTTGACTCTAAGTCCATCTTTCCAGACTTTGTCAAATGCCTTTTCCAGATCCACCCAAACAGCTACTGTGTGTTTCTGTGCCTGGTAGGCATCTTCTATTTCCTGGGCTATGAGGATGACCTGGTCCTCAGTGGATCTGTGCTGTATAAAGCCGGCTTGCTGTGGAATTAGTATTCGTTTTTCTTCCAGATGCCATATCAGTCTGGTGTTTATCATACGTTCCATCAGCTTGCCGACACAGCTCAGTAGGCTGATGGGCCTGTATCCATTTGGATCTGTTTTGTCCTTTCCTGTTTTTGGTACTGGTACAAGTACTGCGTCTTTCCATGCCTGGGGTAAAATTCCCCTTTTCCAGCTTTGGTTCAGGACCGATAGCAGTTTCCTCTTCGCTGTTTGGCCCAGCCCCATCAGCATTTCGTTTTTTATCCCGTCTTTTCATGGAGATTTCCTTTTCTTTAATGTTCTCATGGCCTCTTCCATTTCGCTCATTGTTAATTTGGCCATCATATGCTCTTCAGGTGCCGTATTGATGTTGTCGTGCCCCTTTTGCTCTTCACTAATGTCTGTATGCCTATCTGCAGGGACCTCGATGTGGTTTGCTCTGGCATAGTGATCGACAAAAGCGTTTGCGGCTTTCTTACCAGTGAGCAAGTTTTCGCCCTGCTTGATGGTAATTTGTTTGTTTGACGGGGTTTCGTCGTTCATGGCTCTGACTAGCTTCCATAGCTTGTTCCCTTCTTTGTCCAGGTTTAGGCTTTCCGTTTTGTTTTTCCAGCTCTGTCTTGCTGTTTGCTTGAGAGTGTATTTGTATTTCGCCGTGACGGCTTTGAGGGCGATGTTTGCCTCCATAGATTGTTCTCGCTCTGCCATGTTCCTAGCATTTGTTACTGCATCATCCGCTTTCTGCAACTCATCATTCCAGTAGGGCTTATAGTTTTTCCTAGCTCCTCTTGGGATGGTTTCAGTGGCGGCTTGCATTATTGCCTTGCTTAGGCTTTCCACCATGGGCTTCATTTTGTTGTTTCGTGTGTTGATGGTTTCACACAGCCCATCTGTCAGGATTGCAAATCTGTTCCAGTCGGCTCGTTTGTAATTCCAACGTAGGAGCGGTTTTGTTTCCTGTGGGCCTACTTCCATATCAATGTCTAGCCTGATCGGCCTGTGGTCGCTACCTGCCAGTTGGTTTAGCACCTGGCGGTCTATTTTATGGTGTATGTCCTGTGTGGAGAAGGCCAAATCTGGAGTCGAGGTGGTACGCCATGTTCTAGAATAGAAACTAGGGCTATCCTCCGGCCTATTGATTAGGGAGAGATTTGTATCTATCTCCCAATCTTCCACTTCGTCACCTCTGCTGTCTGTGTCAGAGTATCCCCATCTCTCCGAGTGGCTGTTGAAATCTCCAACTACTATGCAGTTGGAGTCTCTGACCTCCATACTGGAGAGCGATAGGTCTTTATTTGGTGGGCTCCTATGTTTAATGATATTTCTTTTTATCATACCTAACATTGCATTTTGCTTTTTCACTGCTAAACAGATACAATGGATACAAAGTCAAGAGCCGACCACGCAAAAGATGGATAGCAGAAATAACAGAAGCAGTAAAGCTCCCTGTGTACTAAGCACATACTAGGGCCCGATCAAGAAACCTATTCATAACCTGAAGCTGAAAGGCACAAGCAGAACAGAATCGAAAAGAAGCAGACTGCTACCTGGACTTTCTCACTCGCCTTACCTGGTCTATTATAACCCCTAGGTCTCTTCCCTTTTCTGTCTTTCTAATATTGTTCTCTCCAATGATCGATAGAGAGGCACAGACTTTCTCACTCGCCTTAACTGGTCAATTATAACGCCTAGGTCCCCTCCCTTTTCTATCTTTCTAATATTGTTCTCCCCAACAATGGATAGAGAGGCACATACTTTCTCACTCGCCTTACCTGGTCTATTATCACCGCTAGGTCCCTTTCCTTTTCTATCTTTCTAATATTGTTCTCCCCAACGATGGGGAGAGAGAAACAGTCCGAAACCCAGTAGAAAGACACAGAATCAGTCAGGAATAATGTGAATGTAAAATGAACATGGTATCGAATGTGACGTCAAGAGAGGACAGGACAACAGTAAACCGCATATATGGAGTTGCTCAATGCATGATTAGACAGAGGGAGTTTAGCTGTCTGCAGTCCGGTGAGCTGCGTGCTAAGCTGTTATTTTATCGATAAACGCCTTCAACACTGATGCCCAGATTATGGCCGGACGCAGACTATTTATTGATGGCCTCACACGACCCCGTATACGAAGGTGGTATATGTGGCGAAAAGAAACACACACTCGTCAAATAGAAAAGTCACGTTTTTAACTCAACAACCGCTAATTAAAACATAATCATTCAAGAAAAAAAAAACATAATAAATATCATACTTTCATTTGCCTTAAGTAGAGGAGATTCTATTTTTTTTTTAAACATGAGAGAGAGAGAGAGAGAGAGAGAGAGAGAGAGAGAGAGAGAGACTAAGAAACTAGTCCAGTCAGGCACTACATACTGACCAAGACCAAAAGCCACAATCTTTCTTCCTTGTAGCATTCCCTGGAAACAGGATGTTTTCATGGCAGACTTGGCCAACCAGATATGGGATCGACGTGATTCCCGAAGTAGTGAGCGACACGCATATGACGTCAAGCATATCACAACCGCCTGGAGGACGGCAGCCCATCTTCATTAGCTAGCTTGGGATGTGAGGAAAGCTAGTACAACCCACCACTTATCGTCCTTTTCAGCGCGCACAAAGGAGTAAACTTATTCATTGTGGGCATTAAATACCTTTTTTTTTACATGTTCAATACACACAATTCAGTAGTAAATACAAATGAAAGTGAAAAATAACCATATAATAAATAGAAAGATAATTTTTAATTTATAATTTTGTGGTCATAATCGGTCATGGTGTCAGTTCCTCATGTCATTATTTGTCGGTAAAAAATATTCTTCGTGCAACCATATAGTCATATGCCAATAACTCGTGAAGGCAACGACGTTGCGAATTGAAATAAGCATAGTAGCTGATCTAGAAACCAGTCATAGAAAATTCAGTGAAAATGTCACTTCGATTTGCGAGCTATCGCGTCTTCAGATTATATATATATATATATACATAACAACGACGACAACAACAACAATCTCACACGCTGAGTGATGTCCCTACGAGATCTTGCGGTTATGGGAGGGGAAGACACATAACAACAGATGTCACACACCCCCCCCCCCCCCCGCCTTGTGGCATACCTGTCATGGGGAAAGCCTTCGGGAGTAAACCCCGAGGAACAATCTGCATCTTGTGCTATCTCCAGTCGTCTCGATAATGTCTTGCCACTTGCCAAAAGGTAGATCAGGACTAGAGAGTGAGGTTGTCAGAAAGGCGCAGTTTCTTGCTCACTTTAATCCAAATCACCGCGCACGTCATCCATTTAAGCGGACACAGCAAGAGAAAAGACTGACAACACGGCTGAACAGAGAGAGTGGTCCTCATCACATGTCATGGACGAACGTTATTTACGCCTATATAGATATAATACAGGCAACAACAATCTTTTATCTGGGCTATTACGTATTTACATGTAATAAATAACAAGAAAACAGTAAAATACTGGGTGTGTTCAAAAAGTATCCGATTTTGGGCTGAAAAAATGCAATTACTAACCTGGAGGTTTGAAACCCTAATCACTTTCAAAGTACTCTCTTTGGGTCAGCAGACTTCTCGAAGCGGTCCTGCCGTTGTTGGAAGCATTTCAGGAGGGCCTCTTTTGGAATGGAGTACAGCTGGGTCGTCGCATTCCGCATAATGTCTTCGCGTGACTCAAACCGGGTTCCTTTCAGAAATTTTCAGCTTCGAGAACAGCCAAAAATAGCAAGCGAGATAATAGAGAACCTGGCACAAACAGAGGAATGTTGTGTTTGGCCTTGCGAAGAATGGGCGGGTATGTTGTCATAATGGAGCTGCCAAGTTCCCACTGTCCACAGGTCCGACCGTTTGAGTCAAACAGCATCACGAAGGCGGCGGATGTCGCCCAGGTAGTATTCTTAGGTAATGTTTTGACCCTGTAGTGCGTACTCGTCAGGCAACACCCCACGAGAGTCAAAGAAAACGGTCAAAATGACGTTGACATTGCGTCATTTCGTAGTGAATGAAAATCGGACGTGTGTTCATTACACTCAACACTAAACGGCTGACTGCCAGTGACTGACGCAATCTGCAGGCGAGAAAAATTCACTCATGCGCATGACGGTCCCCTGCTAAAGGACAGCATCCATGATTCCTATGTTTTCCGCGGAATAGATCGGATACTTTTTGAACACACCTCATACAAGTTATAAATAATCACTTAATCACAATGTACGATAACAACACCAAAGATACGAAGCGAGCCCTGTTCTAAAACTGGCGACAATAGCATAGTAGGTACAGCACGATTCGAAACTAATCAGACGGTAGCATCATGCTGGAAAGTGACGCAGCGAACGGAACGCGATGAATGGAATCATGGTCAAGTTTACGGATGGGCGAGTGTACGTAAAGCGAGTGTATGTGTAACGCGAGTGCACGTTATGCGGAGTATGCTTATAAATATGTTGGTAAAGAAAGAGAGAGAGAGAGAGAGAGAGAGAGAGAGAGAGAGATAGATAGATAGATAGATAGATAGATAGATAGATAGATAGATAGATAGATAGAGAGAGAGAGAGAGAGAGAGAGAACCAGCACATAAGAATTATAAATACAGCATTGTATCCATTAAAGTCTGGTCAGGCAAAACATATTGATAAGACATGTTTGTCAGGGTCAGGCAAAACATATTGGACCTGACCCTCACCACGGCTTCCTAGTAGCCCTTCTTGGAAACGGGCTTTTTCATGGCAGCCCGGATAACGCGATGAGGGATCGACATGATTCCCGTTGTAGTGAGCGACACACAGATGAAGCCAATCATAGCACAACTGCCTGAAGGAACACCATAATCAACACGCTTGGTATGTGAGGAAAGCTTCAACAACCCGCCACTAAATGTCCTTTTCAGGGCGCACAAAAAGAGTAATCCTACTCATTGTATGCATTCGATAACAACAACCCATTGCTGGTGTCTGCAGGGACACAAAATAAAGGCCGTTTGTTTCTGCAGTAGTCGCGCAGTCTCCAACTTAGGCGTTTAAATCACTCTCGACAAAAGACCCGTACCTACGTCCAAATATGAACAGAACACACATAGACAAACAAATGAGGGAAGGTGGTGACTAGAAAGGAGTTATCTGGAGAGGAGTAGAAGGGAACAACACGCCGTCCGTGGTGATTGGGGTGCTGTTATATGAAGACCGGGCTTACGTGCTGTTGATTTCCTGCTGTCACTTGTTCGCCCACGCTTCGGAACATGCCAGGCACACGCCCAACTTTTGTTGCTCTTTGATATCTTATCTCCTCAGTAATGTTAGGAGCGGCTTTCAGCAAAGATATAGCTGGGCTTAGACGTCTTTTTATACTGTTGTGCTGGAATATACGCCATAATATCGCCAAAAGGACTGACTATTGTTGAAAGGGGTGTGTCTTCGATAAAATGAAGTTTTAATTTGTATCATAACAATAACAAATGTGGAATGGAAAGTGAGTAAAGGAGAGAGACAAAGAAGAGTGAGAGAGGGGGAGGGAGAAGGAGATAGAGATAGAGAAGCAAAGAAGAAAGAGAGAGAGTGTATGACTCATATGTAGACGGAACGGAAGTTGTTCACATAAATTAACAGGGAAAATCATCAGGGTACAGACAAGCACATTGGAAAGGAATGGAGAGAGGGTGGGAGATTGTAACAAAAAGAATTAGATAGATAGATAGATAGATAGATAGATAGATAGATAGATAGATAGATAGATAGATAGATAGATAGATAGATAGATAGATAGATAGATAGATAGATAGATAGATAGATAGATAGATAGATAGATAGATAGATAGATAGATAGATAGATAGATAGATAGATAGATAGATAGATAGATAGATAGATAGATAGATAGATAGATAGATAGATAGATAGATAGATAGATAGATAGATAGATAGATAGATAGATAGATAGATAGATAGATAGATAGATAGATAGATAGATAGATAGATAGATAGATAGATAGATAGATAGATAGATAGATAGATAGATAGATAGATAGATAGATAGATAGATAGATAGATAGATAGATAGATAGATAGATAGATAGATAGATAGATAGATAGATAGATAGATAGATAGATAGATAGATAGATAGATAGATAGATAGATAGATAGATAGATAGATAGATAGATAGATAGATAGATAGATAGATAGATAGATAGGTAGATAGATAGATAGAGTCATAGAAAGAGAGAGAGAGAAGACAACGAGAAGAGATAAAGTAAGAGAAGAGGACGAGATAGAGTGAAGAGAGAAAAGAGTATGCAGAGAGTAAATATCGAGTATGTGAGTGACGGGGAGAAAACAGGCTAAGTGAGAAGAAGAGAAAAGATAGAACAGAGAGAAAGAGACAAGAAAGAGGGAAAGTGTGTGAGAGAGAAGATAAGAGTGAATAAGAAGAGATTGTGAGAGAAACAAAGAAAGATCAAATGAGAGAAAGAAAAAGAAAGTGAAGATAGAGAGAGTATTTACAGAGAAAACATAGAGATTAAAGAGAAAGAGCAGAGACAGAGAGAGGGAAAAGGGAAAAGAGTGAGAGATTGAGTAGAGAGTGTGAGAATGAAGAGAGAAGGAGAGAGAGAGGGTCAGGGAAAAAAAAGAGGAGAGAACGAATGAGATATGAGAGAGAGATAGAAAGAGAAGAGACTGAGAGATGGCCGAGAGGAGAGAGAGAGAGAGAGAGAGAGAGAGAGAGATAGATGTAAGAGTGTAAGCGACATGAAACAGGCACAGAGGTAACTGCGCATATTGGGAATGAGAACGGTGGGAACATGAAGTATGAAGAAAAAGGGTGACACTTGGAGTGAGCTGGGTAAGATTGGCACAGGACAAGAACTTGGCGAGAGAGGCAAGAGGCAGGAACAGTTTGGGGGGTATATTAATGGAGCTGCCTGCCGAGTGAGTGGCTGAGTTTCAGTGGGTGTGTGGGTGGGTGAGTGAGTTGGTTGGTGGGTAGGTGAGTGAGTGGGTGAGTGAGTGAGTAAGTGGGTAGATTTGAGTGGGTGAGTGAATGAATGAGCGGGTGGGTGGGTGGGTGAGTGAATGAATGAGCGGGTGCGTGGGTGAGTGAGTGGGTGAGTACGATGGGTGTGTGGGTGAGTGACTGAGTGGGTGAATGGGTGGGTGAGTAAGTGCGGTGGGTGAATGAGTGAGTGAATGAATGAGCGGGTGGGTGGGTGAGTGGGTGCGATGGGTGTGTGGGTGAGTAGGTGAGTGAGTGAGTGAGTGGGTGGGTGAGTAAGTGGGTGGATTTGATTGGGTGAGTGGATGAATAAATAAGCGGGATGAGTGAGTGGGTGGATGAGTGAATGAATGAATGAGCGGGTGCGTGGGTGAGTGAGTGGGTGAGTGAGTGGGTGGGTGAGTGGGTGAATGAGTGAGTGAATGAATGAATGAGCGAGTGGGTGGGTGGGTGGGTGCGACGGGTGTGTCGGTGAGTGAGTGTGTGAGCGAGTGGGTGAGTGAGTGGGTGCGATGAGTGTGTGAATAGGTGGGTGAGTTAGTGCGATGGGTGAGTGGGTGAATGAATGAGTGAATGAATGAATGAGCGGGTGGGTGGGTGGGTGCGATGGGTGTGTGGGTGAGTGAGTGAGTGAATGAGCGGGTAGGTTGTTGAGTGAGAGAGTAAGTGAGTGAATGAGTCGAGTGAGTAAGTTTCGGGTTAAGTGGGTGGGTGAGTGGGTGAATGAGTGAGTGAGTGCAGACAAATAGACAGGCAGGCAGACAATAGAGATAAGACGAATGAATGGATGGATGATTTAGACAGACCAGACTGCCAGACATATAGATAGATAGGCAGACGGGCGGACACGGACGGACGGACGGACGGACGGACAGACAGACAGACAGACAGACAGACAGACAGACAGACAGACAGACAGACAGACAGACAGACAGGCAGACAGACAGATAGATAGACAGATAGATACTTGGAGTGAACGGCCGTAACAGAGAAATTAATGGGACCCAAAATGCCTCACAGAGTAAAGATAAATGGCACATGGAAGAAAGACAGAGAGAGATCGAGAGCGATTCAGAGTGGCAGAGAAAGAGTGAGTCAGAGAGGGCCAGAGACAAAGACATATTTCACTGTTTATAAAAGTACCTACCTATCTCTATCCAAACACTTGGTCAAATAATTCATTCCTCTTTCTGCCATCTCTCAATCCATTCCCCTCGCTGCTCACCTTACACTCACGCCTACACGCCATAACAAAAACACCGAGGGATACATCATTCATTCCTCTCTAAATGCCAAAGGACGAGCGTAGGTTGCCTTCCATAGAGCCTGAGGTTGAGAAACCCCTGCAGTGACAGGGTGAGGAGGGCGGGGGGAAGCAGAGCCGCCTGCAGAGGGGTCATTAAGTATGAAGTGCCAGACACTGCCATAATCCGGAGGTTGCTAGAAAGTTCATCAACGAAATTTGACGTAACATTTCTCACTGTGTACCTCTGAAAAGTACATGGCTACATCAAGCCCATACGGGGCTGCTAAAAACTTCTAGATGGGTTCTGAAAGTCCATGTATCGTTTAATAGATGATACCTTATTAGGGATTCTACAATACCTATTTAAGTGTTCTAAAAAGATCTGCTTAAAGGTTCTATGAGACCTCTTTAAGTGTTCAATAAAACCTATTTAAGGGTTTCTAAGAGACCTATTTAAGGGTTTCTAAGAGACCTATTTAAGGGTTTACAATACCTATTTAAGGGTTTCTATAAGATCTATTAAAGGTTTTCTATAATACATTATTTAAGGGTTTACAATACCTATTTAAGAGTTTCTACGAGCTCTATTTTAGGGTTTCTACAAGAACTAATTAAGGGTTTCTACGAGATCTATTTAAGAGTTTCAACTAGGCCTATTCAAGTTCCAACTAAGGGGACGGCGTGGCCTAATGGTTAAGTGGCACGGCTCACAACCGGAAGGTGCTGGGTTCGATCCCCATCACAGCACCGGCCGTTACCCCGAGGAAGCAAACCCTTAGAGAATGCAGGAGGAAGTAGACGCTTACATAAAATGCATGATGAAGTCGGATGCACTTGGTCGACAGGCGCAAAATAAAAACCACAGTGCAACGCACACCGCCTTGAGGATTAGAGAAATAAGGCGAACGCAAAATACAAACCAAAAATAAAGTTCTAACTAGACCTATTTAAGGGTTTCTACGAGACCTATTTAAGAGTTTCTACTAGACCTATTTAAGTTTCTACTAGAGCTATTTAAGTTCCAACTAGACCTATTTAAGGGTTTCACCGAGACCTATTTAGACGTTAACAAGGACACATTTATAGACTTGATGGAGTTGATGATGGAGAAGCTGGAAGCACCCCAGACGCACATTTTTCTAAAAAAAACATGCTTAAAGAAGTGGACGAAGACCACGACTAGATCAGTTTTAGAGAGTTCCTACTGATTTTCTAGAAAGCCGCAGCAGGAGAACTTGAGGAAAACAGCGGATTATATGACCTATACAAGAACATGGCTGTGGAGGGTGTGAATAGAGCCAAGAACTTCTTCCAAGCAAAGATAAAGAAGCAGACAGTTCGCTGCAAATTTGAACGACAGATTCGCGAAGAGTAAGAGGAAAAGAAACGACAAGCAGAAGAATCAAAAAAAAGAAAGAAAGCCTTTTAAGAGAAAGCAGGTGTGATTCATGCAGGCAAATATGGACACTACTACACCACTTCGGAAAAATATGGAAGAGCTGTGAATTTTGGTTTTGTCCCTTATATATTTTAGATATTGGTTTATATTGCAAAGGCATATGTATATAACAAGCTGTGAAATAAAAACTGACTTAGCCTCTACCAATAATAGAGATTTAATAGGCAATACAAAACTATTACTCTTCAGACACAAGACCTATTTAAGAGTTTCTACGATACCTATTTAAGAGTTTCTACGGGACCTATTTAAGAGTTTCTACAAGACCTATTTAAGGGTTTCTACAATATCTATTTAAGAGTTTCTACAAGGCCTATTTAAGGGTATCTACAAGACCTATTTAATGGTATCTACAAGACCTATTTAAGGGTTTCTACAAGACCTATTTAAGAGTTTCTACAAGACCTATTTAAGGGTTTCTACAAGACCTATTTAAGGGTTTCTACAAGACCTATTTAAGAGTTTCTATTAGATCAATGTACATGTTTCTACAAGACCTATTTAAGAGTTTTTACTAGATCAATGTGCGTGTTTCTACAAGACCTATTTAAAAATTTAAATTAGATAAATTTGCGTGTTTCTACCAGACCTATTTAAGGGTTTCTACTAGATCAATGTGCGTGTTTCTACAAGACCTATTTAAGAGTTTCTACTAGATCGATGTGCGTGTTTCTACAAGACCTATTTAAGAGTTTCTACTAGATCAATGTACATGTTTCTACAAGACCTATTTAAGAGTTTCTGTTAGATCAATTTACCTGTTACTACAAGACCTATTTAAGAGTTTCTACTAGATCAATTTGCGTGTTTCTACAAGACCTATTTAGGAGTTTCTACAAGTGCTATTTAAGAGGTTCTACGAGACATCTTTTAGGGTTTCTACAAGACCTATTTAGGAGTTTCTACGAGATCTATTTAAGTGTTTCTACAAGACCTATTTAAGAGTTTCTACGAGACCTATTTAAGGATTTCTACAAAACCTACTTAAGGGTTTCTACAAGACCTATTTAAGAGTTTCTGCTAGATCAATTTGCGTGTTTCTACAAGACCTATTTACGAATTTCTATTAGATAAATTTGCGTATTTCTACCAGACCTATTTAAGAGTTTATATTAGATCAATTTACGCGTTTCTACAATACCTATTTACGAATTTCTATTAGATAAAGTTGCGTGTTTCTACCAGACCTATTTAAGAGTTTCTACTAGATCACTGTGCGTGTTTCTACAAGACCTATTTAAGAGTTTCTACTAGATTGATGTGCGTGTTTCTACAAAACCTATTTAAGAGTTTCTACTAGATCAATGTACATGTTTCTACAAGACCTATTTAAGAGTTTCTGTTAGATCAATTTACCTGTTACTACAAGACATATTTAAGAGTTTCTACTAGATCAATTTGCGTGTTTCTACAAGACCTATTTAGGGGTTTCTACAAGTGCTATTTAAGAGGTTCTACGAGACATCTTTTAGGGTTTCTACAAGACCTATTTAGGAGTTTCTACGAGATCTATTTAAGTGTTTCTACAAGACCTATTTAAGAGTTTCTACGAGACCTATTTAAGGATTTCTACAAAACCTACTTAAGGGTTTCTACAAGACCTATTTAAGAGTTTCTGCTAGATCAATTTGCGTGTTTCTACAAGACCTATTTACGAATTTCTATTAGATAAATTTGCGTATTTCTACCAGACCTATTTAAGAGTTTATATTAGATCAATTTACGCGTTTCTACAATACCTATTTACGAATTTCTATTAGATAAAGTTGCGTGTTTCTACCAGACCTATTTAAGAGTTTCTACTAGATCACTGTGCGTGTTTCTACAAGACCTATTTAAGAGTTTCTACTAGATCGATGTGCGTGTTTCTATAAGACCTATTTAAGAGTTTCTACTAGATTAATGTGCGTGTTTCTATAAGACCTATTTAAGAGTTTCTACTAGATCGATGTGCGTGTTTCTACAAGACCTATTTAAGAGTTTCTACTAGATCAATGTACATGTTTCTACAAGACCTATTTAAGGCTTTCTACGATACCTAAGGGATTCTACAAGACCTATTTAAGAGTTTCTGTTAGATCAATTTGCGTGTTACTACAAGACCTATTTAAGAGTTTCTACTAGATCAATTTGCGTGTTTCTACAAGACCTATAACAAGACCTCTTTCAGGATTCAACAAGACCGATGTAATCCTTCAAAACTTCTTATGTTCAAGAGTTCTACTACTAGATCTCTACCAGAGTTCCTTTAGACCCGAGGAAGGGCTCCATGCGAATCTATAATTGTCTTCCTAAGACCTTGAGCCTCATTTTCAGGTTCGTCAAGGTGCATTAACAGACTTTAATATGCCCTTGAGGGCTCAGTGAACTCGAGGTAAGGTGTGCGCCTCAGGTGTCGGAGGTCGCGGGTTCGAATCACGGTGGAAAGCGGGATTTTTTCACAAGTGTCTTGATCTACGGGTAGTGAGATCAGACTCCCACGTTCAGTGTCCAGCACGTCAAAAATCCCTCGTCGGTTAGAAATATTTTTTAAAAAAGGCTTAACTTCCGCTGCCCCGGTAAAGTTAAAATATTCAGGCTAAAAATCTACCCATATTATTTGTACCTTCCCCCAGGCCTAGTAAGCAGCCGGAAGTTGAACAATCCTTACTGCGGACAGCCGATAGTCTTTGACTCCCTGGCAACAGACATTAACATGTCTGTTTGAATACCAGGATTCCAAGTGTGCCCTTTAATGGGCTTCCGTGATCCCTTGACGAGGTTTCATACGACCCTTTCACGCAATTCCCATGATCCCTTGTAGGGCTCCAAAATGACCAGTAATGGGCCCACCGTACAACCTTGTACGATGCAACAATGCCCTGTAATGGGCATCCAGATACCTGGTCTGGTTCCACAATGCCTTGTTATGGGTGCACGGTAATACATTGAATTACTTCCCTTTAATGCCGCCCTTTAATGGACTAACGGAGCAAACAATGAGACACTATGATTTATTGAACGCTTATTTGTTTTCATTTCCATTAAACTAGTGTCATAAATTAGATATGATTGATTCCTTCCAGGAAAACCGGTCTTAAGAATGATTGGGTCAAATTAGACCTCGCGCTCTCGGCGTGTCAAAAAAGATTTAGATTAATTATTTTAAAATATTGAGTTTGCCTTTCATGGCGCCACACCAACACGCTCCTATCGCGTCCAGCAAGTGCTTAAGTGGACATTCCATTCCCTCCCAGCTCTCCTTGGTACAAAGGGCTACAGCTATCGGTTCCTACTGATTCTCATTTTGAACCGTCTTCTTCAGCTCGCTCGTCAGACTCCAGTTGCCCTAGCGCCTGAAACGCATGTTCGTTGGGGTCCTCACTATTCTATTTCACTGTATGTTCCAATTCACCGCACGTTTGGTGGGGAGAGGAGACTAACGTCTGATCAGACAAAACATACTGATCGGACAATGTTAGTCAGAGTCAGGCCAAATATAATGACAAAGACATCCACATCACCCTCACTGTATTCCGGTAAACAGTCTGTTACATGGCAATTTTGCTAACGAGGTGGGGGATTGAAGAGGTCCTCATAGTGAGCGACACACAGATGAAGCCAACCACAGCACAACCACCTGGAGAACCTCGGTACACATGCATCAGCAAGCTCAAGATGTCAAGACAGCTACTGCAACCGACCACTTTATGTCCTTGGAGACTGCGTGGTCTCAAGGTAAGACGTCGGCCTCAAGTGAAGGAGGTCGCGAATTCAAAGCACGGTGGAGATCGCGATTTATTTGTACGTGGACTTTTTGGTATTTCCCCGGATCTTTGGGTAGTAAAGATCGTACGCCGTGTGCAGTGTCGCTTAAAAAAAGCCTTGGCTATTGGAAATCGAAAAGAGTAGGCTTAACGGCCACTGCCTGTGCAATATTCAATATCATGTTAAAAATCGTGCCCATCTATTTCGGGATCCTCGCCGGTGCTACGGGGTTCGTGCATTGTGCTGAAATTCTTTAAAAATATGGAGATGAACAGAGCACCTATTGGTTAAACTGTGTGCACTGACGTTGATTCTTCGACTATATGAAACTAAACGTATTAGCCTTCTTTAGAGCGCACCAAATAGTTCTTAGTTCGACCCGTTCTACGGAAAAGAGTAGTCATCCTTAAACGGGTCCCAACTCAGGATCCACTCAGTTCTGTCACGGGCGCGTGTCGTCCTGTATGTTGTGGGGTTGTGTGTGTTGTGCTTTTCTAGTGAATCTCGCCAGTGAATTGGGGGACGTGCCCGATGTCTTCTTTTGTCGCGCGGGTACCATTTGGTGGTTATGGTACTCCATCATTTGTCTTGTCTTCTTGGAAAAATATAAATATTTATTTATTTTGGGCATTCAACAACAACATCGATCACATGTCTGATAAGGCGTCTTCCCAATGATGTGTGGGCCCTGTACATCTCTGTTTCCTATCCTCAATCCCCAGTTCTGTTGGCTGTTGTCATGTTGATTACCCCAAGGTCTGCGCTAGTGTCATAAACAATCAACATCACTTCAGTGCTTATACACCATTAATCAGGGAAGCTATTTTGTGGTGTTGTTGTTATTGTTGATGTTGATATTGTTGTTGAAAATGTTGTTGGTGATGATGATGATGTTCAATGCTACTCGTGCTGAATTGATTTCAACTGTTGACGATGTTCATTTGCTAGAGTTGACAGTGAAATGGAGGTGACATGTTGTTCTCTTGTACGGTGGACGCATATCCCCAGGCAATTGTTAATACGGTGAGCTAAGAACAGGCACAAGCTAATTATAACATAAGAAACACTACAGACTCCCTGAAAGCGTCTCTCAGGGGCTTCAACATTGATGCCACATCCTCAGAGTTGCTTGCCAAAGTCGTTCCACCTGATACGTTGGCATCCCAAACGGTGCTCGGATCGCGTAACGAGACCCCATTACATAGGCTCAGAGTAGATGTGTGGTTGAGGGAGCAGGGCGCACGACGGCTCCGCAATCGACTCCTCGCGCGAGTGCCCCGAATGCGGCAAGGTATGCCGTGCCAGAATTGGTCTGTATAGCCAAATGAGAATACATCTCGCAGCACAAGTTTGGTGATATCGCCATCTTCGCTTACGATGGGCAACTACGAGGTGTGTTCAAATGAAACCGAATCAAATTACAAGTGAACATACATAGGATGCGCACGATGACGCCACTGACGGTGTAAACAGCACATACGAACCTACAACTTTGTAAAATTTCCTTATCCTCCAACTCATATTTCCTCAGCAGACCGTTGGCGGGTGTGAAACGGAATCCGTCCAGAGTTGATCAGCTAGCGGTGATTCGGTTTCTAACAGCTGAAGGATGTCGACCAGTTGATATTCATCGCATAATGCAGGCAGTATATGGTGACAAAAGTGTGTCGAAGACAACAGTGAAGAACTGGACAACGATATTTAAAGAAGGACGTGAGTTAACGCAACAATACGCGCCTGATCTGGTCTCGGAAGATCTTCGTTAACTCACGTACTTATTTGAGCGTACATGAGCCCTTCTGACTGTAGATGAAGGTTAGGCTCCTCAGTAAGCTCAACTAGGGAGCTCACAGTGTCGATCCCCACCTCGCTGGCCAGGCTGCTGTGATACGGCCTGCTAGGGACACCGACCATGTCGTGAGGCGCGTGTCTTGATCAGTAAGTTTCACCTTTTCTAACCTGGAAGGTTCAAACAGCTAGGCCACATAATGAGTGGATCGGGGACATAAAGAAAGCTCAACCATTCATAGACTTGGTGGACCTTTTCCCTGTTCATGATGAGTGTATGGCAACAAAAGCGCCGTAAAGCAGCTATAATGAGGATATTATTTATGGCAAAGGGGATGGGGAGACATTATACATGGACAAGGGGGACATTATATATTGATAAGAGGGACATTACATCTGGATAAGAGGGACATTTACATATAAGGGAGGTATCATACACGGACAAGAAGGACATTGCATACGGACACTGGGAACATTATATATGGACAAGACGACATACATGGACAAGGAGACATCATAATATGGACAAGGTAGACATTTACGGATAATGGGGACATTATACATAAACAAGTGAGACATTATGCATGAACAAGAGGCTCATTACATACGGAAAGGGAGGGGGGGGGGGCATTATATATGGACATATGAGCATTATGTGCAGATAATAGGGACATTAAATATGGACAAAAAAAACATTTTTACGACACTATTCTGATTTCTGGAGTAGACGAGGGGTTTTAAAGGCTGAGGACTACAGGCCGCCTCGGCACTGCTATCGCTACGCCGAGTGTTGTCTATATTTGTTTATTTCACCCCCAACAAAAAAACAACGTGTTTTACCGGGGATTCGAGCCGCTCCCCTCCTTGTTGGCAAGCAGGCAGGCATCGAATACATTCGGCCACGCGCTCTACATATGAACAATGGGGGAGGGTGGGTGGCATTATACATGGACAATGAGGGCATTATATACGGACAAGAGAGAAATTTATATACAGACAATGGGGGCATTATATACGGACAAGAGGGACCTTTGCGATTAGGGGGCCATTATACACGGACAAGTGGAACATCACATACGGACAATGGGGACATTATATATGGACAAGTGGACAATATGTGTTGACAATGGGGGCATCATATATGGACAATCGAGACATTATCCATGTACACGGTGGACATCATATATGGACAAGAGAATTAAATGCTGATACCAACTAATCATCCACTGGTACATAACGACAGAGCAAACTGTATCTTGTAAGACTTTGTTAAGACAACAGAAAGACTCGAGTAGGCGTGGGCACGCGTGAACGGGTACGTGTTACAGGAATACATCGATATCTATAACTCATCGACATTTGCTGAAAGAGGCTGAGCACCTATAGGTCTGCTTGTAGTGCGGTGATATCGGTTTACTTGAGTACCCTAATCCTGGTATTCAGTCAGACAAGGCTGCCAGATGCCAGGTAGCCAAAGTCTGCTTGAATCCGCGTCTGTCCTTCACCGTGGGGCACTGCGATGGGCCAGGTGCGTGGTTCAGATCATCTCTCTATCTGGTTGGCGGGAGTTGTAGTTGTGTGGCCACCAGAAAGACAACCCCCAGCTCATCTATCGTCAGCCTTGCGGGCCGCATGGCTGATATTGATGCCGTGTCGACGACATTTCAGTTTTGTGTAACATAACAAAACATAAAGTAATAGCCCCGTAAGGAGAAGAGAAGAAATAAATGCGCTGGACAAATCTATTCAGAAAATGAAGTAGGGGCGGGAAAGAGAGAGAGCGAGAGAGAGAGAGAGGCTGAAGAGGAACAAAAATACTGATTATTTGCAGACAAATAGAGACAAGACAAATCATAATACTGATTTTTAGTCGTTTACTTTTTTAAAAAAACGTATTAAACTGTATTCTAGTCGTTTTCTCTTTAATAAACGTATAAAACCGTATTCACGCCGTTTGTTCTTTAAAACGTATTAAACCGTATTTTCGCCGTATACTCTTAAATACGTATAAAACTGTATTCACCCCGTTTGCTCTTAAATACGTATAAAACGGTATTATCGCAGTTTACTCTTAAATACGTATAAAACCGTATCTCATTGTTTGCTCTATAAAAACGTATAAAACCTATTTCGCAGTTTGCTTTTTAAAAAAGGTATAAAACCGTATTCTCGCAGTTTGCTCTTTAAAAACGTCTAATATCGTCTATTAGCTGTTTATTGTTTTAAAATAATTTATATTCCATAAACTTGATAAGCTGGTTAAAGATTTCTGTCCTCGCCATATATTGTCAAATAGGATGAGTGTTATATGATGTCACCCTGCTCCTCTCGCAGAGCTGACCTACTTCAGACACCCCCCCCCCCCTCCCCAACTGAGGAAATATCATTCTCTACAATGAGATTAGAGCGACATGCACTCACCTCCCAGGTTGGCTTGCCTGCGGGAGTGGATGCTGAGCTTGACTGTGATCCAGCCATCATCGTCACCATCATCGTCAGAGTCTGGCGGGTTGACGGATACAATGTGCACCTCCTGGCCAGACGAGGTGGTGGCGTTGGTCTCACAACCATTACCAGCATCCAAGCTTTTGAAGCTTGCAGACACAAACTCCGACTTGAAGTTCTCTGTCATGTCACATTTCGTGAAGTCAAAAGTGTCTGCGAATACAAAAAGCAAGGTAAAATATTACCACATTGAATAATATATCAAAAGGTAATTGACACCACATCTGTAAACCAGAGTTTCGACAAATGAAGGACAAGTCCTTATTTCACCCTCCGTCCGTCCAAAAGGTGTTGCAGAATAAGGGATCGTTTCTGCCTCTTCGTTCATCCTCATATCAATGTCCCGGTTTCTCTTACATCCTCGGATCAAGGTCCAGGTTTCTCTTACATCCTCAGATCAAGGCCCTGGTTTCTCTTATATCCTCATATCAAGGTCCCGGTTTCTCTTACATCCTCAGATCAAGGTCCTGGTTTCTCTTACATCCTCAGACCAAGGTCCCGGTTTCTCTTACATTGTCAGATCAAGGTCCTGGTTTCTCTAACATCCTCAGATCAAAATCCCGGTTTCTCTTACATCCTCAGATCAAGGTTCCGGTTTCTCTTACATCCTCAGATCAAGGTTCCGGTTTCTCTTACATCCTCAGATCAAGGTCCCGGTTTCTCTTACAAAGGACACCGTTGTTTTGAAGGCTGTTTTATCTATATACAGCTTTTGTCTCATATCTGTCTCGAGAGACCAGTATTGTTCTCTCTTTTCCTGCGCGAGCGTGCAGCTTTGTGGGATGTGTTCCGCGGTCATGGTATGCTCCAAAATGGACACTTGTCATCTGTCCTAATCCTCATTTTGTTGTAAAGATTACCTTTGAGTCTGTTATGCCCAGTTCTCAGTCTTCTTCTTCTTCTTCATCGCACGCAATCAGACAGTAACCATTATTTTTTCGAAAAAAGCGGCGATCATCCTGAGGCTGTCGACACTGCCATAGAGCTTGTCTTGTGGTTCCACTGGTGATGGCCACATCTGCTCTCTCTGTTCCTCGTATGTCGGGCAGTTCTGCAGCAGATGTTCAGCGGTCATTTTACCGGTACCGCACGGGCATTCGTCGGTACCACATATCTTCAATTTGTTGAATAGGTGGTACCTCAGTCTTTTGTGGCCAGTGCGAAGTCTGAAGGCAACGACCTGCTCTCTTCGGTTCAACTGGTAATAGGCATCGTTTTTGGTATAGCCGGTATGTTCAGTTTCCCATTTGGTCATGTATCTGGCTTTAATAAGCCGTTTTTACTCTTCGTACGTCATACTAGTATCTGTTTGTGGTAGTCTTGCACCTTCTTTTGCCAGTCTGTCTGCCTCCTCGTTGCCTTGGATGTTGCAGTGTGATGGGACCCACTGTACCACTACCCTTTTTGGTGCGGTCTGCTGGCATAGTTGACAGAGAGCTGCTCTTAAGTCATTAAGCTCAGTGCTTTTCTGGCTTTTTAGCGCTGTGACTACGGCCAGAGCATCTGTAAGCAGGACTATATGGCTTTCATTTTCTATATGTGTCACCATTTCTTCCACTGTCGCCCTCAGTGCCTCTGCCTCCGCTCTGAAATTGCTTGTGTACTTACCAGTAGCGAATGACAGTGTTATTTTTCTGGCATTTGGTAGGTTCAGGAATGCTCCTGCCCCTCCGTTCTGTGTAGTGTTTGTTACAGAACCGTCGGTGTATGCATGGGTCCAGTCCATGCTTGGGTAGTTTTTCGATATAAAGCTTAGGGTAGTATCTCTCCTTTCTTTTTCAGTCTGGCAAATTTTGTTTCCAATACCTGGTATATTTTCTACCACCTCTGGAAATATATCCTGCCTCCAAGTAGGTTTTCGTACAGTAGTGATGGGCTTTGGTGTTGTTAGTGCGTTTATGGGATCTTCGTGCATCTTTGCTTTGGCTATTTCTGCAAAGTTTCTCCGCTTTAGTTTCCCATTTCCCAAATTGGGTGTTGATCAGTCCGTTTTACCCTGAAATTGGCTTTAATTATGGTCTTGGCCTCATTATATGTGATACTCAGGTCTGTTTGCGGGGATGCTCCTACACACTTTGCTAGTTTGTTTGCAGCTTTATTGCCTTCAATATTGCAGTAGGATGGGATCCACAGTATGGCCAACTTTGTGTGTTCTGCTGAGAGTTGTTGTGTCAGGGACAACATACGTTGTTCGAGATCTTCATGTATGTGTTGTTATAGCGCCGCTAATATTGACGAGGCATCAGTCCCTTTAATACTATGTTTGAGACAACTGAAATGTGGTTTTACAGACGAATTGTGAAAATGTCATGTCCTATAAAGAAAGCTAATAACGTGATTATTGATGAGGCACAGACACAAAGACAGCTTACGGCACAATGCAGTCATTCTTCTCCTTCTTCTTCTTCTTCTTCTTCTTCTTCTTCTGCTGCTGCTGCTGCGTTCGTTCTCAATATCCCACTACCAAGCCCTGAACAGCGCTTTGCAAGTAGCAGGATGTAGTCCGGAAAACGGAATGCGTTGTGTCGCTAGTTTACAGCTTGACTGCGATATTTGCACTTTTCGGTCCGACACATCCGTCTTCGGTAGAACAGTCATCCTATTCGGGGATGCGATGAGAAGAGGCGGGTTGGAACACACGGTGACAACGGGCAGAATCGCGGGGAAGAGATAGCTAGGAAGACAAAGAGAGACATTACTTGACAGATTGATAGCCTGGCATGGGAGGCCATCAACGGAGGGACTGATAAACGAAACACATGATAAGAAAATAGTTGAGGTCAATGATTGCCAACCGGCATGATGATGACGATGATGATGACGATGATGATGATGATGATTTTGCATTGATTTAGTTGTCCCTCTTCTACCTTGGGATACAGAGAATAAAAGCACTCTGTCGGGCTGACACAGATGAACACCCAGAGATAGCGGGAATTCGATTGCGAGAGACCACGAAAAAGATGTGTAAATATGGAGACTGATACAAAAATAGTGGGAATTAACAGACGAACGGGAACACAAAGACAAGGATGTAGGCGGACTACATTTGCAAGCAATGTATCTAAATGATTTAGAATGTCAGAAAAGGCCAGGATAGTCGATATAGGGAGAATGGTCGGCTAGAAGCGCAGAGGTGATCATTCTCATACCTCGTTCTTGTTCTACTAAACAAATCTGTCTGACGTCGCTGCACGCGATGGCTCAACAAAATATGTTGATATATTTCAATCACTTTACTTGCCTGTTACAATCCCATACGAATGTAGGGATGGACGCAACGATCACTCTCAGCAGATTATAATTGTGGGCCGCCTTCTTGAACTCCGCCCACGAGGCACTGGGTATGCTTCCTCTTTCATTGTTCTTCTACGTGTGTTCTTTTGACTTTCCATTTTTCTCTTCGCCTGGGTATTTCGTCGCAATGCTTTCAATAGTTAATATTAAGTTTATTTGGGGAGGATATCTAACGTCTGTTCAGGAACAACATACTGATCAGACATTTAGTCAGGGTCAGGCACAAGATACTGATCAGACATGTTAGTCAGGGTCAGGCACAAGATACTGATCAGACATGTTAGTCAGGATCAGACAAAATATACTAGCCAGGACCCTCACCTCGGCTTCCTTGTAGCCCTCACTGGAAACGGGCTGTTTTCACGGTCGCTTGGCTAACGAGGTGACTTACCGACGTGATCCCCGTAGTAGTCAGCAACACGCAGATGAAGCTAAGCATAGCACAACCACATGGAAGACCCCGGTCGACATACATCAGCACGCTTGGGATGTGAGGAAAGCTACTGCAACCCGCCACTTAACGTCCTTTTCAGGGCGCACAAAAGAGCAAACTTACTCATTTGGAACATTCGAAACAACATTACGTTTATTCCTAGGATGTATCAATCTTTAAGCATTTTGACCACTTAAAGAAAAAAAATATTATCCTTATGAAAAACACGTCCCGGTTTGACTTGAACGCTCCTCGTACGTTACAACTTGTTATTTGAATACGACGAATGTAAGTAGACACAACTGTCGGTGAAGGTCTTTACCGGAAGTATGGTGCTCCAACTTTCATTATATGTTTTCTCAACCATTTAATCGAAATGAAATATGTATAACCTGAGTGACAGTTGACCATATGAATCCTATTTAGCTAACTTCGAATACTAATAATACGAGGCGTGTTCCAATGAAACGGACCTGAACATGCGTGCGATGCGCATGATGACGTCAATTCTGATGTAAACAGCACAAATACGCAAAATGTCATTATCTTCCGGCTCATAGTTTCCTCAGCAGACCGTTGAAAACATGGCGGGTGTGATACGGAATCCGTCCAGAGCTGATCAGCGAGCGGTCATTCGGTTTCTAGCAGCTGAAGGATGTCGACCAGTTGACATTCCACGCAAAATGCAGGCAGTGTATGGTGACAAAAGTGTGGTTAACCTAAGCTCCGGCGACGGTCCACCCGAATTGCTGCATCAATTTTGGCGATGGCATCTTCTGACGCAACAAAATGGGCCTGACCTGGTCTCGGAAGACCTTTCGTTCACTCACGTCCTTCTTAAATATCGTTGTCCAGTTCTTCACTGTTGTCTTCTACATCCTTTTGTCACCATACACTGCCTGCGTTCTGCAGCGGCCTCAGTTTGGACAAGGCAGCCAAGGTCATCGCTTTTCTTGCCTGAATCTCAGTCTGGAACCTTCCGCATCCACCAGTGCTCCCAGATATTTAAACTGTTGAACAATGTGCAATGGTTCGCCAGTGATCGCAATCGGACTTGTTAGGCCCTCTGGAACGTTTACCATGATTTTGCTCTTCTCTGCACTGATTTCCATTGCAAACTTTTGAGCGGCATTGTAGGGATTTGAGATTAGATTCGTAAATTCTAGTTCCGTTCCTGCCAACCCGGTAATGTCATCTGCAAACCTGAGATTAGTGAGTGAACGATCACCGGACAGTACCTATGTGATCCCCCAGAGCTTCGGACATGATACGTTAAAGAAAGATGTTGAATAGGGTCGGTGAAAGAATACATCCTTGTCGTACACCGCTTGACGTGGGCAACCATTTCCCAGTTGACCGTTAAGGAAGACTACACTTGTGGGCTGGGAGTAGAGTTTCTCAATGATGTAGGTAAGTCGACACCCCATCTTATATTTCCCCATAGTTGCCCATAGAGTCGCATGGCAGACCATGTCAAACGCTTTTTTAAAGTCAACAAAGACTTGGTATAGCTTTCGATTATGCTGAAGATATTTTTCATTGAGCAGACGCAAATTAAAAATATTTTCAAATGTCCTGCGACAAGCCCGAAAACCGGCTTGTTCTTCTGCAATAACGTTTTCTGTCCTTGGTTGCAGTCTGCTCAAGATAACCTTAAACATTACTTTGCTGGGGTGGCTGATAAGACTGGTGGTTCGGAAGTTTTGACATTGTTGGAGGTTGCCCTTCTTAGGTAGGGTTATAATCAGTAATTTTGTTGGCCATTCCCCCCGTCAGTTCGATACATCGTTAAGAGAGAGGCCGGCCAATTTAAAGATATAAAGACCTATTGACTTTGGTAAAAACACGCAAGCTTACATGGTATGAGCATGTTTCAAAATCGTCTGGGCTGACCAAGACGGTCCTGCAGGGTACTGTGCCTGGGAAGCGTAAGAGAGGGAGGCGGATAAAGAGATGGGAAGACAACATTAGAGAGTGGACGGGAATGTCCATTGCTAGAACAAATGTCCTGGCAAAAAACCGAGAAGAGTGGGGGGAACAGATTCAACAATCTACAGTATTGGTGCCCTAATGACCTTTCATGTTACGGGACTGATAATGATGAAGTTAAGGGGTCAAGCGTTAATAACTTTTTCGCGGACCGGTAGGAAATTTCTGCGGACCGCCATCGGTTCACGAACCGGCGGTTAGGAAACACTGGAACCGGACATATGAATTTTATGCTGAGAGTCTATCACTCTAACAGCTCTGCCACAGATAGGTCGATACTAGAATAAATAGGACGTGGAGGGGTCAGATCTGCATGGGAACAAGTACATGCGTTTCGATTGTCATTGACTTGAATACTGAAGTGATACTAACTTGTCACTGAGGTGAAAGTGCTGAAGTAATACTAACTTGTCATTGACTAGAATACTGAAGTGATACTAACGTGTCACTGAGACTTGAATACCGAAGTGATACTAACTTGTCACTGAGACTTGATTATTGAAATGATACTAACTTGTCATTGACTAGAATACTGAAGTGATACTAACGTGTCACTGAGACTTGAATACCGAAGTGATACTAACTTGTCACTGAGACTTGATTATTGAAATGATACTAACTTGTCATTGACTAGAATACTGAAGTGATACTAACGTGTCACTGAGACTTGACTATTGAAATGATTATAACAAAAAAAGCCAAGAAACCCCAGCCATAGATCATCAATGATAATAGGTCCATGGAAGTTGGTCTAGTACAACTACAAGATCAGCTAACCCCAAAACATGAGACGGCTTTCAGTGTTGTGAAACTGTTTGACACATCAACCGCATACGCCAAGCTTGAGAACGGTGTGTACTTTAACTGTAACACGATCTCTGAATAGGGGCGCTAAATGTGAAAGATCAGGCGTACTTTACAAATGAGAAGTGAAGCAAGGTAAGACGCAGCGGTCGGATCTATGGCGTCCAACGTATGGTATCAGATCGTGAAGTTTTTGCCCATTGAATGTGTTATTGTAGTAACTTAGCGACGGGGTTGTGACGTGAAGTTTTTGTATGAGAGGGAAAGGGCAACCACTAACCGACATGAGAAGGAGTTGACAGGAGCATAATGCAGGCCCGGCACTTTGATGGCTTGGCTAAGTGCTTTTCATCGCAGCGAAGGAATTCTCAACTGGATACACATTATTGGTATGGTTAATGGCATATGATATAACCAAAGGGACTCTAGTTCCAGGAACTTCGTCTTACGATGGCATAATTTTAAGGTACAGAAAGAAAAAACAAAAGTTATTGCCCATCGCGAAGCGTCGATGGCCACAACATCAGACGGTTTTATCTTAATAATGTGATGTGCGCTGTATTTGGATTATAGTGAGTAAGAATATGCGCTGGTCATCAATCTAACTCTTATCCCGAGTTACCTTGGATCAGTGGCAAGACTATTGGTCGAGACGACTGGAGGTAACTCGGGATGCAGACACTCTGGTCTTACCTCCCGTGAGACCAGGGGTCGCTTGAAACTTTCGGGATTCGATCGCCTACCGTTTCGGTTCATCACTGTGAGAGGCGAGAGTCTTAACCTCTTGGCTACAGCGATCCCATAATATCAAGGTATAGAAATTAGCAAAACATAAATAATCTACGATATGCTGATGATATTGTATTGATAGCCCGGATGCTAGGTGGAGCCAGTACTGACATACTTTCGTTGTGCTGTGTTATTCACTTCCATAAAATCAAATATATATTTGTCCTAATGGTATCAATTACAACCATGCAGTCATTGAAGTCAATATCGCTCATTCATCGTGATTTCAACTCTCATGCGGGTTCGCACGATATTTTATGTCATAACATCAATGAATATCAATTTTGGAAACGGATTCGTGCATCGGAATCCTCAACTGTCTTCATTATTCAGTGTGATATATATTGTGTACGTTACTTTCCTCGCTGCTCAACGTTCCACGTCATCTATTCAAACCGGTTTGTGCGCTCTACGTCATTGATTGCTGTAAGCCACTGAGACCTAGTTAACTTGTCGTCGACATTACAACCATTTTCTCTACACAACCCGTTCTCATGCAGATATCATGATGGAAATCTATTAAATCTATGAAAATCATCCAGCAACATCAATAATACACATCTCAAAAGTAAACAACACAGAGTGGAGGCGGACAGGGTGGTATGCAGCCGGGCAGAACTAGTGAAACAATCATCCCTAATCAGTACTGGCTCTCTGATCAGGAAAGAGCTGGCCAATAACAAGCCCAGATCCATCAGTCCAGATCCCTGAAACGCCAGCATGACTGCGCGGGGGTGACTTCGGGGAGCATATGACTTCGCTGGTCCTTTTTGGGTTAAAATACACGACTGGAATGCAACACGGGTTGTCTACAGAGTGCAGAGTATTCTAGGTTC
Organism: Ariolimax columbianus; assembly: GCA_036924085.1. Taxonomy (NCBI): domain Eukaryota; kingdom Metazoa; phylum Mollusca; class Gastropoda; order Stylommatophora; family Arionidae; genus Ariolimax; species Ariolimax columbianus. The sequence goes on along the minus strand of JAVGWX010000020.1, from coordinate 27,259,305 downwards.
GCTGAGGTCAAGAGGTCAGACACGTACCTTCCAAAGCGATGAACATAAACGGTGGACTTCTCGAATCCCACAAGTTTTATAGTGACCCCTGGTCTCTCAGGAGGTGGAACCAGAGTGCTAGCATCCTGAGTTGCCTCCAGTCGTCTTGACTCAATTCTTGACACTGGTCCAAGGTAGCTTGGGACCAGCGAGTGACAGGCGCAGTTTTTCCTCACTATAATCCAAATACCGCGCAAGTTACATCATCAAGACACAACTGTCTGTTGATGTAGCGATCATCGCTTGCGATCATCGCTTGCGATGGGCAACTATTATTTTTTTAAAGTGTTAAGCAGTGCTGTATTCTGGCCCCAACACTACTCAGAATCTTCTTAACTCTGTTACTGAAGCATGCATTTGGTAAAGTAAACGAAGGAATCTGCCTTCACACTAGGTCGGATGTTCAACCTTGCAAGGCCCAATGTTAAAACGAAGATTAGGGATATCTCAATCAGAGACTTCCTTTTCGCTAATGATGCTGCAATCGCCACACACAGTCAGCAGGGACATTAGAGCTTTATAGTTCGCTTCTATCACACTTGCAAAATTGTTTTTGTCTCACAATAAGTCTCAACAAAACAAATGTGCTGGGACAGGAAGCATATTCCACGCCAAGTCTTAGCTTCGATAATTATGAACTGGTAGGTGTGCACCAATTCACATACCTGGGATCCATCATGAACGACACGCTCTTTCTAGACCGAGAAATAGACAGTCTCAACGACAAGCGCTCTCTAGACCCAGAAATATACAGTCTCAAGCTCTCTCTAGACCCAGAAATAGACAGTCTCAACGACAAGCTCTCTCTAGACCCAGAAATAGACAGTCTCAATGACAAGCTCTCTCTAGACCCACAAATAGTCAGCCTTATTGACAAAGCTGCTGCTACATTTGCATACCTAACGACGTGTGCTTGAGAAAACCAGAAACTTACGCATTAAATCTCTCTCTACATCTTTTATTCATGCATTGTCTCTACATTTCTGTTATTAATTTATTATCTTCCTGCATCTCTGTTAGTGATCAATTATCTCCTCCCACGTCTTTATTACTGGTCGATTAGATCTTCCAACACCTCTGTTACTGATCAATGTTCTCTTCTAACGGCTCTGTTACTGATCAATGTTCTCTTCTAACGGCTCTGTTACTGATCAATGTTCTCTTCTAACGGCTCTGTTACTGATCAATGTTCTCTTATAACGGCTCTGTTACTGATCAATGTTCTCTTCTAACGGCTCTGTTACTGATCAATGTTCTCTTCTAACGGCTCTGTTACTGATCAATGTTCTCTTCTAACGGCTCTGTTACTGATCAATGTTCTCTTCTAACGGCTCTGTTACTGATCAATGTTCTCTTCTAACGGCTCTGTTACTGATCAATGTTCTCTTCTAACGGCTCTGTTACTGATCAATGTTCTCTTATAACGGCTCTGTTACTGATCAATGTTCTCTTCTAACGGCTCTGTTACTGATCAATGTTCTCTTCTAACGGCTCTGTTACTGATCAATGTTCTCTTCTAACGGCTCTGTTACTGATCAATGTTCTCTTCTAACGGCTCTGTTACTGATCAATGTTCTCTTCTAACGGCTCTGTTACTGATCAATGTTCTCTTCTAACGTGTCTGTTACTGATCAATGTTCTCTTCTAACGGCTCTGTTACTGATCAATGTTCTCTTCTAACGTGTCTATTACTGATCAATGTTCTCTTCTAACGTGTCTGTTACTGATCAATGTTCTCTTCCAACACCTCTGTTACTGATCAATATTCTCTTCCAACACCTCTGTTACTGATCAATATTCTCTTCCAACACCTCTGTTACTGATCAATATTCTCTTCCAACACCTCTGTTACTGATCAATATTCTCTTCCAACACCTCTGTTACTGATCAATATTCTCTTCTAACGGCTCTGTTACTGATCAATGTTCTCTTCTAACGGCTCTGTTACTGATCAATGTTCTCTTCTAACGTGCCTGTTACTGATCAATATTCTCTTCCAACATCTCTGTTACTGATCAATGTTCTCTTCTAACGGCTCTGTACTGATCAATATTCTCTTCTAACGGCCCTGTTACTGATCAATATTCTCTTCTAACGGCTCTGTTACTGATCAATATTCTCTTCTAACGGCTCTGTTACTGATCAATATTCTCTTCTAACGGCTCTGTTACTGATCAATGTTCTCTTCTAACGGCTCTGTTACTGATCAATGTTCTCTTCTAACGGCTCTGTTACTGATCAATGTTCTCTTCTAACGGCTCTGTTACTGATCAATGTTCTCTTCTAACGGCTCTGTTACTGATCAATGTTCTCTTCTAACGGCTCTGTTACTGATCAATGTTCTCTTCTAACGGCTCTGTTACTGATCAATGTTCTCTTCTAACGGCTCTGTTACTGATCAATGTTCTCTTCTAACGGCTCTGTTACTGATCAATGTTCTCTTCTAACGTGCCTGTTACTGATCAATGTTCTCTTCTAACGGCTCTGTTACTGATCAATGTTCTCTTCTAACGGCTCTGTTACTGATCAATGTTCTCTTCTAACGTGCCTGTTACTGATCAATGTTCTCTTCCAACAGCTCTGTTACTGATCAATGTTCTCTTCTAACGGCTCTGTTACTGATCAATGTTCTCTTCTAACGTGCCTGTTACTGATCAATGTTCTCTTCTAACGGCTCTGTTACTGATCAATGTTCTCTTCTAACGTGTCTGTTACTGATCAATGTTCTCTTCTAACGGCTCTGTTACTGATCAATGTTCTCTTCTAACGGCTCTGTTACTGATCAATGTTCTCTTCTAACGTGTCTGTTACTGATCAATGTTCTCTTCTAACGGCTCTGTTACTGATCAATGTTCTCTTCTAACGTGTCTGTTACTGATCAATGTTCTCTTCTAACGGCTCTGTTACTGATCAATGTTCTCTTCTAACGTGTCTGTTACTGATCAATATTCTCTTCTAACGTGTCTGTTACTGATCAATATTCTCTTCTAACGTGTCTGTTACTGATCAATATTCTCTTCTAACGTGCCTGTTACTGATCAATGTTCTCTTCTAACGTGCCTGTTACTGATCAATGCTCTCTTCTAACGGCTCTGTTACTGATCAATATTCTCTTCTAACGGCTGTGTTACTGATCAATATTATCTTCTAACGGCTGTGTTACTGATCAATATTCTCTTCTAACGGCTGTGTTACTCATCAATATTCTCTTCTAACGGCTGTGTTACTGATCAATATTATCTTCTAACGTGTCTGTTACTGATCAATATTCTCTTCTAACGGCTCTGTTACTGATCAATATTCTCTTCTAACGGCTCTGTTACTGATCAATATTCTCTTCTAACGGCTCTGTTACTGATCAATGCTCTCTTCTAACGGCTGTGTTACTGATCAATATTCTCTTCTAACGGCTCTGTTACTGATCAATATTCTCTTCTAACGGCTCTGTTACTGATCAATGCTCTCTTCTAACGGCTCTGTTACTGATCAATATTCTCTTCTAACGGCTCTGTTACTGATCAATGCTCTCTTCTAACGGCTCTGTTACTGATCAATATTCTCTTCTAACGGCTCTGTTACTGATCAATGCTCTCTTCTAACGGCTCTGTTACTGATCAATATTCTCTTCTAACGGCTCTGTTACTGATCAATGCTCTCTTCTAACGGCTCTGTTACTGATCAATATTCTCTTCTAACGGCTCTGTTACTGATCAATATTCTCTTCTAACGGCTCTGTTACTGATCAATATTCTCTTCTAACGGCTCTGTTACTGATCCCTATTCTCTTCTAACGGCTCTATTATTGATAAGATTTTCGTTCTACATCGATGTTACAGATTGCTCATCTACTACAATCTTAGTAAATGATCGCGCAGCCCCGTTTAGCTCTCTCTCTGTCTGTCTCACTCTCTCTCTGTCTGTCTGTCTCTCTCTCTCTCTCTCTCATTCACTCAGCCATTGATCCCACTTATCTACATGAATGAAATAATCGATACATGCCTCGGTGCACACCCGAGATGCACAACATTTATTCATCTATAAGTCACGACCTAGATAACCTGGACTCAACAGACACTAGAACTCTCTTCGTACCTGTCGCTGCTCTAATCGTCACATGTTTATCTGTTTATGCGGCTGACTTACCCTCACCAACCTCCAGTCACGTGCGACTAATACCTTTGACAGGTCGTTCGTTATACGGATCCGAAAAGCTATATTTATTTGAACAGCCGGCATGCACTCGACACACGCCGACTTTCTACATCCGCCATTTCTCATGTCCATGTTTTCCTATTCAACCCCACTATTTGTGTATTATTTTTAAAGTCTCATACTTATGGCCTAATATTTGACACAACTATTTGTACATCAATTGTCATTGCTTTAATACCCATGGCCTAATATTTAGCACCACTATTTTTACATCCAATATCATTGTTTTTGTATCTCCGGTCTACTATTGAACACCCCCTATTTGTGTCCTTTGTGTCGACCTTCTAATATACTCGGTCTACTATTGAACACCCCCTATTTGTGTCCTTTGTGTCGACCTTCTAATATACTCGGTCTACTATTGAACACCCCCTATTTGTGTATGCAGGTGTCGACGTTCTAATATACTCGGTCTACTATTGAACACCCCCTATTTGTGTATGCAGGTGTCGACGTTCTAATATACTCGGTCTACTATTGAACACCCCTTATTTGTGTATGCAGGTGTCGACGTTCTAATATACTCGGTCTACTATTGAACACCCCCTATTTGTGTCCTTCGTGTCGACCTTCTAATATACTCGGTCTACTATTGAACTCCCCCTATTTGTTTATGCAGGTGTCGACGCTCTAACATACTCGGTCTACTATTGAACACCCCCTATTTGTGTATGCAGGTCATGAATCCCATGCGCCGTCGTGCACGAACGTGAGTTAATTACTAAACGGTGTCAATGAGAGCTCACGGGTGCTGTAAGGTAAGATGGCAACACGAAATTTGCTAAGCCATTATAATGAACCTCATTGAAAATTGAGATAATTTGAGCTAGTGTCGAAATGACCTTTTTTTCTGTAAATATTCATAATTATTCAACTTATGTCTTTATTTACTAGTGCAGTTTGCCGGCTAGTCGACAGTGAGCTGGCTTACTAAAACTGGGATTACATCGCGCCAGGGTTAGAAATCACTGATATAAACCAAAAATCATGGTACGACCGTTCCTCAATTCGACCCCGCTGTAAATAGGTACCTAACGTCTGAGTTGAGGTAGGTATGTTGTTGTTTACGAATGTCCACAATGGGTAGGTTACTCTTTTGTGCGCGCTGAAAAGAACGTTAAGTGGAGGGTTGCAGTAGCTTTCCTCACATCCAGACCGTGCTGGAGAAGGTGGACCGGGGTCCTCCAGGCAGTTGTGCTATGCTTGGCTTTATCTGCGTGTCACTCACTACTACGGGAATCACTTCGATCACTACACTCATTAGCCAGGCTGCCATGAAAACAGCCCGTTTCTAGGGAGGAATACTAGGACGCCGAGGTGAGGGTCTTGACTAGTATGTTTTGCCTGATATTTACTAACATATCTGATCAGTATGTTTTGCCTGATCTTGACTAGCATATCTGATCAGTATGTTTTGCCTGATATTTACTAACATATCCGATCAGTATGTTTTGCCTGCTATTGACTGACATATCTGATCAGTATGTTTTGCCTGATATTGACTAACATATCTGATCAGTATGTTTTGCCTGATATTGACTAACATATCTGATCAGTATGTTTTGCCTGATATTGACTAACATATCTGATCAGTATGTTTTGCCTGATATTGACTAACATGACTGATCAGTATGTTTTGCCTGATCTTGACTAACATATCTGATCAGTATGTTTTGCCTGATCTTGACTAACATATCTGATCAGTATGTTTTGCCTGATCTTGACTAACATATCTGATCAGTATGTTTTGCCTGATATTGACTAACATATCTGATCAGTATGTTTTGCCTGATCTTGACTAACATATCTGATCAGTATGTTTTGCCTGATATTGACTAACATATCTGATCAGTATGTTTTGCCTGATATTGACTAACATATCTGATCAGTATGTTTTGCCTGATCTTGACTAACATATCTGATCAGTATATTTTGCCTGATATTGACTAACATATCTGATCAGTATGTTTTGCCTGATATTGACTAACATATCTGATCAGTATGTTTTGCCTGATATTGACTAACATGACTGATTAGTATGTTTTGCCTGATCTTGACTAACATATCTGATCAGTATGTTTTGCCTGATCTTGACTAACATATCTGATCAGTATGTTTTGCCTGATCTTGACTAACATATCTGATCAGTATGTTTTGCCTGATATTGACTAACATATCTGATCAGTATGTTTTGCCTGATCTTGACTAACATATCTGATCAGTATGTTTTGCCTGATATTGACTAACATATCTGATCAGTATGTTTTGCCTGATCTTGACTAACATATCTGATCAGTATGTTTTGCCTGATATGGACTAACATATCTGATCAGTATGTTTTGCCTGATCTTGACTAACATATCTGATCAGTATGTTTTGCCTGATATTGACTAACATTTTTGATCAGTATGTTTTGCCTGATATTGACTAACATGTCTGATAAGTATGTTTTGCCTGATCTTGACTAACATATCTGGTCAGTATGTTTTGCCTGATATTGACTAACATATCTGATCAGTGTGTTTTGCCTGATCTTGACTAACATATCTGATCAGTATGTTTTGCCTGATATTGACTAACATGTCTGATCAGTATGTTTTGCCTGATCTTGATTAACATATCTGATCAGTATGTTTTGCCTGACCAGTCTTTAGTCTTCCTCCCCGGGGAAGGTATAAACAGCAAGGAAGGGAACTGGCCACCATTCCTCACATAGACTGCGGCTAAGTCCTTAAAGAGTTATATCTTCATTCCCGACGGCAAGTGGTGCCATGGACTCTCCTTTACCTTTGTACTATATTTACTAGGACAACAAGTTGTATTGATCAGGCTTAATGCTGCTTTGTCGTTGTTGTTATACCTACATACAAGTGACGCTAACAAAAGCAACAACCTGCTCAAGAGTCATTACATGGCCATTTGTATTATTATGCAGGGAGTCAAATCAAGTTTTGACACTTTTTTAACATGTGTTCGGCTGACACGGCCACGCGGGCACTGAACCGTTTGTCAAATCTCAATTTGGGATTAAGATACTGAGCAGCGCATGAGCTACAGCGGTCAGTGACCAATAACTGACTGCTAACGTCAGGGTCTGCGAACCAGAGCTGCCATGATCCTTCTACACCTCCACGCGGTGATCTTGGATAACAGGCTGCAATAGAGCAGACTGGCTAAGAAGAAGGGATAGAAGAGAGAAGGCAACCCAGTACTCAAAAATTGCCTGCTGAAGTCGGATGTGTCGGACCGATGGTGCAAATATCAGTCAATCTGTAAACTAAGACACAAAGCATTCCGTACTCCGGACTACATCCTGTTACTTGCAAAGCCCTTTTCTGGGCTTGGTAGCGGGAAATTGAGAACGAACGAAGAAGAAGAAGAAGAAGAAGAAGAGGAAGAAGAAGAAGAAGAAGAAGAAGAAGAAGAAGAAGAAGAAGAAGAAGAAGAAGAAGAAATCTCAATTTTAAATGAAGGTGATACTTCAATCGGTTGTGCCCCGTGAGAAACCGGTAGACGGTCACTTGATCTTGCTAAGAGAGATGATGACATGCGTCGACCGTGTTAAGTGGTTTTTCACCCATTTTAACGTTATGATAATTGGTATGGTATATTTTTAATTGTCGTACGGTGTCGGTCATGTTATGTTGTTCGTCGTGTCACTGCAAAGCATCTGCATGTCCAACATGTTCAACACCTCGTTGACCAGGATGCCAGTAAATTCAGTAGAAAAAATTATCACGGCAATATGCAACTTTATTATTGCACATCCGTCGCTCTGTTACGGAACTATCGGGAAGGCAGTGATGAGCAGAATGTCCCAGGTGTACACCGGTGAGAGCTCTTGTTTTTCATAGCAAAGAGACTAGGCAAGGTTTCGTTAGAAACAGTACAGTCAAGGAAGACGAAACAGCGAGTTGGGGAAATCGTCACAGAACATCACAAAAGATTAGATCTGGTTGTGGTTGTGGTTGTTGAATGCCCACAATAAGTAGGACGTTCAGTGACGAGTTGTCGTAGCTTTCCTGACATCCGGAGCGTGCTGATGAAGGTGGACCGGGATCCGCAAGCGCTATGCTATGATTGGCTTCATCTGCGTGTCACTCAATACTACGGGGATCACTCGCTCCCTCACCTCGTTAGCCAGGCTGCCATGAAAACAGCCCGCTCCACAAACCAAAAGCACCTGGTTCTAATTCCGCCGTGTCCAGTTTGCCAAACACGGTATAGTTGTTGTTATTGTTGTTGTTTAATGTCCACAATAAGTAAGTGGACTACTTTGTGCACCATGGAAAAGGCGTTAAGAGGCGGGTTGCAGTAGCTTTCCTTTCTTTTTCTTTGATAAAGGTTTGCCTCTCTGCATTCTACTGGCGGAGCTAACGCCCTTTTTCCCACCGGTCCGTTATCCTTTAGGCGATATCAGGACGTATTCACCAGTGCTTGGATGCATGTGTGCGTCTGTATGTAGCTGTGCTTGTTTCTGTGATGCAAGATGTTTCGGTGTGGTTCAAATCAGGCAGAATGTTCGTGCTCACTGAAGTATGGTCCTTAAATGGTGCGTGCGTGTTTGTGTGTGTGTCCTTCCGGTAAGTAATCAATAGATTTTCTCACATCCAGACCGTGCTGATGAAGGTGGACTGCTGTCATTCAGGCGGATGTGCTATGCTTGGCTTCATCGGCGTGACGCTCACCACTTGGGGGATCACGTCTATCCGCATCTCGTCATGTAGACTGTCTTGAAAAGAGCCTGTTTACAGGGAACGCTACATGAAAGAGAGATACTGGTCTTGGTCAGTATATTGTGCGTGACCCTAACGCGACGTCCTGGTCAGTATATTGTGCGTGATCCTAACGCGACGTCCTGGTCAGTATTTGTGCGTGACCCTAACGCGACGTCCTGGTCAGTATATTGTGCGTGACACTAACGCGACGTCCTGGTCAGTATATTGTGCGTGACCCTAACCGACGTCCTGGTCAGTGTGTTGTGCGTGACCCTTACGCGACGTCCTGGTCAGTATGTTGTGCGTGACCCTAACGCGACGTCCTGGTCAGTATGTTGTGAGTGACCCTAACGCGACGTCCTGGTCAGTATGTTGTGCGTGACCCTAACGCAACGTCTTGGTTAGTATGTTGTGCGTGACCCTAACGCAACGTCTTGGTCAGTATGTTGTGCGTGACCCTAACGCGACGTCCTGGTCAGTATGTTGTGCGTGACCCTAACGCAACGTCTTGGTCAGTATGTTGTGCGTGACCCTAACGCAACGTCTTGGTCAGTATGTTGTGCGTGACCCTAACGCGACGTCCTGGTCAGTATGTTGTGCGTGACCCTAACGCAACGTCTTGGTCAGTATGTTGGGCGTGACCCTAACGCAACGTCTTGGTCAGTATGTTGTGCCTGACCCTAACGCGACGTCCTGGTCAGTATGTTGTGCCTGGCCGAACTAGCGTCTCAGTTCCCTTGGCACCCATTGATTATCTCATCGGTGCGCTAGCTCCTCGACGTACGGAAGGTAATTGCAACCTACCGTACTGCGCACCTGCCTCAAAACTTATAACAGCCAAATAGATTAGTAGTTGTAAGAAGCGACGTTGGGGGACTGAGTGGTCTCAAGGTAAGACGTCGGCATCGGGTGCTGGAGAGCAGAATTTTTTCACGTTGACTTTCTGATATTTCCACGAATTTCTGAGTAGTCAAGATCTGACGCCCGTGTGTAGTGCCGCGCACATTAAAAATCTCTCGCAGTTGGAAATCTAACGGCCTAGATCGGACAAAGTCAAAACTATGTTTAAAATCTATCCAATCTGTTACAAGATCCTCGCCAGTGCTACAGAGTTCGCGTATTGTGCTGAGATTCTCCACAAATATGGAGAAGAACAGAGCACTTACGAGTTAAACCACAGACTGCTGTAGAAAACAGGCCTTCTCACTGAGAAATCCCTTTGAATCGTCATTTTCCAAAGCTGACTAAATAACGAAACTTGCATGTGTCACCTATCAGTGCAACTATAATAGCGTGATCGGGAAACAAAGATAGATATGCAGTTGGTTTCAGGGCAGTATTCTGTGAAAGGATCACTCTCAACAGTGATTTGTTGTGTTTTATACTGTTAATTTCTTTTAATTCTCTGTCTGGATTATAAACATTGGCACAATATGAGTTCCGTTTTTTAGTTATGACGTTGCAGATGGATTTTATCAGTGCGTCAGACGGCCTATCTAAAGTAGGCCTTGGTTAAACTGTGTGCAATGACATTGATTCTTCGATAAACTAAAATGAACTAAACTAAACTGAACTAAACTATGAAGCAGGGGACGGCGTGGGCTAGTGGTTAAGTGACACCGCACCACAACCCGAAGGTGCTGGGTTCGCGTTCCTATCATAGCACCGGAAGTTACCTCGGGAAGCAAACCCTTAAAAAATGCAGGAGGAAGAAGACTCTTACATAAAATGCATGCCGAAGTCGGATGCACTGTGCCGACAGGTGCAAAAAAAAACCAGTGCAACGCATACTGCCTTGGGAAATAGAGAACTAAGGCAAACGAACAAAATAATAATAATAAGCGAAGTTCCGCAAAAATACCATGCTATTTTTTGTTTACCAGTAAATGTTATAGTCTCTGCGTTTGGAACTTTAGCGTGGCCCTAGGTTTCATGAGCACTTCAAAATAGTGTTTGTTCTGTTGCTGACTACCATTACCGGTTGTGTACTTCAGGTGCACTCTACTGGTACATTCCATATAGAGGACTCACTCATGCAAATGTAACTAATTCGCCCTTGAACGTTGGCTTGTCAGGATTAAATATGCGTTAAACCCAAATATAGCGCGCACTTTTACAACAAGACGTATCCGATTCAAAATAGGGCGCGGCTTGCAATAAATGATATCAATGCATCCTTCGCTGAGCAGTCCACACATTTTTAGCAGCAGGCAATGATTGTGGAAAAAATGGACTTCATTTCCTCACCAATTGAGGAGGAGCGACAAACGGAATGGGAGATAATTGTCGCCGTGTTCAAGGTGGCGATAATTTCCCTCTTTTCTGAAGGTCGGAGAATAAAGTAAAATATTTTGAAATGCAGGATAGCCCGTTGATCCAGCCAATACTTTCTCTTTCTTTCTCTTTCTTTCTCTCTCTCTCTCTCTCTCTCTCTCTCTCTCTCTCTCTCTCTCTCCCCCCCCCTTTTTTCACCTCTTCTTCTTCTTCTCTCTCCAAGTGCATGCATAGTCGTAGTTTGGTAAGAAGTTGCATTATTATTATTATTATTGGCGAGGATGACTAACGAATGGTCAGACAGAACATGCTGATCAGACATGTTAGTCAGGGTCAGGTAAAACATACTGATCAGACATGTTAGTCAGGGTCAGGCAAAACATACTGATCAGACATGTTAGTCAGGGTCAGGCAAAACATACTGATCAGACATGTTAGTCAGGGTCAGGCAAAACATACTGATCAGACATGTTAGTCAGAGTCAGGCAAAAGTTACTGCCATGACCCTCACATCGATTTCCCTGTAGCCCTCCCTGGAAACGGGCTGTTTTCATGTCAGCCTGGCTAACAAGGACAGGTAGCGACGTAATCTCCGCAGTAGTGAGCGACACGCAGATGAAGCCATGTATAGCCCAACCACATGGAGGATCCCGGTCCAACTTCATCCGCACGCTTAGGACGTGAGGAGAACTACAACAAATCGTCATTTAACGTCCTTTACATGGCGCACAAAAAAGTCAATCTACTCATTGTGGGCATTGAACAGCATTATTACTCTTATTACCATTATGATTACTATTACTATTATTATTACTTTAATTATTATTATTATTACTATTATTATTGCTATTATTACTCTTAGTATTACTATTATTATTACTATTGTTATTATTACTTTTACTATTATTATTACTATTACTATTCGACGTTTGTCCTGAAAAAACCGTGTGTTGTTGTGTCGTAGTTTACAGCGAGGCCTGCGATATCTGCGCCTTTCGGTCCGACACATCTGGTTTCGGCTTTTTGTGGAGTACCAGGTTTAACTTCCGGCTGTGATCCATATTCTCTTAGCCAGACTACACTATTACTGCCTGTTTCCAGGGTCGCCGATTGGAGGCGGAATAGGGTATTGCTCCGTTTTGGTTCGCTGACACTGATGTAACTGTCAGCTCGAGTCGCTGGCTGCTGTCAGTTCCTCCATTCACTATGCCTGGGTCGCTGTGGTCGAGAGGTTAGGCACTCGCCTCTAAAGCGATGAACGGAAACATTGGGCTATCGAATCCTGTAAGTTTCAAGTTATCCCTGGTCTCAAGAGAATTAACCAGAGTGACTGCATGCTGAGTTACCTACAGTCGCCTCGACTGATAGTCTTGCCACTGGTCCAAGGTAGCTAGGGACGAGAGAGTGAGGTTGATGTCCAACACAGTGTTTTCTCACTATAATCCAAAACAGCGCAAGTTACGTTATCAAGACAAAATCGACTGATAATGTGGCCGTGAAGCATTTGCGATGTGCAACAAACGTTAACTTCACTTTGCTGCACCTTCGGCCCCAGAAGTGACATTATGTTTGGCACATCATTGAGAGAAGCTAAATGCGTTAAAGATGGCACAGAGTAATTGTTTCCAAATGATCTCACAGCCAGTAAAGAAAATTAGGACGATCTCCTAACTGTAACTAAATACCCCTGGAAATGAAAGTTCCACTCATAGCATCTGACATCAAAAACCCAGCGCATTGCTTTCTGGACTGTTGCTAGTAACATTAGAAGTGGCAAGATTCTTTGTTTCATTAACAGTTTGCCTTTCTTGGTTCTACTGACGAAGGCATGCCCTTTTTCCACCTCAGACTGTAGTTTTGTTGAAGACCATTCAGGAGGGTATGGTGAAAGGCAGTCGTTCAATATGCAGACACCGTTTTAAGTGGGTTAATAACATCAGGAGATGGACTGGGAAAAGTCTCTCAGATTGCTCAACTACGACAAGAGATAGAGTACACTGGAGATCCATTTCAGCCGACCTTCGAACGGAATTGAGCTGTGTGCTATTTTTCTTGTTGTACAATTTATCCGTCCCCTTGATTACCGTTTACATGTGTATTAAATCGTCACGATTTGTATCTTTTCTAACTCTTTTCTCATGACTATACTTCCGGATTTCCACTATCAGTTGTGTTTGCTCGTCTTTGGATCCTTTCCAGCATGTTTATATCCCCTCTACGAAAAGGACTCCACACCTGAACACAGTACTCAGATCTAAGTCTTACTAATGCATTATACAGTTTGACAATCACTTCCATGCTCCTATGTTTAATATTCCTATTTATCATACTTAACATTCCATTTGCATTTTTCATTGCCACCTGGATTTGCTCACTCACCTTACCTGTATGCACTCACCTTACCTGTATGATCTATTATAACCCCTAGGACCCTGTCCTTATCTATCTTCCTAATATTATTCTCTCACATCCTGTATTTACATTCCATATTGGATCTACCCATGTGGATGATTGTACATGTATCTACGTCAAACTTCATCTGTCCAAATACTTCTTAATTTTTTTTTACCTAATTATATTTCGAGACCTCGTGGAGGCTGCGTTGTCTCGCAAATACCACTGGTCTGACCACGTGGTGAGCATGCCAGATAACAGACGGTCACTCAGAACGACGTTTTGGTACCCATATGATTATACACGACCACGCGGCCGCCCACCCATACGATGACGAGATGGTCTGTTGAGATACCTAGGTCCGAAATGGTACGACACGACGGCAGATCAGACTGCACACAGGACATTGTTGACTACCTCACATACGGCCCACATGTCGCACTGAAGTCCAGGATATTGTATTGTGCCTAATTATATCCACCTCTGCGTCTAGACGTAGCATCTCAGCTAAGTTTTGTGTCGTACGCAAAATTTCCAATCATGGATCCGATATATAATATAACAAAAAGTTAGGACTCTATAATTGGTAAACGCGGTCAAATGGAGAGATGCTCATACATACTTACAACCAGTCTAAGGACTAATCAAACAGAGGATAGGTTAAAATTGAGAAAAAAGCTATGTAAACCTTATAACCAGTCTTAGGACTGATCAATCAGAAGATAGGGTTAAATGGAGAGACATGCTCATACAACCTTACAACCAGTCTTAGGACTGATCAATCCGAGGATAGGGTCAAATGGAGAGACATGCTCAGACTACCTTTACAACCAGTCTTAGGGCTGATCAATCAGAGGATAGGGTCCAATTGACCGCAGAATCGTAATACAATTCATTAACCAGTCACTGGCCTGGCAGTACTGTCCAGAAAGACATAAAGCACACCAAAGCAGTATTAGCAGCTTTCGTTGTTAGCTGGAAGTCAATGAGCAGTCACGTGTTTGCTTACAATACAGTGATGTTGCTGCATAACATTAACACGCTCTCTCTCTCTCGCACGCGCGCGCGCGGGCACGCACGCACGCGCACGCACACACACACACACACACACACACTTCATTTTCTTTTTAGTGGCATAACTTCTATCCATTAAAATGTAGAGGTTCTTTTGGTTACATGTGTGGTGTATGTGTGTATATACATATGTATGTGTGTGTGTGTATGTGTGTGTGTATGTATGTATGTATGCATGTGTGTGGGCAATAACTTACAATATGTGTGTATGTATATATGTATGTGTGTATGTGTGTGTGTGCGTCCTTTCCGGCGGACACTGATCTGGCGACCACATTACCTATCTAGATCACTCTAAAGGCCGGGGTTGGGGTTACTCGAGTTTAAAGTTACTTTACTGATAGCAGGTATGCGCCTGTGTACCTTGTCTGTCCATCTGTGTGTTGACACCGAATGGCAGCTCTTGTCATTGACAGTTGTCAGTGAATCCGTGAGTGGCGAGAGTAAAGCTTTCAACGCGTTCAACGAGTATGCGGTATGCGTCATTACTGGCATTAGCATACCGATGTACCACTAATTGTCAGCGAAGATAGGCGAAATGAAAGTTTACCTTCCTAGTATTATCTGTCAACTTTTACTGGAGGAGGGGATGGGGTTTCATGACTTGAAGTAACCGTGTTGAGTGAGTTAGGTTGTTGTAAGTAATTGAATTTTTTCTGTCATTTATCCATCTTAATTGTGGGCTTCCTCTTCCTCTTCCTCTGTAATCATAACTGATATGGTTAAATCTTTTTTTCTTCTTCTTCTTCTTCTTGCTTTTCTTCTTCTTCTTGTTCTTATTCCTCTTGTTCCTTTTGTTCTCCGTTTTCTTGTTGTTGTTCTTCTTCTTGTTTCGAATGCCCACAATGAGTAGATTTACCGGGGTCCATGCGGTTGTGCTATACTTGGCTTAATCGGCGTGCCACTTACTACTCTTACTACTACGGGGATCGCGTTGATCCCTCACCCCGTTAGTTAGGCTGCTATGAAAATAGACCGTTTCCAGTGAGTGCTACGAGCAAGCCGAGGTGTGGGTCTCAGCCTGTATATTTTGCCTGACCCAGACTAATATGTCTGATCAGTATGTTGTGCTTGACTAGACGTTAGACATCCTCCCTTCTTGTTCTTCTTATTATTGTTATGTCTCTTATTGTTCTTCTTGTTCCTCTTCTTCTTCTTGTTGTTCTTCTTCTTCTTCTTTTCCTTTTCTTCTTCTTTAGTGTTCGTACTGAGAAGGACGTTAAAATGTTGTAGTTTACAGCGAGGCTGCGTTATCTGCACCTTTTGAGCCTCACACATCCGATTTCAGCGGGTATTTTTTAGTACCAGATTTGCCTACCCACTGCTACCCCTATCCTTTGGACAGACATCACTAGTGACAAGCGTAGCCTGTTTCCAGGGCCGACATGTGGAGGCGGAATGGGGTCTTGATCAACTGTGGTTCACTGACCCTGATGGGAAAAGCCAGCTTTGAGTCGCTGGCTGCTGTCACATAATGCACTGCTACGTCTTGAGTTTCATTCTCAGTGCGTCGTTTAACCTACAGTATCGTCTGTCCCAGCCCCGCAGCGCTCTCCAAGATGACAACTGTACCATCTGCATATCTTAGTTCTGGTATGTTATTCCCGCCTCCTATGAACGGGTCGAACTTTTCATACTCGTTGTCATTGTGGACATTTCTCATTATGTTTTATTGATAGATGTTGAACAGATAAGGGGATAGCATGCAACCTTGTCGTATTCCCTTGTGCACATTGAACCAGTCCTGTCTATGTACGTCTCTCCAGCTATTATGTACGTATGTCTGTGTGCGTGCGTGCGTGTGTGTGTGTATGTATGTTTGTGTAGGTATGTCTGTGTGTGTATGTATGTGTGTGTATGTCCGTGTGTGTGGGTCTGTGTCTCTGTGTGTATGTATGCGTGTGTATGTATGTGTCTGTCTGCGTACGTACGTACGTATGTACGTACGTATGTATGTATATATATATATATATATATATATATATATATATATATATATATATATATATATATATATATATTATATACATATATGTGTGTGTATGTGTGCATACATACATACGCACATAACATAGCATAGCATCTCATCTCATCTCATCTCATCTCATCTCATCACATCACATCACATCACATCACATCACATCACATCACATCACATCACATCACATCACATACATACATACATACATACATTACATATATACATACATACATACATACATACATACATACATACATACATACATACATAAATACATACATACCTGCGCGCGCGTGCGTGTGTTTGTGCGTACACGGCTATGTAACCCCTGTGAATCCCTACAATGTTTCTGATGCCATCATTTCTCAGCCTATCTGTCCGGGTGGCATTAATAACATTTCATTTTACACCAATGCAATTGCTTCTCTGGTGTGCTCTGAAAAGGGGCCCTATCTGACACCGGTAGTCTCGAGTATCGTAGATGACCAAAACCTAATCCCGGGGAATAGCGACAGACTGCATTCATCAAATTTTTACAGTCTGTCGTCCGCCTAGACTATTAGGTTCTGGTCATCTGGACAACGGTATCCTTACATTGAGTCGATTTATTCGCTTTCTTTATTGGGGCATATATCTTCTGATTTACTATTTATGTTAGGTTCTATGGCTTGTTTTGCGTTATGTAGTATCAAACATCTCTGCGTTTTAGGCAGACCTATGGGATGCTGAGGTCAATATCCTAGGAGGCGGGTGATATAGACACAGATCGTTTGCATAGCTCGCTGGCTGTACACACTCCTGTTCCGAGATGCCATGCACTTCGTTTTGTTCTATCCACATTGGCTTTCAAACTGCTGTGATATATGGATTGTTGATTTATTGACTTTCTTTCTGTCATGCTTTGATCCTAAGAATCGACTTCACCGCACTCCGGCCATACTCATATGTGTGTATAGTATGTACAGTGAATAGCGAAGGGTGTGATATTGATGTTTCCTGCAATTCGGTGGTTGTAGCACGGCCATCGGGATAATTAGGCCATGCTTCAGCTGACGCAGATTCCTGTGACATCACAAACTGAGAAGGAGGAAAGGGGGGGGGGATCATTTTAACACCACAGCGTCTGGTCGATGTGTAGTTTTTCTGACTTGGATATAATCGGAACCCGAATACGTTTTTACAACAACCTCTCGACATTTATTTCATAGATTTAATTAATTAAATATTCAAAATGTATAGATCGTGTTGTGTACATTACTGTCAATCAAATGATTATTCAGGAGAGTATGTAACATCATTTGCCTTTCCAAAAAATGAAAGTCTGAGGACAAAATGGTGGAAAGTAATACCTCGTAATAATTGCGAAAGTACAGATAACACTGTTGTGTGTGAGAAACGTTTTCATCCATCAGAAGTTATGAAAATTGATTATGTGACACATGATGATGATGGTTTACTAACAGTTACCAGGGGAAAAGCTCAGCTTTGTTCTGGTGCATTTCCAATAATTGTTATGAATTGTCCATCATACTTATAGTCTACCAGTCCCAGCACTTCCCAGCCGACAAACGTGGAGAAACCAGAACAAACAATTAATTGAAAATACAGTGACTGGGAGTATGGCAAGCCATGTTGATGACCTAGAGAGACATTCATTGACCGAGAGTGAGGCAAGCCATGTTGATGACCTAGAGAGACATTCATTGACCGAGAGTGAGGCAAGCCATGTTGATGACCTAGAGAGACATTCATTGACCGAGAGTGAGGCAAGCCATGTTGATGACCTAGAGAGACATTCATTGACCGAGAGTGAGGCAAGCCATGTTGATGACCTAGAGAGACATTCATTGACTGAGAGTATGGCAAGCCATGTTGATGACCTAGAGAGACATTCATTGACCGAGAGTGAGGCAAGCCATGTTGATGACCTAGAGAGACATTCATTGACCGAGAGTATGGCAAGCCATGTTGATGACCTAGAGAGACATTCATTGACCGAGAGTGAGGCAAGCCATGTTGATGACCTAGAGAGACATTCATTGACCGAGAGTGAGGCAAGCCATGTTGATGACCTAGAGAGACATTCATCGACTGAGAGTGAGGCAAGCCATGTTGATGACCTAGAGAGACATTCATTGACCGAGAGTGAGGCAAGCCATGTTGATGACCTAGAGAGACATTCATCGACTGAGAGTATGGCAAGCCATGTTGATGACCTAGAGAGACATTCATTGACCGAGAGTGAGGCAAGCCATGTTGATGACCTAGAGAGACATTCATCGACTGAGAGTATGGCAAGCCATGTTGATGACCTAGAGAGACATTCATTGACCGAGAGTGAGGCAAGCCATGTTGATGACCTAGAGAGACATTCATCGACTGAGAGTATGGC
The DNA here is from genome assembly GCA_036924085.1 of Ariolimax columbianus. NCBI lineage: Eukaryota > Metazoa > Mollusca > Gastropoda > Stylommatophora > Arionidae > Ariolimax > Ariolimax columbianus. Next base: position 27,240,221 of record JAVGWX010000020.1, on the reverse strand, counting down.
AAGCCATGTTGATGACCTAGAGAGACATTCATTGACCGAGAGTGAGGCAAGCCATGTTGATGACATAGAGAGACATTCATTGACCGAGAGTGAGGCAAGCCATGTTGATGACCTAGAGAGACATTCATTGACCGAGAGTGAGGCAAGCCATGTTGATGACCTAGAGAGACATTCATTGACCGAGAGTGAGGCAAGCCATGTTGATGACCTAGAGAGACATTCATCGACTGAGAGTATGGCAAGCCATGTTGATGACCTAGAGAGACATTCATCGACTGAGAGTATGGCAAGCCATGTTGATGACCTAGAGAGACATTCATTGACTGAGAGTGAGGCAAGCCATGTTGATGACCTAGAGAGACATTCATCGACTGAGAGTGAGGCAAGCCATGTTGATGACCTAGAGAGACATTCATCGACTGAGAGTATGGCAAGCCATGTTGATGACCTAGAGAGACATTCATTGACCGAGAGTGAGGCAAGCCATGTTGATGACCTAGAGAGACATTCATCGACTGAGAGTGAGGCAAGCCATGTTGATGACATAGAGAGACATTCATCGACTGAGAGTATGGCAAGCCATGTTGATGACCTAGAGAGACATTCATCGACTGAGAGTATGGCAAGCCATGTTGATGACCTAGAGAGACATTCATCGACTGAGAGTATGGCAAGCCATGTTGATGACCTAGAGAGACATTCATCGACCGAGAGTGAGGCAAGCCATGTTGATGACCTAGAGAGACATTCATCGACTGAGAGTATGGCAAGCCATGTTGATGACCTAGAGAGACATTCATCGACTGAGAGTATGGCAAGCCATGTTGATGACCTAGAGAGACATTCATCGACCGAGAGTGAGGCAAGCCATGTTGATGACCTAGAGAGACATTCATCGACTGAGAGTATGGCAAGCCATGTTGATGACCTAGAGAGACATTCATCGACTGAGAGTATGGCAAGCCATGTTGATGACCTAGAGAGACATTCATCGACCGAGAGTGAGGCAAGCCATGTTGATGACCTAGAGAGACATTCATCGACTGAGAGTATGGCAAGCCATGTTGATGACCTAGAGAGACATTCATCGACTGAGAGTATGGCAAGCCATGTTGATGACCTAGAGAGACATTCATCGACCGAGAGTGAGGCAAGCCATGTTGATGACCTAGAGAGACATTCATCGACTGAGAGTATGGCAAGCCATGTTGATGACCTAGAGAGACATTCATTGACCGAGAGTGAGGCAAGCCATGTTGATGACATAGAGAGACATTCATTGACTGAGAGTAAGGCAAGCCATGTTGATGACCTAGAGAGACATTCATTGACCGAGAGTGAGGCAAGCCATGTTGATGACCTAGAGAGACATTCATTGACTGAGAGTATGGCAAGCCATGTTGATGACCTAGAGAGACATTCATTGACTGAGAGTGAGGCAAGCCATGTTGATGACATAGAGAGACATTCATTGACCGAGAGTGAGGCAAGCCATGTTGATGACATAGAGAGACATTCATTGACCGAGAGTGAGGCAAGCCATGTTGATGACATAGAGAGACATTCATTGACTGAGAGTAAGGCAAGCCATGTTGATGACCTAGAGAGACATTCATTGACCGAGAGTGAGGCAAGCCATGTTGATGACATAGAGAGACATTCATTGACCGAGAGTGAGGCAAGCCATGTTGATGACATAGAGAGACATTCATTGACTGAGAGTAAGGCAAGCCATGTTGATGACCTAGAGAGACATTCATTGACCGAGAGTGAGGCAAGCCATGTTGATGACCTAGAGAGACATTCATCGACTGAGAGTGAGGCAAGCCATGTTGATGACATAGAGAGACATTCATTGACTGAGAGTAAGGCAAGCCATGTTGATGACCTAGAGAGACATTCATCGACTGAGAGTGAGGCAAGCCATGTTGATGACCTAGAGAGACATTCATTGACCGAGAGTAAGGCAAGCCATGTTGATGACATAGAGAGACATTCATTGACCGAGAGTGAGGCAAGCCATGTTGATGACCTAGAGAGACATTCATTGACTGAGAGTAAGGCAAGCCATGTTGATGACATAGAGAGACATTCATTGACCGAGAGTAAGGCAAGCCATGTTGATGACATAGAGAGACATTCATTGACCGAGAGTGAGGCAAGCCATGTTGATGACCTAGAGAGACATTCATTGACTGAGAGTAAGGCAAGCCATGTTGATGACATAGAGAGACATTCATTGACCGAGAGTGAGGCAAGCCATGTTGATGACCTAGAGAGACATTCATTGACTGAGAGTAAGGCAAGCCATGTTGATGACCTAGAGAGACATTCATTGACTGAGAGTAAGGCAAGCCATGTTGATGACCTAGAGAGACATTCATTGACCGAGAGTGAGGCAAGCCATGTTGATGACCTAGAGAGACATTCATTGACTGAGAGTAAGGCAAGCCATGTTGATGACCTAGAGAGACATTCATTGACTGAGAGTAAGGCAAGCCATGTTGATGACCTAGAGAGACATTCATCGACTGAGAGTATGGCAAGCCATGTTGATGACCTAGAGAGACATTCATCGACTGAGAGTATGGCAAGCCATGTTGATGACCTAGAGAGACATTCATCGACTGAGAGTATGGCAAGCCATGTTGATGACCTAGAGAGACATTCATCGACTGAGAGTATGGCAAGCCATGTTGATGACCTAGAGAGACATTCATCGACTGAGAGTATGGCAAGCCATGTTGATGACCTAGAGAGACATTCATCGACTGAGAGTGAGGCAAGCCATGTTGATGACCTAGAGAGACATTCATCGACCGAGAGTGAGGCAAGCCATGTTGATGACCTAGAGAGACATTCATTGACCGAGAGTGAGGCAAGCCATGTTGATGACCTAGAGAGACATTCATCGACTGAGAGTATGGCAAGCCATGTTGATGACCTAGAGAGACATTCATTGACTGAGAGTGAGGCAAGCCATGTTGATGACATAGAGAGACATTCATCGACTGAGAGTATGGCAAGCCATGTTGATGACCTAGAGAGACATTCATCGACTGAGAGTATGGCAAGCCATGTTGATGACCTAGAGAGACATTCATCGACTGAGAGTATGGCAAGCCATGTTGATGACCTAGAGAGACATTCATCGACTGAGAGTGAGGCAAGCCATGTTGATGACCTAGAGAGACATTCATTGACCGAGAGTGAGGCAAGCCATGTTGATGACCTAGAGAGACATTCATCGACTGAGAGTATGGCAAGCCATGTTGATGACCTAGAGAGACATTCATCGACTGAGAGTATGGCAAGCCATGTTGATGACCTAGAGAGACATTCATCGACTGAGAGTATGGCAAGCCATGTTGATGACCTAGAGAGACATTCATCGACTGAGAGTATGGCAAGCCATGTTGATGACATAGAGAGACATTCATCGACTGAGAGTGAGGCAAGCCATGTTGATGACATAGAGAGACATTCATCGACTGAGAGTATGGCAAGCCATGTTGATGACCTAGAGAGACATTCATCGACTGAGAGTATGGCAAGCCATGTTGATGACCTAGAGAGACATTCATCGACTGAGAGTATGGCAAGCCATGTTGATGACCTAGAGAGACATTCATTGACCGAGAGTGAGGCAAGCCATGTTGATGACATAGAGAGACATTCATTGACTGAGAGTAAGGCAAGCCATATTGATGAACTAGAGAGACATTCATTTGAAAATGTAGAGGAGCTTTGGCAAATTTTGAATGAGAAAAATCTGAAAGATTGGGAAATTGTCAAAGAAGATTGTATTTTAAATTTTTAAATTGTGTGCAACATGCATTTGGATGAAGTTCATATAAAACCCCATTTTTCCTACAAGGGAAATCAAGTTGTTGGTGGAGCATCAAAGAAAATAGATGAAGCTGCCAAATCTGTGCATGCCGTACTTATCTCCAGTGTGTTTTCATCATATCAAGATGTCGTTAGATTAATTTCTGTGCCAAATACATCAGCTGATGAAATTCACATAATTTGAAGCTGTGCCCTCTAGTTTCTGTAACCGGTAGAACTTTGAAAAACTTGATATAGTCTAATTGATCCTTTCTGTTGGTTATCTTATTAACATGTAATAAATCACCTCAAATCCTACTCTTTTCTAGACACTGTAGGCCGGTTTTTCTCAGTCTTTCCTCATAACTGTAATTCTGGAATACCACTATCAGCTTTGTTGCTCTTTTTTGTATCCTTTCCAGTATGTTTATATCTCCTCTACGATAAGCACTCCACACCTGTACACAGTACTCCAATCTAGGTCTAACCAATGCTTTATACAGTTTGACAATCACATCCTTGCTATGTTTAATGTTTTTTGTATAATACCTAACATTGCATTTGCTTTATTAATACCTGGACTTGCTCACCAATTTGACCTGTATGCTCTATTATAACCCTTAGGTCCCTTTCCTTATCTATCATTATTGTTCTCGCCCTTTCTGTAAGTATGTTCCATATTGGATCTCCTCCCTCTTCCCCCCCCCCCCCCTATAAAATGTGGATGACTACATTGACCTATATTTAACTCTATCAAAACGTCATATTTTACCACGATAGATCAAATATAAAATATAATACTTCATGTTCTTTTCTGTTTATCGTTACTTATGTTTCTCGATCGCTGAAAAGTACTTGTCGATATGGACGTTGTCACTAACAAACAACGTAACACCATAGATTTCCAACGGGTACCAATGTTTACATCCGATCAATTTCGTGACGTCAAAAACATGGTGGCACAGCCTTATAATCCAGATGGCCGTGGTTGTACAGACTTCTGTGCCATTCTCTCTTGCGCCCCAGTCTTCTCGAATCTCATTCGACATCAAAGTTCTGCAGTCTGTGGATTTCTGATTCATCTATTTCGGTGTCATCATATAACAGGCGGTCATTTATAGACTTCAAAACGTCACTCCTATCCATATCTAGTGTCTCAGTAAATGATGCCTGTGAAGTAGAGGAATCGTTGACCAAGACCATCCTGCAAGGTACTGTACCTGGGAAGCGCAAGAGAGGGAGGCAGACAAATAGATGGTAGGACAACATGAGAGAGAGGGCGGGATCGAAGCTTTGCGGAGACACTTTTCTTACAGTTGTCAACGCCTGTTTGGGAAAATAACTCACAATTAATACCATGGCCATGGTGTGCAATGGATGTGTCGTCAGTACGCTCCTATATGATAGCGAAACTTTGGCAACCGATGCCAAACAAGGGTCAGGCTTAACACCTTCCACCTACGACGAACCATTTGGAATTATATGATGGAATAAAGTGACAAACACAGAGATGCACATTCGCACCGACGTCCCAAGCGAAGACTACGATGAATTGGTTATGCTCGTTGCGTAGAAATGGTCGTATTTCCAAAGATATTCTCTACGGACAGTTGGTGGATGACAAGACAACTGTCGGCCGACCACCGTTGGGGTTTAAAGATGTGTGTAAGCGTGATATGCATGGCTTGAAAACAGCGTATGTTTGCCCGCCTGTGAAGAGTTTAAAACATCCGTTTTTAATCGTTTATTACATTTGTAATCGTTACTACATAACAACTCTCGCACGATTATTAATGATATTATGGTCCGAATAGATTGTACATTGGCTAGCTTATTATGGTGAATCTAAATAGACCTGCACCGCCCCAATGTAAGCCTACTAAAGCCATCGATATATGGTACTACAGAGCTGAAACTACCAAGAATGTTCAAGGTCACACATACACCACGCCTCTGACAATAGTGCATTTTTACTTCAGAAGAAATAGACTAATATTGTGTAAATAATACAATATATTTTGGTTTGTGTACGCATTAAAAAAACATTTTTAATAGAAATAAAGGTGAATGAGCGTCAAGTTTAAATTTTCTAACACAAGTTGCATGACTGTAGTTCGACCATGCTGACTGGTGAAATGTTTGACTGACTGGCTGACTATATGAAGACTCTGGTCATGAGCCTGACATCCTGGGAAAACAGAACTGCAGACCTTTCCAAGTGGAGACGTACCGTGGAGGACCGACCACCTCATGCTTGGTGAAGAGAAGCTTTTGCAACACGGACAAGTGAAACGACAACGCCACAAGGAGGAGAAAGAAAACCTAAAAAAAACAAGTAAGTAGCTTTTTTTTTAACCACTCCAAGGGCGTATCATTCTGTACCTAGTCGCGAGTAAATAGGGTTTCTGTAGTGCGTTTAAAACGTGGGACTCTCTTTAACAATCAACAATAACTCAACAACCATTGCATTGAAATGGATAAAATCTGAGAAGAAAATGTTTAGTAAAGTAAAGTAGAAATTCAGGTTAATTAACCGCTGATTGGAAATTGAGTTGTTTTTTTTAAAGACTCTTTTGTACTAATCCGCAGCCTGTGAGAGTTAGGGTGGCCAGTGCCCTTACTTGATGTTAGTCGTCATCACATTAAAACCAAAGAAATGTCCAATGGAAACACGTAGTTGGGTTTTATTGTTGCTTCTCTGTGGTATACAAAAACCAGCACACGTAAACTGGACAGACATTAAAAGTGTTTACAGTATCTTAGAGGTATTCATTTGGTGTGCCTACATCCCACTGTAACATTCAAGGCAACGAGGAGGCAGACAGACTGGCAAAAGAAGGTGGAAGGTTACCACAACCAGATTCTAGTGTGACCTACGAATTCGAAGAGACCAAAAGATGTATTATAGCCAGATACATGGACAAATGGGAAACAGAGCACACTGGCTACACTGAAAAATTATGCTTATTACTAGTTGAACAGAAGAGAGCAGGTCGTGGTCTTCAGACTCCGCACAGGCCACAACAGACTGGGGTATCATCTATTCAATAAACTGAAGATAGGTGCTACTGATGAATGCACCTGCGGTACAGGGAAAATGACCGCTGAACATCTGCTGCAAAATTACCAGACATACGAGGATCAGAGAAAGCACATGTGGCCATCACCAGTGCCAACACTAGAACATCCCTGTGGCAGTGTCGACAGCCTCAGGATGACCGCTGCTTTCTTCCTACAAATTTAAGTCAGGTCCGACAGCGTAAGAAAAAGAAGAAGATTTGGTGTGCAATCTATAAGACGTTAATTTGCATACTTTTTTTTTTTTTTTTCAAGCATGTGTTTTACCGAATTTTTCACTTTCAACAGCCAGACAGTGCTGTCGGTGTTCTGCGTACGTCAATACAAGAAATTATCTTTATTACATAGGCATTGTACATTAAATTTGATCTGGGAGAAAGAGTCTGAAAATCAAATTCACAACACTTCAAAACATCACAGTGAAGGTACGACACGTGTTCAAATAAATCGGACACAACTGCACCAAGTGAACATACGTACGATGCGCATCATGAAGGCACTTCCGTTGTAAACAGCATATACCAACCGTCAAGTTTGAAAAATGTAATTATCCTCCGACTCATAGTTTCCTCAGCAGACCGTTTAAAACATGACGGGTGTGATAAAGATTCCTCCAGAGTTGATCAGAGAGCGGTGATTCGGTTTCTAGCAGCTGAAGTATGTCGACCAGTTGACATTCATCGTAGAATACAGGCAGTGTATGGTGACAAAAATGTATCGAAGACAACAGTAAAGAACTGGACAACGATGTTGAAAGAAGGACGGGAGTAAACGAAAGATCTGCCGAGACCAGGTCAGGCGCATATTGTTGAGTCAGACGATCCCATCCCCAAAATTGATGCAGCAATTCGGATGGACCGTCGCCGGAACTTATCCCTAGCGACAAAGCTAATTCCTCTGTTAACAAACGTAAGCTCAGGCGACGGTCCACCCGAATTGCTGCATCAATTTTGGCGATGTCATCTTCCGACGCAACAATATGTGCCTGACCTGGTCTCGGAAGATCTTTTTTAATAAGCCTCGTATATGTATATATTTACAGAGAAGCAATGTAGTTGTTATCGGGGTATATCGGAGCCTGAAACAAGAACAATCCGCGCTTTAGGTTTGAGTAAACGATCGTTAGCAAGACTCTGGAAGTTCATATTCACACAAGTTAAGAAAGGAAGGAAGAAAGGAAATTGCAGATAGTTTTGACACATTCGTTATTATGAGAAAATTGTGTAGAATGTTTGATTTGAAAGAAACAGAGAAACTTATAAAAACGAACTGTAATGGCTGCAGGCTTCACCTTTATCAAATATGCTGGCGGGGAAAAAAACATAATTTGCGATAAGCCACGCCTAGTTGCTATAAGAAGCAAGTATTTACGTGAAGTAAGAGAAATGCGTAACGAATGTTATGATATTGTTTATTTGGATGTAACATGGATCTATGTTCACCACGCAAATGAAAAGGAATGGCAATCAGCAGATGGATGGATTAAGAAATGTATACCAAGTAGCAAACGGCATAGACTGATAATAGCACATGAAGGAAGCAGACATAATGAGATGGCGAATAATGGTGAACTCGTTTTAAATTCAAAGTCCACAGACAATCGAGACTACCACGCAGAGATGAATGGCCATATATTGAAAGAGTGGATTGAGAAAACTGTTCTTCCTTTCTTAGACAGACCTTCTTCGGTGACACAAAGGGACAAAGTTGCTATGTCGTCCGAGTTACAAAAGATGCAATCAAGTTATGGCTCAAGAAGAAACACATACCATTTAATGAAATGCTTTTGAAAGCAGACACAAAAGACAAACATATTTCCTATAGACAATATAATAATGGAACACGAAGATAGGTGTTTGAGACTGCCAACTTACCATTCCCAATGAACTAGTGTGAGCAAATGCGAACCCTTTACAGTCCTGCCTAAATTGATTAGATCCGTATCTTAACACTTTACATTCCGTCCTAAATTGATTAGATCCGTGTCTTACCTCTTTACATTACGTCCTAAATTGATTAGAATCGTGTCTTAACCCTTTACAGTCCGCCATAAATTAATTAGATCCGTCCTAAATTGATTTGAATTGTGTCTTAACTCTTTACATTCACGCCTAAATTGATTAGAATCGTGTCTTGACTCTTTACAATCCGTCCTAAATTGATTAGAATCGTGTCTTAACCCTTTTAAAGCCATGCCTAAATTTAATATGTTCGTGTCTTAGCCCTTCACAGTCCGTCCCAAATTGTTTAGATTCGTGCTTTAACTCTTTATAGTCACGTCTAATTTGATTAGGATCGTGCGTTAACCCTTCAGTCACGCCCAAATTGATTAGATTCGTCTCTTAACCATTTCAATCATAAGATTCGTATGATAAGAAACAAATCTAATTGATTATATTGGGGCGAAATGGTTAAAGGATATGCAGCTACTGAAAATAAAACATTCAAACTGTACGACGTCAAAGAACTTACACATGCCACCCTCTCCAAGATAAACAATGCGTATTGGGCTTTATGTGAGGACCATGTCTTACAAGAGGACGAGAACTATTAGAGAAATGACGGTTTCTGTTTTATACAACCAAGAGCAGTCATCAATATGTTAGTCTTGTCTGACTCTGAATAAGTTGAAATACAGAATACATGTTCTTTCGCCGCAAAACATCCGATAAAGAAATTTACGGGCAAGATAATATGGCATGCTGAATACATTTTCTTTCGAGAATGTATCATCATCTTTGAAAACTCGCCTCTCAGGACCACTTCATACATCAAGAAAAGTCATCTCAGAGGTGAACATAACCTATGTTTTCCCGTTGCACAAGCTTTTTAAACATATGAACCCATTATTTTACTTTATTTTAATTTCAGATGCTGGGTCTACCCACAAGCCGTTTGCGATGTGAAACATTTTTGTCGCAATGAGCACTTTCGTTAAAAATAGAAGAGCAAGAGGCAATTGAAGCGTATTGCTCGGTACTCACATTTTTGAATTTTTGTAATGGGAATTGAAGATAAGCCTTAGATTTCTCAAAAGTGAGCAATTACTGTACATTCTGATTTTTTGAAGGGGTAAAATAATTATTTCGCAGAGAAATATCAAAGAAACTTGGCAGTTTAAGAAAATGGCAGTATTTGCACTGTTGTGAATTATACACTCTTAATGTCATGGAAAATGTTAAGACCACATGCAAAAATGCACGGTCATAAGTGCAAGGGTTCTGGAGATATTAGATAACATATGTGAGCATATCTATAACTAACACGACCAGTTCCATCGCCTTCACCCGAGAAATAAATCATGAATTCTTGAAAGTGTTTATTTAAAACATATTTTGTTAGGAAATATTCTTTGAAAAAATAACATACATTTTCACACAAAAAAACTATATCATCATAAAGCATTTAAAATTACTACAAATATTTTCAAAATATATTCATTTTTTTATTTATTAACTTCATTTTATATTTTACATCAACTGTCACTTCGGAAAAAACTCTCCAGCTACGGTTTCCCATCAACGTGCAATCATACTACTGCAGCTCTTTACCAATGATTAACAAAAGGCTGTATTATGTCACCTCTGTTATTTGACATACTATGTATTTCGTTTTGACAAATTATGCCCCAGCGAAACATTTTGGCATACAATGGATAAATAGCACGATTCTAGAGGAACTTGATTTCGCAAATAACCTGGCACTCTTGAGTCCCACTCCTGAAGAATCGCAAAACAAGCTGGATCGACAATTGCCGCCTTTAAGAACAGACATGACTCAAAATCAATGCTTCCTAGGCGAAGTTCATGAATTTCATCAACAAACCTGCCTGTGCTATTATCCAGTTGCATGGAGAAGTATTACCAACAGCTGACAGTTTCATCTATCTGTGAAGCAAAACGACTCAATACGGAGATACATCAAAGGAAATTTTCACTCGCATTGCTCTATCCGCAGGTGCCTTTACCCAACTAACGTACAACTGGAAATCAAAATGATTGCGCGCGAACACTCAGTTCAGATCGATTAACTCCAACGTATTACCAACACTCAACTATGTATTTTAATGTTGGAAAATAACAAAGGCATTGGAAAAGAGGCTAACTACATTCGAGAATAAGTGCCTTGGAAAACTGTTAAACATTGGCTGGGAGGATTTCATAACCAACAAAACAATTCAAGAAGTCCCGAATCAACAATGTTTCATGACTCATCAGAGACAAAAAGAGATGGTCATACATCGGACATGTTCTTAGAATAGACAGCAGCAGACTCCCTCTGCAAGTGTTTGTGTGGTCACCATCTGGCAGCAGGAAAAGAGGAAGACCGAAAGAAACTATCCTCAGAACAATCATCAGAGAGGGCTCCACTATGGGCTTGAACAACATTCATGAACTGAAAACAGTGGCGTCACACAGATCAAACTGGAGAGCACTGGTTTCTGCCGATGTGCCGTGTATGGCACTTTAAGAACATTGTTTTATTGATTGATTGATTGATCGATTGGTTGATTACTGGCGGGCTTTTGTTAGTACGAGGGTGATTTTAAAAGTGTTACCTAAGTGAAACTACATAACTATGACAACAGTGCTCAAGAGTCATGTGGCACCTATGTGAAAATAATCTCTAATGAAGTGACTACAGGAGCATCAAGTGGCATGCGCATTGAACGTGACTCAGGGTGCACATCAGACAATCAAATGGCGGCCTACAAATACGGTCGGATGTTATCAACACACTTTAAACGTGCAATATCACACACAATATTGTCACAATAAAATCTGGTTGAAAATCCTAGGTCTTATATTATAAATCATCAGAGTTCAATCTGTCTTGTTGATACGTTGCTAACGCTGTCCAAGTATTGAAGTCAAAATGTCGGTAATTTGATATGCTGTTTTATTATGATTTTCAAGCCTAGAATTCTAAAGTCATATATTATCAATATGGTTGTAATCTATTTCAGGAATGCCTAGGGAAAAATATTTGACAAAATGACCCATTTTTTTAAACAATCGCCGCGGGTCAATTGTGATGTTAAAAACAAACAATACAAACCGCGGGAGAATGTTGATCTATGGTCGCAATGCATATAGTCAGCGTTTCACCATAGCCAAGTGATGGGGAAACTCCGATACGTTATTCGTCTGTAGCCTTATAGGGACATTATCTGACGGCGCCACCTAAATAATGTTAGCTGTTTGAAATTATCGTGCATGATTATATATGCACATATAGATTACCCGAGTGGTCCGCCCCGGCCTTTGTGTTATGACAAGGACAAGAATAGCACCATTGCCACACAGAGATCATGTCGTAAGAGGTGACTAACTGTATGACATGGCATAACACCGGCCATAGTTAGGTGGTTTGTTAAGAGCAGAGAGGTGGCGCCTAACAGGGTGCGAGTCTATTTTGCTCTATTCTTTGAGACTATGAAGATGGATTCACACATCGGATAACCATCCTCTGCGGAACTTCTCCCAACACAGCGGAGTAATAAGCTGCTGTAGCCTAGCCCGCTAAGCAGAAAATATTCTCTTCTCGGTTAAATAGGCATCTGCCACTGTAGAAGTTCAGGTCGAGTAAGTCTAGGACATACAGATAATAGTTCTTAGTAAACATGTACTTCTACGGGGGTATATGCACCTGTGCAGGTCCCAGCTCTGGTATGAGCTGGATATGGCCGGGAGAAAGATTTCCTGTTTAGCGAGATAGGCTTAAGCAGCGTAATACTCCGCTGCGTTGGATAGTAAGCCAATGTGCGAGTTTATCTTAATAGACTCAAGCACTAGAGCAAAGTAGACCCGCAGCATGTTAGGCGTCATCTATGCTGCTCTAAACAAACCACATTACCATGGTCGGTGTTATGCCATATCATACAGTTAGTCGCCTCTTCCGACATGCACTTTGTGAGGTGATTTTCTTATCCTTGTCATACACAAAGACCCCTGCAGACCACCATACATATAATATATGCTCTCAATTGTAGACACATTAAATTCTCGAATTTAATTATATAATTTAATTAGCAAGAATGACAGGAGCTTGTGACGACAACAATATACACAATAAGTCAAGGGGTTGGATTAGACATAAACATAAAGAAAACAAAGACTTTGAGAATTGCGACTAGAAACCATGTATACAGATACAAATAAAAGATCAACTAGGTACAGAGTTTCTCCTATCTAGATCATATAATAACGGAAGAAGGCAGTTGTGAAAAAGAAATCAGAGAGAGAATAGGTATTCAGCAACATGCGACACATACTGACATCCATACATATAAATAATGAATTGAAAATGAGAATTGTCAGGTGTTATGTATACAAGTCACTACTTCATGGCGCAGAAACATGGACATTGAATAAAAGGTTGGAAACGAGTTGAAGCCTTCGAAATGTGAGAATATTGAAGATTGGGTCGCATTTCTTGGAAAGAGAAGATAACACATTTTGGAGGTATTGAAAAAGTTGGCGGTGAAAAGAGAATTAATAACCGAAATCAGGGTTAGACAGTTATGATATTTTGGCCAACAAGACCTCCTTGCTGAAGACCATACTGGATGGTAGGGTGGGAGGCAGCCGTCCAAGAGGCAGACAACGCTTTAAGTGGGTGGATAACATCAGGAGATGGACTGGAAAAAGTCTCTCATATTACACTATTACGGCAAGAGATAGAGTACACTGGAGATCCATTGCTGCCGACATTCGATGTGAGATGGCACCTGAACTGAACTGGAATGTTCGAGAAAAGTATCAATGTCATAAAGTAGACATACACTAGCTAAGGATGCCGTTTCTAATATTGCTGAAACTATTTGTTTGTGCCCGCTACAGTTGTTGGTATTGTTGCTGTTGTTATTCAAGGCCCACAATAAGTATGTTTACTCTTGCGTGCGCCCTAAAAAGGTTGTTAAGTGGCAGGTTGTAGTAACTTTCCTCAAACATCCCGAGTGTGCTGATGAAGATCGACGGTGATGCTACAGGAGGTTGCACTATGCTTGACTACGCTCACTACTGTAGGGACATGAAGAAAAACGCAGCGGTATTTGAAGAAGCGCAGACACAAAGACTACTCACTGCAAAAGGCAGGTCCAGTCAGTCATTCTTTTTGGGGCATGCCATGAGAAGGGACGGGTTGAAACATACTGTGACAGTGGGTAAAATAGCAGCGAAGAGATATAGAGGAAGGTAGAGAGAGAAAATATTGGATAGCCTGAGAGACAGAGGAAGGCAGAGAGAGAAAATATTGGATAGCCTGAGAGACAGAGGAATGCAGAGAGAGAAAATATTGGATAGCCTGAGAGACAGAGGAAGGCATAGAGAGAAAATATTGGATAGCCTGAGAGACAGAGGAAGGCAGAGAGAGAAAATATTGGATAGCCTGAGAGACAGAGGAAGGCAGAGAGAGAAAATATTGGATAGCCTGAGAGACAGAGGAAGGCAGAGAGAGAAAATATTGGATAGCCTGAGAGACAGAGGAAGGCAGAGAGAGAAAATATTGGATAGCCTGAGAGACAGAGGAAGGCAGAGAGAGAAAATATTGGATAGCCTGAGAGACAGAGGAAGGCAGAGAGAGAAAATATTGGATAGCCTGAGAGACAGAGGAAGGCAGAGAGAGAAAATATTGGATAGCCTGAGAGACAGAGGAAGGCAGAGAGAGAAAATATTGGATAGCCTGAGAGACAGAGGAAGGCAGAGAGAGAAAATATTGGATAGCCTGAGAGACAGAGGAAGGCAGAGAGAGAAAATATTGGATAGCCTGAGAGACAGAGGAAGGCAGAGAGAGAAAATATTGGATAGCCTGAGAGACAGAGGAAGGCAGAGAGAGAAAATATTGGATAGCCTGAGAGACAGAGGAAGGCAGAGAGAGAAAATATTGGATAGCCTGAGAGACAGAGGAAGGCAGAGAGAGAAAATATTGGATAGCCTGAGAGACAGAGGAAGGCAGAGAGAGAAAATATTGGATAGCCTGAAGGAATTGTGAGGAGGATAATCACCAACAGAAAAACGTCACAAGTGATAGAAGTGGTTGGAGATACATGATCGCCAACCGGCAAGGTACATGCTGATGATGATCACCAACAGAGTTGATAAACGTCACAAGTGATAGAAGTGGTTGGAGATACATGATCGCCAACCGGCAAGGTACATGCTGATGATGATCACCAACAGAGTTGATAAACGTCACAAGTGATAGAAGTGGTTGGAGATACATGATCGCCAACCGGCAAGGTACATGTTGATGATGATGACCTATAACTTATATAGAATATTTCATAGTAAAGTATCATACAGTGTCATATGATTCCCCGGGATCAAGATGCTGAGCGGCGCATGAGCTGCAGCGGTTAGCTATCCATAGCTGACTGCTAGTGTCAAGGCCAGCGAACCAGAGCTGCCAAGATCCTTCTGCACCTCCACGCGGTGATCTTGGATAACAGGCTGCAGCAGTGCAGACTGGCTAAGGAGAAGGGATCGATGAGGGAATGCTAACCCGGATGTGTTGGACCAAACGGTGCAAATATTTCAATCAAGCTGTAAACTACAACACAACGCATTACGTTCTCTGGACTACATTCTGCTACTTAAGCCCTTTTCAGGGTTTGGTAGCGGCAGATTGAGAACGAAGCCAAGCTAAGCCATGTGATTCCCCCATTTGTCATCTACGAGGTAGCTTCAAAAAGTTCCCGGAATAGTCGACTCGTGTTTGAATGACAGATGATATTATATCAGACGTGGCCTTCACATATACTCTCGAACAGAAGTTACAGAATTGTGTTTGTGTGTTGTGCTCGCTGCATCGTCGGAGTTCAAAATTTCCTTGATTGAACAACGTACAAATGTCAAATTATGTGTTTTGCTTGAGACGTCATGTTATGTTGGAAGTTTAGTTTTTACTTCCCAGAGTATTGTCTACCATGATTTCATTCCTGAAGGCCGAACGGTTAACAAGGAAATGTACGTTGATATCCTATGTCGTCTAAAAGATGCAATCAGAAGAAAACTACCAGAAAAATGGAGAACAAACGGTTGGATTATGCGGCTTGACAATGCGCCAGCACATCGATCCCTACTGGTGAAACAGTTATTGTTGTTGTTATTTGAGAACACCCACAATGAATAGTTTACTCTTGTGTGCGTCTTGAAAATGGCGTTAAGTGGCGGGTTGCAGTAGTTTTCCTCACATCCCGAGAGTGCAGATGATGGTGAACCGGTGTCCTCCGGGCGATTGTGCTATGCTTGGCTTCATCTGCGTGTCACTCACTACTACGGGGACACAATGTGATTACCTTGAAACAACCTCCGAATTCTCCCGACCTGGCACCGCCTGATTTGTTTCCTGTTCCCTCGACTGAAATCGGCACTGAAAGGACAGCGAGTCAAGGATGCTGAAGACGTTATCACCAATGCGAAAAGACAGCCGAGAGAGGTGTCAAAGAATGGCTTCCACGAATGTTTCCAGCAGCCGAGAGAGGTGTCATAGAATGGGTTCCACGAATGTTTCCAGCAGCTGAGAGAGGTGTCATAGAATATGTTCCACGAATGTTTCCAGCAGCTGAGAGAGGTGTCATAGAATGGGTTCCACGAATGTTTCCAGCAGCTGAGAGAGGTGTCATAGAAGGGGTTCCACGAATGTTTCCAGCAGCTGAGAGAGGTGTCATAGAATAGGTTCCACGAATGTTTCCAGCAGCTGTATGCACGTTGGCAAAAGTGTGCAGTTGCCGAATCTAACTAATTTGAAGGAAATGTAGTGTAGATAATTCTATTGTAACCGATTTCTATACAATCCACAAATTCCGGGAACTTTCTGAAGCTACATCGTATTTAGTCTGCTGGAGTAATCCGGACAGAGGTTTGCCACAGAGCAACACTGGCCGACTGTCGATGGATAGCATGCCGGGACGATTGATACGTTATCTGACAACCCTAAGCCTTGCCACTACAAATAATTGTGGATATGCCCCGCCCCACCAGCGCCTACTAGTCTGGCACATGTGTCTGAGCTATTCATTACCAGCGACTGCCCTACAGCTGCCGCAATCAACAACCGCTGACGAAAAGTAAGGAACACAATAAAGGAGGCGATCTGTGGTGATGCGAAGAAGGCATCAATAATCATACTCAAGTTTCTCATCGGATTTCTCCTTCTTATTAATTTCAATGAACTAATTCCAAATATTGAGTGCTTGATAAGTGTGTTCTTCGTACTTCAATTGGGTCCCCGTGGTGGTACCGACAATCTTTCTTGCTTTAATTTACATTACATTTTTAGATTAAACAGCGTTCTTCTGGTCACACAAAAAGTGTTATTCTCTCGCTTATTTTGTGTATACTATTTGGGGTATTGAAGAAGAAGAAAATGAAGAGGGTGAAGAAGAAAAGGGAGAAGCAGCAGGAGGAGGAAGAGGAAGACGACGACGACGAAGAAGAAGAAGGAGGAAGAGGAAGACGACGACGAAGAAGAAGGAAAAGGAAGAAGAAGAAGGAGGAAGAAGAAGGAAGATGAAGGAAAAAAAAGAAAGAAGAAGGAAGAAGAAGAAAGAGGAAGAAGAAGGAAGAAGAAGGAGGAAGAAGAAGGAAGAAGAAGAAGGAAGAAGAAGGATGAAGAAAAAAAGGAAGTAGGAAGAAGAAGAAGAAGAATTAGTTGAAAATAATGAGAAATACCTCTTCAGAAGTTCAAACTACACAATTATCACGATGAAGATCACGTGACACTGAATGTGTGTTTTCATTAGCCAATGTTAACAGTTTATACGAGACGTGTTCAAATGAAACTGGGCCAAACTGCAGCACGTGAACATACCTACGATGCGCAAGAAGAATGTGAGTTAACGAAAGATCGTCCGAGTCCAGGTCAAGCGCATATTGGTGCGTTAACTCACGTCCTTCTTTAAATATCGTTGTATAGTTCTTCACTGTTGTCTTCGACACACTTTTGTCACCATACACTGCCTGCATTCTGCGATGAATGCCAACTGGTCGACATCCTCCAACTGTTAGAAACCGAATCACCGCTCGCTGATCAACTCTGGACGGATTCCGTATCACACCCGCCATGTTTCCAACGGTCTGCTGAGGAAACTATGAGTAGGACGATGATGAAATTTGGCAAGCTTGACTCTTGGTATGTGCTGTTTACACAAGAAGTGACGTCATCATTATAACAGCCTAATAGGTGACGGGTGTAAAAAAGCGACATTCTGTAAAGGTCATGCTAATTACTGTTAGTGCTCTGAACACTACTGAGAATTTAAACTGGTTTTACAATCTCTGGTTTGCACAATAACTAACTCCAGATTTAATCAATGTCTTCTCTCTAGGTAGATCATCCTTATGTTCCGGAAAAAAATGTACATTAACTCTAATATGGTACTTCTTGTTCGTCTCCATTTTTTAATCCAGCCGGATTATAGTCATTTTCCAGTTGTCCTTGCTTAGGCAGCCTGCGATAAAGCAGTGTGTGTGTTTTAATAATGTAGTTTCTGTAGCCATCTATTCTTCTTCTGCGGCGTTGTGACGTTGTATCAACGTTCACAGCGAGTCTACGATATATGCGCCTTTCGGCTGGACACATCCCATTTCCCTGGTTCTGTCGATATTCTTCTACGCCTGCAAAACATGGGCCATTACAGCAGACCTCCAGAGAAGAACAAAGACTATAGAGATGAGATGTTTTAGAAGACTCCTAAATATCACCTACAAGGACCGGATCATACATGATGAAGTACGACGTAGAATGGAGAATACAAGTGGACTGTACAACGATCACAAGGCGAAAGCTGACTTTGTATGGCCACATCTCGAGGTTCAAGGGTCTTACTACAGGGCACAGTACAGGGCAAGCGATGGCGAGGACGTCCGAGAAAAAGATGGGAAGATGGACACATTTTAGTATAGTGTTCTCATTCCTCAGCGTCCATGCCTGATCTTGTACCATGTTTACAAATGAATCCCATGAGCTGAGTTCCATGAATGCACTAACCTACGACTCAAGGAGGCACAAAAATAACCGCAAACAGAACGGGATGGCGAAAGATTGTGGAGGTGTCAGGAGGAGTGCCCCGACGATCTCAAGAGATCATGGGATGAACTAAACTGACATTCGATATTAGCGGACATTTTTAAGTATCTGGTTTGTATTCCAACCAACCAACCAACCCCCCCCCCCCTCCCCCACCCCAACCCCCGCCAGACTAGACTACACTTGTGACTAGTGCATTCTGTTTCCAGGGCCGTTACGTGTAAGCGGAATATGATCTTGATTAGCTATGGTTTGATACTCAGATGCGAGCAGCCATGATGACATTTGAGGTGTCGCATGTCGCTCCATCCTGCTAAAAATAGCCAGAAGGGAGTTCCTCGACGTCCAACTGGTTCACAGTACGTCCACGTCAAACGTTATTGAATTACGTTCATTGGTTTACTAGAGGTCTGCCACATGCGCAACCAGAGACGTATCTTGGGCATCCGATGGCATGCCTCATGCGCAACGCGGAGCTCTCCGTTACAACAGGCCTCCTCTCAATCTCAGAAACACTACCGCCGCCAAGTTTCTTTACTTGATCATGTTCTACGGCTGGACCAGCAAGTCATTCCTCTGCGTCAAAAGTCTTCCCCCGACGGAATGGAGGCGCAGAAGAGGCCGTTCCCGTACAGTGTGGCCCAAGCTGATATCGACACCCCCCCCCCCCCCCCAACCTCCGCCCTGGACAATCCTGGAACCACGCAGTACCAGTGGGTCATGGATATGGCTGACCGACGCAACGGGCATCAGCCGACTAAGCGAACATTATTATTATTATTCATTGGATTAAAACTTGTAATTGCAAACCACCGGCTGCCAACGAATGGGAAACACTATACTAAGCTATATAACCACTGCCAACTGTACCAGCGGATGCCAGCGAATGGGAAACACTATACTAAACTATATAACCACGGCCAACTGTACGGCCATGATAAAACCATACAAACCAATTCCGAGTAATACCACAAATCGGGCAGGAATTCTGTGATAACGTTTTGTTGTAGTTTTTGTAACACTTTGTTTTGTGCAATGACGTTGCCAGCCCCATAAACACCCATCTTAAGTACCCGTGTTCTATATACACAGTAAAATAATGTAGTCGTATTCTGTTCTCCCTAATGTTGTTGGAGGTTAATCATTCTGTGTTAATGTTGTTAGAAGCCACTTATACCGAGTTAATGTTCTTGAAACCCACTTATACCGAGCTAATGATGTTGGAAGCCACTTATACCGAGTTAATGTTGTTAGAAGTCACTTATACCGAGTTAATGTTGTTAGAAGCCACTTATACCGAGTTAATGTTGTTAGAAGCCACTTATACCGAGTTAATGTTGTTGGAAGCTACTTATACCGAGTTACTGTTGTTGGAATCCACTTATACCGAGTTCATAAACTCTTGACGACGTATCTGTAGTGACGGGTTTCAGTTGCTCTGTTTACATCCCAAAACGAACTTGTGGACCTGAGTTCTTCTGGATGTAGTAGAGAACGACGCTCTTCTGCAATCTCACCACCACGATGATAACACTGTCCGATTCCCCACCTCATTGGCCAGACTGCTGTGACTAACTGTTTGTGGTGTCTTGACCAGTATGTTTTTTCTGACCCCGATGTTACTCTTCGCTTGCCTACTCCCTAATACGTGGCCCTGGATATATATATATATATATATATATATATATATATATATATATATATATATATATATATATATATATATGCGTGCGTGCGTGCGTGTGCGTGCGCGCGGGTGTTGTGTTTATACGCGGGTGTGTGTGTTTATACGCGGTAGACAAAGTGCAAGACTTTATTACCATAAAAAACCTATTCCGAGTAATACCAAAGATCTTTTACATACGAAACCACGCAGAAACGGTCGAGAAGTATATGCGGAAGATAGACGACAAACGGAGGAAAATATGAAACGAGAGGAGGAGAGTTAAGCACTTGATCCCAAAAGACGCTTAACATATCAGTAACCACATCATCGGGCGACGTACAGCAATATGATGCTAATGGATTGTATTGGGAAGATATCTGGCGGAAGTTTTCCTATCTGGTCAAACTCGGAGGTTATGAAGCTGGTTTGCAATGATTATGCTGGACCTCAGCTCATGGGATTCATTTGTAAACATGGCAAAAGATCAGGCATGGACGCTGAGGAATGGGATCACTATACGAGTGTGTTAGTCCATCTGCAGCAAGCAATGTTATACTTCTTCTTCTTCGATGTTCGTTCTGAAAAGGACGATGTGTTGTTGTTTACAGAGATTGTTATTTCTTCTTCTTCTTCTTCTTAGTCTTCTTCTTCTTCCTCTTCGTGCGTTCTCAAACTACCACTACCAAGCTCTGAAAAGGGGTTTGCAAGTAGCAGAATGTAGTCCAGAGAAAGGAATGCGTTGTGTCGTAGTTTACAGCTTGACTGCTATATTTGCACATTTTAATCCGACACATCCGACTTCAGCAAGCATTTTTTGAGTACCGGGTTAGCATTCCCTCTTCGATCCCTTCTCATTAGCAAGACTGCCCTGTTGCTGCCTGTTATCCAGGATCACCGCGTGGAGGTGTGGAAGAGTCTTGGCAGCTCTGGTTAGCTGGCCCTGACTCCAGCAATTATCTTTGGGTAAATGACCGCTACAGCCCATACTGCTCAGCATGGTGATCCCCATGGATGATTACAAGATCTGCGCCTTTCAGCCAGACAGATCCGATTTCAGTTGGCCTTGGGGGGTGTGGGGGTGTGGGGGGGGGGGGTGGGGTAGATGTCTCACTGCGATCCCTATTTTCTTAGCCAGACTACACTAGCGTAGCCTGTTTCCAGGAACGCCGATTTGAGACATAATATGGTCTTTCTGAGCTCTGGTTTACTGACTCTGATGCAAGTAGCCAGCAGTGAGTCGCAGACCGTGGTGCAAGCGGACAGTTCTGGTTTACTGACTCTGATGCAAGTAGCCAGAAGTGAGTCGCAGACCGTGGTGCAAGCGGTCAGTTCTGGTTTACTGACTCTGATGCAAGTAGCCAGAAGTGAGTCGCAGACCGTGGTGCAAGCGGTCAGTTCTGGTTTACTGACTCTGATGCAAGTAGCCAGAAGTGAGTCGCAGACCGTGGTGCATGCGGTCAGTTCTGGTTTACTGACTGATGCAAGTAGCCAGAAGTGAGTCGCAGACCGTGGTGCATGCGGTCAGTTCTGGTTCACTGACTGATGCAAGTAGCCAGAAGTGAGTCGCAGACCGTGGTGCATGCGGTCAGTTCTGGTTCACTGACTCTGATGCAAGCAGCCAGCTATGAGTCGCTGGCTGCTGTCGGCTTATTCACTGTGTTACATCTTCAACCCTATGGTGTAGGTGATCAGGAGGAAACGTGCTGGATAGTCTCAGCATTGCTTCATACAAGCTTCAATTCATCCTTACTATTTGTCGTCCTTGGCAACTCAAAAAGGAGCATAGGAGAACCACCTCAGACACCTACTTTCTGTCCGTGTCCAAGCACAACGTTATATATCTTGCATCCAGTATTCAGCGACATGGATTTCCTTGTCATTTGCCTCCAGCATGTCGCGCCTATTGCATGTTTCCTGGAGGTTGGGGCAGGTCATCAGGTGGTCTGGGTCCTGTATTGCGCCGCAATCGCATGTGTAATCATCTGTGTATTCCTATCGTTTCATATTCCTCTTGCACCGTGATACACCAGTTCGTAGTCTGATCAGCGACTTCCATGCCGTGTATGATAGATGGTGTCCGGGGATAGGTTCCTCCCGAAGTTCCATCTCTGGGACCTGCATCAATTCATGCCATCTCTCGATACGACGACTTTTAGGGGTTGTCTGTATGGGCTGTGTTGATTTTTAGGAAACAATGTCTGGATTTGAGTCTTGTGTTTTTTACCTGAGATCCAAACATTGAGTGCTTCAGGACATGCTCCTGTTTTGCTCGTTCGATTGTTGCTGGATGACCTCCATTGACAGTATGTGGTCTCTATAGTGATGGTTACTATGAACCTTTGTGTTACGTGATTCGTTAATTGTGATGACCTTTGGTAGGTTCAATGAGAAATAAGATTAAAAAACTGACTTAAAGTGGAGAGGAAACTTGGACACAAAACTGCAATAGAAATTCTTAATTTAAGATAGGTAAACGAAGCATGTGAGGCAGCGTAGCCTTGAGACGAAACGTCCATCTCACAATCCCAACGCACCCGGTTCAAACTACCCCCGTATCCAGTTCGGCAGACACTGACTATTTTTCATGGTTGCGATTGCTCCTCCAGATACAGAAAGCAATGGCAACCTACCGCACTGCACACTTTGCCAAGAAGTTATAACAGCCAAATAGGTTGACGTTTGTAAGAAGGCACGTTCTACAAATGACATGCTACTTATATTTACAATTTGGGCCGACGGGCGAGAGCCCGGATGCTGCTGGATCCGTAACAACAACAGCATATTTACAATACTATGAATACATAACATGAAGAGGCTAACAACAGAGAAACCGCAGCTACATCTTTTCGGTTAAATAATGAACATTTCTGCTGTTGGCTCTATGTCACAAGACACTGGTGTTGGCTGGTTATTGATCCACACAGCCAGTGAGCTACTGAACTCTGCCCCAGGGCCATATAGTGCTATCGGCATGCGCTAGTCAGCTGTTATTAACTTCAATAGTGTTCTATTTGTCTGGTATAGGAGGAAGAAACTCTTTCCTAATACCTTTGAGCGCCAAATACTCACAAAGATGGTGTTCAACAGTTTTGAAGCGGTGAATGGAAACGGCGTGGGTTCGAGCACCCGCCCCCCCCCCTTCCTTGTTGTCTAAGAGGTGGGACCAAAGTGCCTGCATTGTGAGATACCTCCAGGCGTCTTAACTTATGTCATGCTACTAGCCCAAGGTAAATCGGGACCAGAGAGTGAGGTCGATGACCAGCGCAGCTCTCCCTCACTATAATCCTCATACAGCACAAGTTACATCATCAAGATACAAACGTCTGATGATGTCGCCATCATCACATGCGATAGGCAACTAACTTTTGTTGTTGTTGAGGGATGTGTGTACAGCTGGTACTCTGTAATCTCTTGTGGTTGGTTTTCTGTTCAGTGACCATTTCGTTGTACGGTATATGTTGAATACGAAGTTGGAAAATTGTGCTTATTTATATCCTTTTCATCAGCTTGATGTACTTGGGATGGGCTTATGTTTGTAGCACTGGTATTTACAAGGGGCTTGTCATAAGTCTTTACCCTGACAATGAAGGAGTAGGAAGAGAAAGTTGAAATTTGGCACATATGTAGCTCATTCAATTTGTACTGGACTTGAGAAGTATGAATTTCCTTCCTTGACGGGTTTACCCGGTATGGTGCATGGCGCAACACACTTTATTGACCGGATCTGCTAGTCTAACGGATTGTCAGAACAATGGAGAAATCAGAGCCCAGAACTGTGATCAAATTCTTGATGTTGCAGGAAAAAACACCTACAGAAATACACAGGGAGATGGAACCAGTGTTTGAGGAATTCGGTCCTTCATATGCTTCTGTAAAATACTGGAGTATGCAGTTTAAGTGTGGACGTTCCCATGTTGCTGATCTTCCAAGATTAGGAAGACCATCCACAGAGTGCAGCGATGAAAATGCTGCAAGAGTGAAGAAATTCATTGACCAGGATAGAAAATGACAATTGCAGAGATATCTAGGTCAGCAAAACTGAACGAAAGTACAGTTTTTAGAATTTTACACAACAGACTGAACATGAGAAAAGTGTGTCCCCGCTGACATGTGAACAGAAACAAACGAGGGTTGATTGCTGCGGCCAGTTTCTCAAAATATGTCGGTCAAAAAAACATGTTGCCAACCATGGTGACAGTAGATGAGACTTGGGTTCACCATTATGACCCAGAATCCAAAATTTCCAGAATGCATTGGAAAACCCCGGGCTCACCAACACATGTCAAGCCAAGAGCACAGAAAAATGCAAGAAAAGTGATGCTGACTGGGTTTTTTTTTGGGACGTCAAAGGTGTCATATTGAAAGATTACCTGCCTCATGGCAACACGGTTAATGGGTAATATGCAGATCTCCTTACCAAACTAAGAAAGACTGTGACGAAAAAACGAGGGACAGTGTGCATTCAAATCTGCCTTTGCTTCAAGACAACGCGCCCTCCCATAAAGTAAGACGTGCCACAAACAGCCAGCGATTTGAATATTGAAATTCTTCCACACCCACCATATTCTCCGGATTTATCTCCACCTGACTTTTATCTTTTCCCAAAATTTAAAAAAACTGCTGAAAGAAAATCATTTTGACAGTGACGAAGATGTTATACTGTATTGTGATGATTTAGTTAAAACAATAAGTTACTTTATCCTGAAGGTCTTTTCGAGATCACGCAGAGATGGCATATACATTCAGGTGGTGGCTACATTGAGAAGGAATAAGCACTGTGCCAAATTTTAACTTTCTCCTCTTACTCCTTTGTGGAAAGGGTAAAGACTTATGACAAGCCCCTTGTAAAAGTCTCCTTTCCGAGCCACTAGTAGGATCTCATTCTTTCTAGTTAAGCTTATTTTATATCTTCTTCTTCTTCGTTCATCTTCAGATCAAGGTCCCGGTTTCGCTTACAAAGGACACCATTGTTTGGAAGGCTGTTTTATCTCCATGCAGCTTTTGTCTCATATCTATCTCGCGAGGTAAGTATTGTTCTCTCTTTTCCTGCGTGAGCATCCAGCGTCGTATGCTATTTTCTATCGTAATTGCATCTCTCTCTCGCTCTCTCTCTCTCTCTCCCTCCCTCCCTCGCCCGCGCGCACGCACACACACAGAGAGAGAGAGAGAGAGAGAGAGAGAGAGAGAGAGAGAGAGCCATGTGACATATTCATTCTAGAACGTTGTCTCATTCACAGTAGCCCTTAACAGATCTGATTTCTGGCAAGGTGACCAGCTTCTCACACAGACATCATCAAACCGTCAGTAATGTATTATTAGAGTTTGTCACGTTCAGATGAGACTGTACAGTCCCATGCAGTCACATCTGAATAAACATGTCTGACGCTGTCGCCATCTTGGATTGCGATGAACTAACCAATGTACTGGTAACCTCTTCATGTGAAACTACCTATTCTACTTTACCAAGGCATCATGCCTTCCACTATCTGCCTCTGTTCATATTTTCATATGATCGAAATACTCCTTCCTTGTGATCTTATTTATAAGCCTGTTTTCTTCCATACCAAGTTGCTGCAAGATTTCTCTATTTGATTTCTTCTCTGTCCAAGCAATTTTCAATATTCTTCTATCAAACTTCAATTTGAAAGATATTCAGGTTTTTGTTTTCTTTTTTGGTGTGGTATGGCTTTGTTTAATGTCCATATCTCACATCAATATGTTGCCACAGGGAAAACACTGTCCTAATCAGCTGGATCCTCCTCTTATTTCTGGTGCCGTGCACCCCATTTTTCCTCTGCATTAGCTTGTTGTTGTTGTTGCTTAGATGTTTGCTTCACTAGTTTCTACTGGCGGAGGCGCCATTTTCCACCCCAGACCGTAGTCCATGGGCGATATCAGGACGCATAAACCAGTGCTTGGATGAATGTGTGCGTCTGTATGTACCTATGCTAGGTTTGTGCGCCCTCAGAAGCTAGCCCAACCAAAGTGCAATGGAAGAGCCTCACCATGAGGGCGCGTGTGAAAGTTGTGCAAGAGTGTGACTGTAGGATAGAGTCAAATGAAACAGAGTGAGGTGAGAGGAGAGAGAAGGGGGAGAGTGGCCCCCAGGGTGAGCCTCCTCCATGGGCTTGCATTAGCTTGTGTGTGACAATTGCAAACCTTCGGTTCATCTCTACCGAACTGTCCCCAGAGTGTTTGTTGGAGATCCTAAATACTCCAATTCTTTCACGTCTCCTATTTTCCCGTTATCAATGGTAATTATCGATTTGTTCACTACTTTATACTTCAGTAGAAACTTTACTATTGTGTATGTGTTCAAATATATATTCTGGGACGGTGTTCTTTGATAGACTCAATCAGATTTTTCAAATATATATATATAACTAAACAATAATGAAGACCGTACAGTAGAAGTAAGAAGACGTCTGACTATGACAATGCTAGGGAGTATGCAGAACCTAATGGTATAATACAAATAAGAACCTAAACCTAAAGATCCTAAGAACATGTATTTTTCCTGTGGCAACCTATGGATGTGAAACATGGACGATTACAAAAGCACCAAAAGATAAGATTGGTGTTTTTGAGACACAGTGCTACAGAAGAGTCCTGAAAATCCCATGGACAAAGAAAGAAAGAAATAATTATATCCGGCAAAACCAGTATGTGGAGGAGAATTGGCTTATAAATGACGTAATGACCAGAAAACTGATGTTTTTTTGGACCCGTCAAACGACACAACGGACTGAAGAGAGTGGTTATGGAGAGCATTGTCACTGGGAAGAGAGGCAGGGGCCGACCGAGAAGACGATCGACTCAGGACATCAAGGCGACGCTGAATTTTACCTTGGAGCGGCCGCTTCTCCAGTCAACTCAGCTGTAAATGTGTACCTGGCGCATGGATTAGGGAAAGTAAAAACAGCAAGGAAGGGCACTGCCCCTCCCCCCTTTGCGGGTTAGTACAATGGAGTCTTCAAAAACTCCCATTTCCAACCAGCAGTCAATTCTGCTGAATTTCCACTTGACTTACACTAACGACAGATCGAATTACTTGAATTAAATTATTGGACCCAACGAAATGTGGTATTATTGGAATTATTCGATTATTAGACCTAGAGGGGAAAGCTGACTTGGTATGTCCACACTTCGAGCATCGCAAATACGAGGCTACAGTACAAGGCAAGCTCAGACGGGGACGTCCGAGAAAATGATAGATAAAGAAGACGGAAGAGAAAGGAATAACGACCTAAACAATAGATTCTAACAGTTAAATAGAAATAAAAGAGGATGAGTGGTAAACATGTCAACGTGACTCACGCAAATACACAGCCTAGTTACCGAAATGTCTTTCCAGCTAGCTCGGAGAGATCATATTTTAGCTGGGAAACTGGCCTGGGGAGAATATTCTGTCATTCTTGGCCAGGTCAAGTTGCATATTTGTCACGTATAACAACGGTCTGTTGGCAGTTGTGGCCCAGTTGACCTGAATGGAAACTAAGTCCTCTTCTTCTCTCCCCTTACCCCAACTCACTTTCTCTCTCTCTCTATATATATATATATATATATACATATATATATATATATATATATCTGAGTGTGAATATATGTGAGGGAGACATCGGGTGACAGAGAGATAGAATAGAGTCATCAGGGCTTGACAGAAATATGAGAGATAGATAAATCGGGATATATATATATATATATAAATATATATATATATATATATATATATATATATATATATATAGAGTGAGAGAGAGAGAGAGAGAGAGAGAGAAAGAGAGAGAGAGAGAGTGACGCGGCGCAGAGATAAATGGGAGAGCAAAGAAGAATAAGGAACACGCCCCTCTCAAATGTGTCAATGTCTTTGTTTATAGATGAAGACTCTGCAGATTCTGTAAACAGCCTGTTTCTTCGACTCCACTTGATCTAATAAATAAATGTCTGCATCCAAGCAATTCTTGAATGCATCAACCGACCCTGCCCTCACTATTTCCGGTGGCACTGAATTGCAATCATTCACCACTCTTTGACTTTAAAACAATATTGACTAATATCTACTATGGACTTTTCTTTGATTTGTAGCGGTGCCCTCTTGTTCTTGTAGTCGGCTGTACACTTCGAAAAATTTGTTATAGTCTAATTTATCCTTGCCTTTTGATTATCTTATAAACGTATTAATTCATCTCGAATTCTCTTTTCTAAACATTGGCTTGTTTTTCAGAGTCTTTCCTCATAACTGTATTCCTGGAATCCCATTATCAGTTCTGTCGCTCTTCTTTGCACACTTTCCAGCAGTGGTCTGCCGGGGTCTTTGTGTATGGCAAGGACAGGAATAGCACCACTGTCTCACAGAGAGCATGTCGTAAGAGGCAACTAACTGTTTGACATTTCATAACACCGATCATGGGTCTATTGGGATGGTCTCGCACATCGGTTAACCACCCTCCGTAAGCGCTTATCCCAAAGCAGCGGAGTATTAAGCTGCTCGAGCTTTGCACACTAAGCAGGAAACCCTTCTCCCGGCTACATCCTGCTCATACCAGAGCTTTGGACCTGCACAGGAAAATCTGCCTCTGTAGAAGTATAGGTCGACTAAGAGTTAAGAACACCAATCTAGGTCCAACTAATGTATTATGCAGTTTGACTATCACTTCCTTGCTCCTATGTTTAATATATATTAAATTTATATATATATATATATATATATATATATATATATATATATATATATATATATATATATATATCATACCTAATATTTCATTTGCCTTTCTCACTGCTACCTGGACTTGCTCACTCGCCTTGCCTGTATGACCTATTATAACCCATAGGTCCCTTTCCTTTTCGATCTACCTAATATTGCTCCCTTCTGGATCAAGATGCCGAGCAGTGCATGAGCTGTAGTTGTCAGCGACCCAAAGCTGACTTCTAGCGTCTAGATCAACGAACCCGACCTGCCAAGACTCTTCTCCAACAAGACGCGGTGATCCTGGATAACAGGCTGCAAAAGAACAGACTGCAACAGAACATGCTGGCTAAGGAGAAGGGATCGAAGAAGAAAACTAAACGGGTACCCCAAAAATGTAATGTTGAAGTCGGAAGTGTCGGAACGAAAGGTGTAAAATCGCAGTAAAGCTGTAAACTGCGACACAATGCATTCCGTTCCTCGAACTTCATTCTGCTACTTGCAAATCCCTTTTCATTGCCCTGAAAGCGGAAGTTTGAGAACGAACGACGAACCACTACTCTCTCATCCTATGATTATATGCCTAATGTGCATTATTCTACATTAAACTCTAACTGCCAACTCTCAGACCCTTTGTGAATCTTATTTAAATCCGACCTCAATATATCCGTGAAGGGTATGTTTCCATCGTTCTCTAATGACTCGATCTTACTAATATTCATTTTATTAGAAAGATGCAGCGAGTGGTAGACATATAAAGAAACAGACCTACCTATACACCTACCTGCCTACCTACCTATCTATCCGCATACACACATACAAAACACACACACCCACACACACTAACCCACCTCACCCACACTCACACACATAAACCAACCCACCCAACCACACACACCATCACCCACACATTATCCTCGTCTTCAGTCCGGCAGATGTCCCGCATGCTCCTTAGGAGGCCAACACTATTATGCATGCGTCTCAATCTTTTGACAGGCTGTACCAATGCGGGCCTAGTTCTTTGATTAGTCCATCTCGCCATCGCATAGGTAGGCGGCGCCGTGTACGTGTATCGGTATAAGTCCATCAAAATGTTGTTCTATGTGCCCATCTGTTGCCAGGCATGCGTACCGCATGTCCAGCCCAACAATGTTTGCGCTATATTATTGCTGTCCTGAAATAAAGAATGCCGATATAATGTCTTACACCATACGAGGTCTTCATCTCCTCTGACGTCTGATTTCATGTGCTGGTGTAGTTTCTGCATGGTCTTATACAAACTCTGTATAGCGCAGATTATTGGTGCTGGGATGTTCTTCCTTTCGAGGCAGTCCCGGAGCCTGCGCCAGGGAACCTTATCGAATGCCTTTTCCAAGTCCAAGAAACAGAGGCCCACTTCAACGCCATAATGAAGAGCTTTTTCATTAAGTGGTCTACCTATCTTCCTACCTACAGACAACTTACAAAAAGTGACGAAAAAGCGTATCGAAATAGAAATAGTGAGGAAATAAACAGCCTTGGAATATATTCAAAAGATATACCCAGCCCCAGATTGGACCAGCATAATATGCGCTGATCGATCAGCATTGAAAGCTATGGAAGACTGAGGCGAGGCACGGACACACATTTAAATAATGGACAGGAAATCCAAATCTCTGTCGTAATTGGAATATTCTCCAACCTCTTTATAGCTGAGACACTAAAAGCAGCTGCAGAAACCATCGTGAAAAACCAGAACATGGCCAGAAACAAGATAGTTTTCTTTACAGATTTCATATCAGTTACTACAAAGTTTCTTCTATCTAGGTCATATAATAACGGAAGAAGGCAGCTGTGAGAAAGAAATAATAAAGAGAATAGGTATGGCCAAGATGGTATTCATCAACATGCGACACATACTGACAGCTAAACAGATAAACCATACACTGAACATGAAAATTGTCAGGTACTATGTACGTGCCTCAGACCTCCTTTTTGTGACACTATTGATAGAGAGAACAGGTCGCATGCCCTGACCACGGTGTCAATTGAGAATAGGGGTGTGACATCATTAGGGACCATAAAGGCGGCATCGGCAGCAAAAGGAAACTTTTTGTTTCGGCTCTTAAGCTAGCCGAGGGGAAGAAGACTAACGTCTGGTCAAGTAAAATATACTGATCGGGCATGTTAGTCAGGGTCAGGAAAAACATTCAGGCCAAGACCCTCATCTCGGCTTCCTAGTAACACTGCCTGGAAACGGGCTGTTTTCATGTCAGCCTGGCTAACGAGGTGAGTGATCGACGTAATCCCCGTAGTAGTGAGTGACACGCAGATGATGTCGATCATATCACAACCGCCTGGATGAACTCGGTCCACCTTCATCAGCATGCTCGGGATGTGAGGAAAGTTACTGCAACCCGTCACTTAACGTCCTTTTCAGAGCGCACAAAAGAGTAACCTACTCATTGTAGGCATTCACAAACAAGAACAACAATAACAAGCTAGCCACATTGAAGAATGAGCTGTCGAATATCGTGCGAATGTACTCATTCCGTCCCATTTTCCAAAGTCATTTCCTAGCAGTATGGCAAAGAGAATGTCAAAGAGGGTGGTGGCGAATGCACATCCTTGTTAAACTACAGACTTTTCCTCTTGTTGTTCTTTCCTTCTTCGATCAACTGATACCATACTTCTAGCCCGGTGAGGTTCGCGAAGGAGGCTGTGCGTGTCAGGTCTTCGCCGGTTCCCCACAGCTTTGGCTAGAGAGTTGGCCACGCACAATATACTGACCAAGACCACAATCTCTCTTCCAACAGCGTTCCCTAGAAACAGACTGTCTTCAAGACAGCCTGGTTGACGACATGAAGATCGACGTGATCCCCGTAGTAGTGAGCGTTATGCAGATGACATCAAGCATAGCATAACCACAGGACCGCGTACATCCGCACGCTCGGGATGTGAAGAAAACTACGACAACCCGCCACTTAAAGCCCCTTTTCAGGGCGCACAAAAAGAGTCATCTTGCTCATTGATTCAATAACAACATGAACCATTATGTGCAACCAGTTGTCCTATCATCTCCGTTTCAATCGCTTTATAATATATATATATATATATATATATATATATATATATATATATATATATATATATATATATATCTCCCTACCGCTAGCTCTCTCTCCCTCCCTCCCCCCCCCCCATCTCTCTCTCTCTCTCTCTCTCTCTCTCATCAATCCCCAGCACCACTCTATGTAGGTTGACGGCGTCACGGCCGTTGGGCTATCAGGAGGAGAATGAATGAAGTAACGGAACTAGCAGAGGTAAACTACCCCCCCCCCCCCTTGTGAACTGGCGTTCGATTACGTACTCACTGTGCGGGACTGCATGTTTCATCCGTGCGTACACAAGTACCGTTTTTTTATGCCATTGATTAGCACGCGTGGGGAGCACAGCCATCAGTTCTCAGAACGTCGGCACTTGTCCTGTGTTGTTTTTGTCCCGTAGCTGAATACGCCGCACCAGTCTGGAAAAACTGTGCACATGCTAAACTAGTTGACACAACAATAAATGAGGCGAGCCGGGTAGTATGAAGGTGCTTAAAACCCACCCACATTTTTTATAAAATACACCCCATAATTGGCATAGCACCACCTG
Organism: Ariolimax columbianus; assembly: GCA_036924085.1. Classification (NCBI taxonomy): domain Eukaryota; kingdom Metazoa; phylum Mollusca; class Gastropoda; order Stylommatophora; family Arionidae; genus Ariolimax; species Ariolimax columbianus. The sequence goes on along the minus strand of JAVGWX010000020.1, from coordinate 27,207,294 downwards.
AGATTCGAAGAAGCGTCGCAGCAGTGATCGAGTGAAAAAAACAGGAGCACGACCCAAAGCACGCAATGTTTGAATAGCAGGTCATGAGCACAAGACTCAAATCGAGACATTGTTTCCTAACATCAACACATCCCATATAGACAAACCCTGAAAGTCGCCGTATCGAGAGATGGAACTTCCGGAGGAACCTGCCCCCGGACATCATCTACCATACACAACATGGAAGTCGCTGAACAGACTCCGAATTGGTGTATCACGGTGCAAGAGGAATATGAAACGATGGGGGATACACAGATCATGACACGTATGATTGTGGCAGATTACAGGACCCTGGCCACCTGATGACCTGCCCTAACCTCCAAGAAACATGCAATAGGTGCAACATGCTGGAGGCAAGTGGCAAGGCAATCCATGTTGCTGGATGCATGCTGTATAACGTGGTGCTTGGACACGGACAATAATTATTAGCATGCAAATCAGCACATTACGGCACATATTTTGACTTTCTTGTCAATTGTTACCCGACACTTGAAATGTAAACATGCTCTAACGTTCCTCCAGCTGTTACTTCTTACACAAACAAGTCTGACTCATCTGGTCTTAGCTTACGACTCCATTCATATTTATATAACTATGATATAAGTTAGGGGTTAGCACAACATGCTGACCAGGACGTTGCGTCAAGGTCAGGCACAACATGCTGACAAGGACGTCGTGTCAGGGTCAGGCCCAACATACTGACCAGGACGTCACGTCAGAGTGAGGACCAACATACTGACCAGGACGTCGCGTCAGGGTCAGGCACAACATACTGACCAGGACGTCGCGTCAGGGTCAGGCACAACATACTGACCAGGACGTCGCGTCAGGGTCAGGCACAACATACTGACCAGGACGTCGCGTCAGGGTCAGGCACAACATACTGACCAGGACGTCGCGTCAGGGTCAGGCACAACATACTGACCAGGACGTCGCGTCAGGGTCAGGCACAACATACTGACCAGGACGTCGCGTCAGGGTAAGGCACACCATACTGACCAGGACGTCGCGTCAGGGTCAGGCACAACATACTGACCAGGATGTCGCGTCAGGGTCAGGCACAACATACTGACCAGGACGTCGCGTCAGGGTAAGGCACACCATACTGACCAGGACCTCGCGTCAGGGTCAGGCACAACATACTGACCATGATGTCGCGTCAGGGTCAGGCACAACATACTGACCAGGACGTCGCGTCAGGGTCAGGCACAACATACTGACCAGGACGTCGCGTCAGGGTCAGGCACAACATACTGACCAGGACGTCGCGTCAGGGTCAGGCACAACATACTGACCAGGACGTCGCATCAGGGGCAGGCACAACATACTGACCAGGACGTCGTGTCAGGGTCAGGCACAACATACTGACCAGGACGTCGCGTCAGGGTCAGGCACAACATACTGAAAAGGACGTCGTGTCAGGGTTAGACACAACATACTGACCAGGACGTCGCGCCAAGGTCAGGCACAATATACTGACCAAGACTACTATATCTCTTTCTGTAGCGCTGCCTGGAAACAGGCTGTTTTCAATGCAGTTTGCTGACACGATGTGCATGGACGTGATCACAGTAGAAGTGAGCGCCAAGCATAGCCCAACAGCAGCTTGAAGGAAAGAGGTCCCCCTTTAACAGCACGCTCGTGATGTGAGGAAAGCTAATACAACCCACCACTTAACACCCTTTTCAAAGCGCACAAACGACTTAACATATTCATTATGGGCATTCAACAATAACATCATCAAAAACAATTAGGCGACTAACTTCCGGTCAGACAACACTGTATCATCTAAAACACACTGATTAAGACCCCACCTCGCATCCTAGTGTTCTGGTAAAATGTGTGACTCCGACAATGGCCAGCTTACTGAGGTTCCTTACATTGCACTACGGCAAAGGGGGGGAGGGGGGGGGAAGAAGTTTCCACTTTCCCCAGTACGCCTCTGGATGTAAGGAGAATCCCTGTGTAACCCGCCCCACCAGAAAGTCGCCAAGCGTACCTCACTCTAGTACGACTGGTATTAGCAAGAATAGCATACAAGCCCGCCCATGACATGAATAAAATAATCATTACTCTCTTAACCACATTAGCTCATCCGTCCTCCTTCGTCACAGCGTTATACGTCTCCGGGTTTACCGTTTGTTCTTGTTACCGGGATCATCTTAATGGTTGAACTATTATAGAGAAATGTTTATGAATCTGTTTATCATACAGCAATCCCTGCAATAGTTTCGGAATCTGTTTAACATACAGCAATCCCTGCAATAGCTTCGGAATCTGTTTATCATACAGCAATCCCTGCAATAGTTTCGGAATCTGTTTAACATACAGCAATCCCTGCAATAGCTTCGGAATCTGTTTATCATACAGCAATCCCTGCAATAGTTTCGGAATCTGTTTAACATACAGCAATCCCTGCAATAGCTTCGGAATCTGTTTATCATACAGCAATCCCTGCAATAGTTTCGGAATCTGTTTATCATACAGCAATCCCTGCAATAGCTTCGGAATCTGTTTATCATACAGCAATCCCTGCAATAGTTTCGGAATCTGTTTATCATACAGCAATCCCTGCAATAGTTTCGGAATCTGTTTATCATACAGCAATCCCTGCAATAGTTTCGGAATCTGTTTATCATACAGCAATCCCTGCAATAGCTTCGTAATCTGTTTATCATACAGCAATCCCTGCAATAGTTTCGGAATCTGTTTATCATACAGCAATCCCTGCAATAGCTTCGGAATCTGTTTATCATACAGCAATGACTGCAATAGCTTCGGAATCTGTTTATCATACAGCAATCCCTGCAATAGCTTCGGAATCTGTTTATCATACAGCAATCCCTGCAATAGTTTCGGAATCTGTTTATCATACAGCAATCCCTGCAATAGCGTCGGAATCTGTTTATCATACAGCAATCCCTGCAATATGTTCTGAATCTGTTTATCATACAGCAATCCCTGCAAAGGTTTCGGAATCTGTTTATCATACAGCAATCCCTGCAATAGCTTCGGAATCTGTTTATCATACAGCAATGACTGCAATAGCTTCGGAATCTGTTTATCATACAGCAATACCTGCAATAGCTTCGGAATCTGTTTATCATACAGCAATCCCTGCAATAGTTTCGGAATCTCTTTATCATTCAGCAATCCCTGCAATAGCTTCGGAATCTGTTTATCATACAGCAATCCTTGCAATATGTTCTGAATCTGTTTATCATACAGCAATCCCTGCAATAGTTTCGGAATCTGTTTATCATACAGCAATCCCTGCAATAGTTTCGGAATCTGTTTATCATACAGCAATCCCTGCAATAGTTTCGGAATCTGTTTATCATACAGCAATCCCTGCAATAGCTTTCGAGTCTCTGGCACGCGTAATCATTATTATTATTTCTTCTTCTTCCTCTTCTTCTTCCTCTTCTTCTTCCCCCTTCCTCTTGTTCATCCTCCTCTTCCTCCTCCTCTTCTTCCTCCTCATCTTCTTCCTCTTCTTCCTTCTCTCCCTCCTCTTCCATCTCCTCCTCCTCTTCCGCCTTATTCTTCGATGAACTGATATGCTTCTAGCTCGGTGAGGTTCACGATCAGGACTGTGCGTTTCAGGTCTTCGTCGGTCTCCCACAGCTTTTTGAGCATGGTCCCTCCCCCGGGCCAAACTGCCTCTCTTTTGATCTGCAGGATATATGTTCTGGTGTTTGCTTGGGTGCTCCACAATCGCGCGTGTTGGTGTCACTTGGTCTGTTAGCGTTATCCTGTTTGCTTGAACGTTTTAGCGTTATACTGCTAGCGATATCAATAGGTTGCAGATAAGGTGCAATACAACATGTGTGACTGCCGTTGTCATCCTCGTTTGCGATGGATGGTTTTTATTATTATGCAACTCTATATACAACATGAGAATGTACTGTCAATGGTGAACAGTTCAACTGGGGAGGAAGACTAACGTGTGGTCAGGCAAAATATACTAGCTAAGACCTTCACCTCGGCTTCCTAGTAGCCCTCCCTGGAAACCGGCTGTTTTCATGGCAGCCTGGCTAACGAGGTGAGGGATCGACGTGATCCCCGTAGTAGTGAGTGACACGTAGATGAAGCTAAGCATAGCATAAGCGCCTAGAGCACCCCGGACCACCTTCATCAGCACGCTCGTGATGTGGGGAAAGCTACTGCAACCCGCCACTTAACGTACTCTTCAGGTCGCACAAAAGAGAAACCTACTCATTGCAGACATTCGCAAACAACAACAACAGTTCAACTACAAACAGTATCAACAGAAAAGTGTATTGTCAATGTTGATCAGTTGTTGTTGTTGTTGTTGAATGCCCACAATGAGTATGATTACTCTTTTGTGCGCCCTAAAAGGAACGTTAATTAGCGGGTTGCCGTAACTGTCCTCGCGTCTCGGGGTCTTCCAGTCGGTTGTGCTTTGATTGGCTACATCTGCGTGTCGCTGACCACTACGGAGATCACATCATTTCCTCACTACAAGCATTATTAACAGAAAATACAGCCAAATAATTCTTCACTGACACGCAGGACTGCTCAGTCTCTGTCTGCAACAGCCAGCTCGGTTGTGAGTATGCCCTGAAACACGTGTATTTGATTCAATCGTGCCCTCAATCAAAACACATTGACACCATGCGTGAATTTCTAGGGTTCTGTGGAATAATCAAGCCAATCAATCGTACGCTTAGGCGACCAAGGTCTGTCGCGTCGAATGATCAAGTCCATGACCATGTCTGATGGCCGCGTCTCAGGCGGTCTGCAGTTCTGCTGAGAAGGTGGCGATCTGTTTTAACCAAGTGTTGCGAGGGCGGCCTCTAGGACGTCTCCATGATGAGCACGGCTTCATCCCGTAACTCGCCCGCACAATCTGCCGGAGCATCTCGTGGGCTGGGCCTTCCCGGGAAAGGCGAACAACGTGACCAAAGAGGGAGAGACGACGGCGATCAATCGTTGAGAAAATGCTTGCAAGTTGAGTACGTCGAACTACTTCACTGTCGGACATCATGTCATGCCAGACAATCCCGAGGATACGCCTCTGGTTGCACAGGTGGGAGGCCTCCAGACGCTGCAGGTCCTGCTGTAGTAGTGTCCAGGTGGGAGGCCTCCAGACGCTGCAGGTCCTGCTGTAGTAGTGTCCAGGTGGGAGGCCTCCAGACGCTGCAGGTCCTGCTGTAGTAGTGTCCAGGTGGGAGGCCTCCAGACGCTGCAGGTCCTGCTGTAGTAGTGTCCAGGTGGGAGGCCTCCAGACGCTGCAGGTCCTGCTGTAGGAGTGTCCAGGACTCGGAGCCGTACAGGAGAATGTGGACAATGCAAGAGGAATAAACATCGGTTGAGAAACCTTTTTAGAGGGCCTCATTAGTGATGGCATGTCCCTGACGAAAACATTGAAGCCGTAACTTAGGTTGCCATGTTTCTATATTCGTGCCCACGTAAACCGTATCCATGCTTCTTGCAATTTCGTTTGTTTCAATTACCGCATTATTTGTCTCAGTGGTAATGATAACACGCTAGGTAGGTGTAAGTTGGCTGCGCGTCTACAAGTCTGTCCTCTCCACCTAGAGCCTAATGTCATTGGCGAAAGAAACATTTGAAATAGTTTTACCATAGAACAAGGCACACCACGTTGTTAAATAAGAAGGAAGAAACCGGAGAAATTACCAAAATATAGAAAATTGGAATTTCAGTGTTTTAAACGAGTTGGAGAAAAGAGTTTACTTCCAAAACTCAGTGAATGATGATGCTTCGTGGAGAAAAAGAAGAGACTGAAGATATCAAACAACAGTGGCAGAATATAAAAGAGATCGTAATAGATGCAGCCTACGAAAGGGACAGAATCACAAACAGTAATATTCGGGAGAAGGTTGGAACAATTCCCTGCTTAAATTACATCGAGCAACAGAGAATGAAATTGTTTGACCACATTGTAAGAATGCAACCAGACCTCATTGTCCGTGCAACCTTCTACCAGAGAACACCAGGAGAAAGGGCGAGAGGTAGACATCGGAAAAGGGTGGATACACAGGGTAAACGAAACCTGTCGTAAAATTGGGAACAGTGTTACTCGGGCCACGAGAGAGAAGAAAGACAAATACATACCACGACTTTGGGCTACAACCTAGTAGAAAATGATACAACCTTAGAAAAGAAGAAATAACACTGCATTAGAAGAAAACAGGAAACCAAGGGTAATAACTGAAATGCTAAGCAAAATAGAGGAAAGACGCAAAAGGAAGAACAGTAATACAGAGCAAGCCATTGTTAAGTTTAAGAGTAACAAGAAGAAATTCGATTGAGAATGTAAGATGGCGCAAGGAAAATGGTGGAAAGACCGAAACGAGAAAATTGAAGACAGGGAATTTCGAACAAGTACATAAAAAGATAAAACAATTCTTTACTAAAAATAAGGACATAATCACAAATGATTAATTATAGGAATGGGAAACCAATAACAGATCCAGTCAATAAAAAGGTGAATGGAGAGAATATGTAATGGAACTGTATGAGGATGGAGGCCTGAATAAGTCTAAAAGCCTTAAATGACATGTCTTTGATAGAAGAGAGATTACCTGTAACCAGAGAAGAATTATAAAAGGCATTTTACTCAGTCCATAACAACACCACCAGAGACAGATGAAATACCTATTGAGCTCCACAAAACAGAAGGAGCAGAGACATTACACAATTTACGTTTTAAGCACGTTAATGATATTCACAACAATGGAATATGACCAGCGGAACACACACTTTTAATAATAATTCATTTGCCAAAAAAATTGAATGCAGTAGAATGGGGCCAATTCCAAGTGATACGCTTAATAACACATACATCTAAAAATCTACTAAAGATAATTAAGAAGAGAATCGATGGAACGATAGGGGGCGTGCTTATAGATAACCAGTTTGAATTTCGCAAGGCCAGAGTTCCGCAGGATGTCATCGGATCATTGCGGCTTCTCGCAGTAGGAATGATCCATTAAGGACGGTCACTATTTTGCTTTATTGGCTACGAGAAAGCCTTTGATCTAAGTCCCTTATAACACAAATTTTCAAATGTTCCAACAAATAGGTATCGAGAAACCAATCATAAAGTCCATCCAGAATCTATATGAAAATCAACCGGCGATTATTTCAACACAAATTTTGAACCGTTTTTTGTTGTTGTTATTGTTGTTTTTACTCCATTCCCCACTTTCATCTTTGTTCCCAAGACCCAAGATAGTTTAACTCAAAAGGTAATTACACTTTGCTGAATAGTGGCTACAACACCCCTCTCCCCTAAACCGTAAAATTCCCGGAGAACCGTTGGTTCAAAACTCTGGTTAACAGATCCGGTTTCTTTTTCTTCTTCTTCATCGTACGCAGTCAGACATCAACCTTAATTTTTTCGAAAAAAGCAGCGGTCATCCTGAGGCTGTTGACACTGCCATAGAGCTTGTCTAGTGTTGCCACTGGTGATGGCCACATCTGCTCTCTCTGATCCTCGTATGTCGGGCAGTTTTGCAGCAGATGCTCAGCGGTCATTGTATCGGTACCACACGGGCATTCGTCAGTGCCACATATCTTCAATTTGTTGAATAGGTGGTACCTCAGTCTATTGTGGCCAGTGCGAAGTCTGAAGACCACGACCTGCTCTCTTCAACTGGTAATATGCATCGTTTTTGGTGTAGCCAGTATGTTCGGTTTCCCATTTGGTCATGTATCTAGCTCTAATAAGCCGTTTTGACTCTTCGAATGTCCTACTAGTATCTGGTTGTCGTAGTCTTGCACCTTCTTTTGCCAGTCTGTCTGCCTCCTCGTTGCCTTGGATGTTGCAGTGGGACCACTGTACCACTACCCTTTTTGGTGAGGACTACTGGCATAGTTGACAGAGTGCTGCTCTTAAATCATTTAGTTCAGTGTTTTTCTGGCTTTTTAGTGCTGTGACTACGGCCAAGGCATCTGTAAGCAGGACTATATGGCTATCATTCCTTTTACCTGTCACCATTTCTTCCACTGCCGTCCACAATGCCTTTGCCTCCGCTCTGAAATTGCTTGTGTATTTTCCAGTAGCCAATGACAGTGTTATTTTTCTGCCATTTGGTAGGTTCAGAAATGCTCCTGCCCCTCCGTTCTGTGTTGTGTTTGTTACATAACCGTCGGTGTATGCATGGGTCCAGTCCATGCTTGGGTAGTTTTCCGTTATGTACCTCAGGGTTGTATCTCTTCTTTTTTTTTCAGTCTGGCAGTTTTTGTTTCCAATTCCTGGTATATTTTCTACCACCTCTGGAAATATATCCTGCCTCCAGGTAGGTTTTCGTACAGTAGTGATGGGCTTTGGTGTTGTTAGTGCGTTCATAAGATCTTCGTGCATCTTTGCTTTGGCTATTTCTGCAAAGTTTCTCCGCTTTAGTTTCCCATTTCCGAAATTGTTTAGTCTCTGGCGCATTGGATGGTCAGTCAGTCTTCTGAGTTTCTCTGATTGCTGCTGGGCTCTGCAGTCTCTTCTGTCGGTCATGGATTGCAGTTTTGTAATCTTTTCGAGTTCTACAATTGGCGTTGACTTCATGCCTCCTGTTATAACTCTCATGGCTTGGTTTTGGAGTTTGCTAATTTTATCGAAGTTCGCCTTTGCTGCTGTTGTCCATGCCGCAATGCCATACTCGAGAACTGGTCTCACTCTTCCAGTGTACAGTTTCTTTAGTATACTTTCGTCTGCTCCCCAGCTTGTGCCAGCAAGTTTCCTCATGATTGCCATTCTTTCTCTGGCTCTCATTCAGTTTCTCTCGATCTGACTTTTCCATGTCATGCGCCGATCAAATGTGACTCCCAGGTAGTTTAGGTTGTCGTTTGGCCGCAGGAATTTGCCATTTAAACTTAATTTTGTGTTTTGGGGTTTGATTGATAGCGAGAATATTGCACATGTCGTTTTTTCCTCGTTTATTTTGACCAGCCATGAGTTCGCCCACTCTTCCAGCGATGTTAGGGCCTGCTGCATCCGATCTCTTGCTATGGTGAGATTCTTTTCAGAGGTCCACATAGCCAGATCGTCTGCAAACATTGAGCTGTGGACTCTTCCTTGTTTATTCACTGTTATGTCATTTATATACACCAGGAAGAGTGTGGGTGACAGTACTCCCCCTTGGGGTACTCCCTGCTCAAGTGTCACCTTTTTGCTCATCTGCCTTTGTACTTGCACTCTGGCCGTTCTGTTTTTGAGGTAGTGACTTATCCATTTGTACATTTTCCCACAAACTTCACTTCTAAGTAGCTTGACTCTAAGTCCCTCTTTCCAGACTTTGTCAAATGCCTTTTCCAGGTCCACCCAAACCGCTACTGTGTGTTTTTGATCCTGGTAGGCATCTTCTATTTCCTGGGCTATGAGGATGACCTGATCCTCAGTGGATCTGTGCTGTCTAAAGCCTGCTTGCTGTGGAATTAGTATGCGCTTTTCATCCAGATGCCACATCAGTCTGGTGTTTATCATACGTTCCATCAGTTTGCCGACACAGCTCAGTAGGCTGAAAGGCCTGTATCCATTTGAATCTGTTTTGTCCTTTCCTTTTTTTGGTACTGGTACAAGTACTGCGTCTTTCCATGCCTGGGGTACAATACCCCTTTTCCAGCTTTGGTTCAGGACTGATAGCAGTTTCCTGTTTGCTGTTTGGCCCAGCCCCATCAGCATTTCGTTTGTTATCCCGTCTTTTCCGGGAGATTTCCTTTTCTTTAATGTTCTCATGGCCCCTTCCATTTCGTTCATTGTTAAAGATCCGGTTTCAATAAGGCGATCAGGTTGCTTGTTTCACCAAGTCTCTATGACCTATATTCTGAGATGGTGATGGAAAACGTTGATCAGAGTTGTAATGGGGGTGTCAAAGTCAATGGTGTCAAAGTCAATGGTATCAGAGTTATTGACATCAAGTGTGTCGACGATCAAGCCATCGTGTGATGTTCAGTAGCACAGTTGCAAAGGCTACATCACAGCCAAAGAGTTTGGCATAAAAAAAGGACCATCGAAAACAAATACTGGTCATAAAGAAGCAAATGGATATAATCATCAGAGGATAAATAATCGGACAAGTACACGAGTTGACATATTTGGGGCAAACCGTCACAGAAGATGGCCGCAATGCGACGGAAATTAGGACAAGGATGGCATTGGCAAAAAAAAATGGCCTTAAGAGAAAAACAGAAATTACAAACTTCAAAGAATATCAGGTTAGAACTAAGGACAAAAATAGTCACTACTCTATGTATGACCAACTGCACTGTATCGGGCTGAAACATGGATTCTGACAGAGAAAGATTTTAATGTGGTGATATCGTAGAATTTTCAAGGACACCAGACATAGGACAGTTATGTGGTAAGTGTTCAAGGTCACCAGACAAAGGACAGTTATGGTAAAGTGTTCACGGTCACGAGATATAGGACAGTTATGGTAAAATGTTCAAGTTCACTAGACATAGGACAGTTATGTGGCAAGTGTTCAGGGTCACCAGACAAAGGACTTATGGTAAAGTGTTCACGGTCACCAGACATAAGACAGTTATGGTAAAATGTTCAAGGTCACTAGACATAGCACAGTTATCGTAAAGTGTTCACGGTCACCGGACATAGCACAGTTATGGTAAAATGTTCAATGTCACTAGGCATAGGGTAGTTATGTGGTAAGTGTTCAAGGTCACCAGACAAAGGACAAGTATGGTAAAATGTTCACGGTCACCAGACATAAGACAGTTATGGTAAAATGTTCCAAGGTCACTAGACACATGACAGTCATATGGTAAATGCTCAAGGTCACCAGATAAAGGACAAGTATAGTAAAGTGTTCACGGTCACCAGACAAAGGACATTTATGGTAAAATGTTCAAGGTCACCAGACATAGGACAGTTATGGTAAAATGTTCAAGGTCACTAGACATAGGACAGTTATGGTAAAGTGTTCAAGGTCACCAGACATAGGACAGATATGGCAAAGTGTTCACGGTCACAAGACAGAGAGAGGGCAGTTATGGGAAAAGTGTTCAAGGCCACCAGACATACGAAAGTTAATGGACAAATGTTCAAGGCCACCAGACATACGAAAGTTAATGGACAAATGTTCAAGGCCACCAGACAAACGAAAGTTAATGGACAGATGTTCAAGGCCACCAGACATACGAAAGTTAATGGCCAAATGTTCAAGGCCACCAGAGATTTTTTTCTAAACTGTTGGGTATGGAGCTATCATGCCATGAGATGGTTATAAGGGAGGGTTTCAAGGCCAACAGACCTAAAGCTGCAGGGCAGGAACGGTTAAATGTCACTAGACGTTTGACGGGAGTGAAGAAGCTGCTTACAATGTACGCGCCGACAAGAGCCGGATGTCACTGAGTGCTTTGTATATCGTATTAATTTAGTGCGCCCCTCAAGCAGAAAACTGACATCTTCAATAACAGCGAGGGGTAAACAAAAGGGTCAGCCCCTGATTCGATACAGCCCTCTCCATGCCGCAGTGGCTCCCGCCAGGCTGGTCACGAACATTGGAGGTCGGCTGGCCAACAGTGTCAGAGCACGCGGTTGGCTAAGTGTTACATTTGATATATGTACGTGTAGTTAGCATTCGTGGGATAGGGTTAGAAGACGGGTAACTTTCTTTAGCTGGCTGCTAATTCCAATACAATATCGTTATATGGGGCAGCTTCAAAAAGTTCCCGGAATTGTGGACTTGTGTTTGAATGAAAAATGATATTATGGAGAATGTATATATTTATAAGTTGGTAATGAACTTGACGAAATGACGGGGCAGACGTGACCTGCACATATACTCTCGAACAGAAGTTACAGAATTGTGTTTGTGTGTTGTGCTCGTTGGAATCGAAAATGTCCTTGATTGAACAACGTACAAATGTCAAATTCTGTGTTTTGCTTGAAAGTTCACCCTCAGAGACACAGACATTGCTTAATAAAGCATATGGTGATACCACAATGAAGAAATCGCAAGTATTTGAGTGTCACAAGAGTTTCTGTGAAGGTCGTGTTAGTGTCGATGATGATGCATGTAGTGGACGACCGTCAATCTCGATCAACAATGAAAACATTGAACGTGTTCTAAACGTTGTGTGTGCTGACAGAAGACCTAGTGTCGAGAAAATAGCCTCATAAGTTGGAATATCAGTTGGAAGTTGCCACAGTTTTATCCACAATGAACTGCACATGTACCGCGTTTGTCAACACATGGTTCCCAAAATGTTATCTCCTGAACAGAAAGAAACGAGATTGACCGTGACATGAGACCTAATCACAATGGCTTATCAAGATAGCAATTTTCTCAATAACATAATCACAGGAGATGAGACCTGTGTTTTGTGTACGATCTTCAAACAAAAAAGCCAGTCCTCTGAATGGAATTCTCCCACATCTCCCCGGACACAGAATATCCGTTTGAACAAGATCAACGTAAAAGTTATGTTGGAAGTTAGCTTTTTTTATTCCCATGGTATTGTCTACCATGATTTCATTCCTGAAGGCCTAACGGTTATCAAGGAAATGTACGTTGATATCCTCCGTCGTCTAAGAGATGCAATCAGAAGAAAACGACCAGGACAATGGAGAACAAACAGTTGGATTATACTGCATGACAATGCGCCAGCACATCGATCCGTTCTGGTGAAGCAGTACCTCACCAAGCACAATGTGATTACCGTGGAACATCCTCCATATTCTCCCGACCTGGCACCGACTTATTTTTTTCTTGTTCCCTCGACTGAAATCGACACTGAAAGGACAGCGAGTCAAGGATGCTTAGGGCGTTATCACCAATGCGTCAAGACAGCTAAGAGAGGTGTCATAGAATGGGTTCCACGAATGTTTCCAGCAGCTGAGAGAGGTGTCATAGAATGGGTTCCACGAATGTTTCCAGCAGCTGAGAGAGGTGTCATAGAATTGGTTCCACGAATGTTTCCAGCAGCTGTATTCACGTTGGTAAAAGTGTGTATTTGCCGAAGGGATCTACTTTGAAGGAAATGTAGTGTAGATATAACTACTGTAACTTATATTGTAACTGATACATATATATATATATATATATATATATATATATATATATATATATATATATATTGCCATGTAGCCGAAGGCTTCGGCTATACGTAGTAGGTACTTCAAAACTTCCTGCGGCGTAGCAGGTCTGAAGGGGAGGTACAAATAATTTGGGTAGATTTTTAACTATAATTTATTTTATTTTACCAGGGCAGCTTACTCATTTCGATTTCTAACTGCCAGTGGACTTTTAACGTGCTCGACACTGAAAACGGGAAAAAAAAATACCGGTCTCCATCGAGGTGGACACCTTACCCCATAATATAATATAACGTATTGTAATATAGCATATATTATAATACAGTTGATTGTCCTTCTCCAACTTGTATTATTTGCCACTTGGATGTCTATCACGATTCTAGTCACGGGACGAGGCTTGATAGGACGGGTGGTGTTTGAGAACCTGGCCTTCTTGTACTGTAGTTTGTGTGACCAGTGCAAATTCCTTTACCTGTGAGGGCAGCTATCACAAAGCGTTATTTTATCAACAGCTGTTATTGACCTTGGTGTCAGATGCGTTTGTAACCTTTCAAAGCTAGACTCTCTATCGCATTTCATTCCTGAAAAGAATTACGCGTTTTCATTCACTCGGTAGATACCACTTGCCACACTAAACATCTGAGTGATTATGGTTTCGATAACAGATTGTCAACATTGTATTCTTTCTTTCTTCTATAAAAGTACCATTTCTATTGCAGAAGGACGCTTCTTACAACCGCCACCTATTTGGTGAGTTTCTTGGCAGGTGTGCAGTATGGTAGGCTGCCATTATTTTATGTACGCGGAGGAGCGATCGCACTGAAACAAATCACGTGTATGCCAACCTAGACAAGGCGGGATTCGAACCGGGTGCGTTGGGATTGTGAAAACGGACGTTTTCACTACAAGAACATTTTATTAGTAGATTAATTGTTCCCATTGTATGAGGCGTGTTCAAATGAAACGGGACCAAACTGCAACAAGTAAATATACGTACGATGCGCATGATGACATCACTTCTGGTGTATACAGAACGTACCAACTGTCAAGTTTGCAAGATTTAATTCTCCTCCGCAAACCGTTGAAAACCGTTCAGAGTTGATTTTTAAAGAACAACGTGAGTTAACGTAACAATATGCGCCTGACCTGGTCTCGGAAGATCTTTCGTTAACTCACTTTCTTCTTTAAACATCGTTGCCCACCTCTTCGCTGTTGTTTTCAACACACTTTTGTCCCCATACACTGCCTGCATTATGCAATGAATGTCAACTGGTCGACTTATTTTAGCTTTTAGAAACCGAATCACCACTGGCTGATCAACTCTGGACGGATTCCATATCACACCCGCCATGTTTTCAACGGTCTGCTGAGGAAACTACGAGTCGGATAATAATGAGGTATTACAAACATAACGGTTGATATGTTCTGTTTAAACCAGAAGTGACGTCATCATGCGCATCGTGCGTATGTTCACTTGTTGCAGTTTGGTCCGGTTTCATTTGAACACGCCTGGTATGTTCTTAATTTATTGTGTGATTGTTATTTTGTTTTCGTTTTTTTACAAAAAGAGCTCTATACAACACTATATTCAAACCCACATTGTAGTATCAGTGCCATAATTGGACATTACCAAACAAAGATAACAGAAATATCGTAACAACAGAGATGAAATGTCTCCGCAGAATGCTTGGAGTAACATAAATGAATAGAATTAGAAATGAAGATATTAGGAGATAAGTATACACAGCATCGGTGCTAGACAAGAGACAAAAAACCAAATAGGTCGACCACGTGGCACGACAAACACCAGATAGTATTCCTGAGATTGTAATGATATATAGCTGCAATGGATACAGAGGCAAGTGTCGACAACGCAAAAGATGGACAGCAGAAATAAATTAAGCAGTTTAGCGTTCACGTTGTGTGTGTGTAACTGTGAAGGTATATCAGCATCAAAATGTCTATATGTGTATATATATATATATATATATATATACATATATATATATATATATTCTTCATCCATCCTCAGATCAAGGTCACGGTTTCTCTTACAAAGGCCCCCGTTGTTTGTAAGGCAGCTTTATCTCCAAGCAGCTTTTGTTTCATATCTGTCTAGCGAGGCTAGTATTGTTCTCTATTTTCAGGCGTGAGGGTGGAACTTTGTAGGATGTGTTCAACGATCATGGTATGCTCCCGACATGGACACTTGTCATATATCCCAATCGTCATGTTGTTGTAAAGATGACCCTTGAATCTGTTATGTCCAGCTCTCAGTCTGAAGATGATGACCTGCCATTTTTTAGTTAAACCATGGTAGTTATCTTCTTTTCGGAAGTGGGGGTGTTGGCTTTAACTATGGTCGGCCTCATTATACATGATGGTCAGGTATGTTTCTGAGGACATTTCTCCACACTTTGCTAGTTTGCCTGCAGGTTCATTGCCTTCAATATTGCAGTGGAAGGGGGGGGGGGGGGGGGGATCCACTGTATGTCCGACCTTGGGTGTTCTGCTGAGAGCTGTGTCAGGAAGTACATTAATTGTTCGAGATCTTCATCTTTGTGTTGTTCTAGCACTCATTATACAGACGTGGCATGAGTCAGGAATACTAGGTTTTCTTGGTGGATATCTTTATTATGGATTACAAACTCGGCAGCGGCCTTCATTGCCCCCACACGAAAGTTATTTGAGTATGTTCCAGTTGTCAGTACTCGCGTTTCGTCTTCTCCGTTCCCGAGTCTATAACAGACCTCTCCACCTCCATATAATTGGTCCCTAAAATTAGTTCCATGTGTTCCTCCACTTGCTCCAATTAAAACGTTAGCCCACACAGATCAATATGATCACAACCGACCAGATAACTCGTATTTGACATACCACGCAACAAGCGACTAAACGATATGTAAACACCTGGCGGACGAGGAAAACCTGTTTTAAATATGACGTTTCCTTTTGCATTACGTCTATTCTAACGCCCAATCGTTGACGTTGTCTGTGTGTGTAACTGCGAAGGTATATCAGCATCGAAACGTCAATGGTCGATTCATGTGATTCAGTAATACGTGCAGGCAGGAGCTTGTTGTTGTTTGTTTTATTTAATCATTATTATCCTCTATGTACTTTTGTGTGTGCGTGTGTGTTATATTCTTCATTTGGAATGTCGTTATCATCTTCTTCCACTGCCATCAATTGATGATATTCTTCTAGCCTGGCGAGGTTCACGATGGAGGCTGTACGTTTTAGGTCTTTGTCGGTACTCCCACAGCTTTTCGACCATGGTCGCTTCCCCCGGGCAGGATGTCTCTCTTTGGTTTGAGATAAGTGGGTCAGTATAGCAGGGGATGTTTTAATGTTTTGTTTGGGTTGCTAAACCTCAATATGGTTGGATGTTTGGTTGGTTGAGTATTGATACAGCGGCCTATGGGCTCCTGCCCTTGGTCCAAATGTCATAGAGTGGTATCTGCAAGTGCTTGTAAGCTGTTATTTAGTTCCGTACAAAGTGTTCCATTTGTCTGATCTCGGAGGAACATGCTCTTTCCTAACACTGGCAAGCGCTTGACATTCAAAAAGATGGTTTTCAACAGTTTCATAGGGAAGTGTGCACAGTCGGCAGTCTGGGGTATGGTCTGGTTGGATTCTGTTCAAGTGGCTGTTAAGTTGTATGTGTTGAGTGCGGAGTCGGACAATCACATCAATATGGAAAAGGGCTGTTTTATTGCAGTCTAACTAATGAAGTGGCGATCGGCACTGTGATTATCATAGTGGGAAACCTACCGAGATCCTCTCATTGCACTACAGCAAGTAGCAAATACGCATCCGTAGCAGGACTCTGGATGTGAGGAGAGCCACTGTAAGCCGCCACCAAAGGACGTCCTCAAAAGTACCTAACTTAAGTACGAGTGGCATTAACAACAGCAACATTCTCTCAATCTGGCCTGTTTTAAACCAGCATGCTGCCCTTCTTGTAGAGCTGACAAACTTGAAAGAGCATATTCTATTATTTGTTGTAAACTGACATTGCTCATATTATTGGTACTCAACACTTCTGAATGTACAGACTTTCTCTCTTTCCTTAACAAAGCACCCCTCCTATAACAATATATTCACATTTGTTGTCTTGCAATCATTCTTCCCTCCACCCCTTTCTCTTCAGATTATTAAGCAGCTCTGTAGAGCTAATCTTACAACCAAAAGCCAACGCCAGCAGGAAAAGATCACTGCATCAGCATGTTTTAGCTCCGCAAGATTACTTTGTTTCATAATGTTTATATGTATATAAATAGTTTTTGTTTCTTTTTAAGCTCGATTGTGCTGTTATTTATTCGTTTGGAAGGAGGTCGCCAAACACAACACCAAAATTCGAGTATAGTTTCTGGTATCTAATTTCATATTCAGAGGACAATTACAGTATGTGAGCTGGCGTGCGTGCGTGCGTGCGTGTGTGTGTGTGTGTGTGTGTGCACTATACCCATTTCTTAATAGACTGGAGATGCGTTTTACAGTGTGGATAGAAGTGTTCTATGGCAGCTGCTGAGACACTATGGGATATGAGAGAAGAGATTCACAGCCCTCAAACAGAATATGTAGGAAGATGTAGTTGGTGGTAGAATGACAGTTTCGTGTAAGAAAAACAAGGATGCCTGTTCTCATCCTTTCTATTCTTGTTGGCTATAGATTGGATGAGGACATCCATCGAGGGAAAAATAACTGGTGTTCAGTTGACACTACTGTTACAATTGGAGGACCTGAACTACGTAGATGATCTGCTACTTTTGTCACACAGTCATAGTTAAATGCGAGAGAAACGTGATATGATGAAAGAATAATCAGCCAAATTGGGACTGAATATCAACGTGAAGAAAACCAAGCTCCTTAAACTCGACACTAACAGCAAAGATCCAATGATGCTGGAGGGAGAACTGTTGAAAGAAGTGGATACATTTACTATTTGGCAGCACAATAGACACATCAGGAGATACAGATGCAGATGTCAAGATCAGAATTTGAAGGGCAAAAGGGGCATGCCTGACACTAAACAACATAAGGAGATCTAAAGAAATAAAGATTCACAAACAAATTAGAATATTCAATGTCAGTGTCAAGTCAGTGCTGCTGTATGGAGAGGAAACATGGCGAATGACAAAGGTCATACAACAAAGACTCCAGTTCTTCGTTTAAAGATGCAAGCGAAGGATTGTGGGCATAAAATGGCAAGACATGATGAGGAGTGAGGACCTATAGAAAATGAACCAACAACGGCCACTGGGACAATAAGTTAATCGAATAAAATAGCACTGGATATGACATATGCTTCCTAAACTCCCGTTAACATAGCCAGACAGACTCTTACATGGAATCCACAAGGGAAGAGAAAGAGAGGTATACCCACAAATTCACGGAGAAGAGAATGTGAGAAGAAACTAAGATTAAATTGTAACCACCTGGAGAGCGGCAGAAAGAGCAGCCCATGAGTGTATGCTGGCGGGATGTTGTCAATGGCCTATTCACCGAGAGGAGCGACGGGCTGTGTTATGTGCATGTACATATGTAACGTCACATAGCGCCCGACATGGCGGTACCTTTATGAATACTCGCAAAAGACTTGAAAATGTGTGTTTTTTTTAATGGCTTGTCTTGAGTTATATGTTCGGTGTGATTCAACCTTTACATTGAGACATCATAAAGGTGTGTAGGATGGCTGGAAGCGTATTATTAACAGTTGCGGGGTATTTTGTCATCTAGAGGCTAGCTGGATGAATGCGTTTATTTAACGGTTGTCTACTGTAAGGCTGTTTACCTTGTCTGTGATACTTGACATCCTTCTATCGTGTGATATTGCATTGTCAATGTGGCGCAAGTGGATTACAAACAACGATTTAACTTAGCTTAGGCTGATGTTTATAGAGGCTGCGTGGCCTAAAGGGGAAGCGTTTGTTTCACATTCCCAACGCACTCGGTTCAAATCACGCTCGTGTCAACTTTGACAGACATGGGTATTTGTTCTCGCTCCTTTCGCACCGAAAGTAATGGCAACCTTCCGTATTGCACACTTGCGAAGGAACTTTTAACAGCTAAATAGGTTGGCAGTTGTAAGAAATGACGTCCTGCAGACTGAAAGGTGCAAATATCGCAATCAACCTGTAAACTAGCGACACAATGCATTCAGTCATCAGGACTACATCCTGCTACTAGCAAAGTCCTGTTCAGGGCTTAGTAGCGGGAGATTGAGAACGAACTCAGAAACTGAGAAGGAACTCAGAAACTGAGAACGAACTCAGAAACTGAGAACGAACTCAGAACAAGGGAGAAAGACAACCAGATTCTCATTCCAGTTCTTGTAGTTCTGTCACAAAGTGACCAGCGGACGATTGTAATGTTCATTCGTCCCCTTCCCTTGCAGTAGTGCTGGTGGCGCTGAACCGATCTAGACACCATAGTTATGTGCTTGATTAGCATAGGCCATCTCTTTCCTGATCAGCGAGTCAGACTTCAGCAGGGTCGTTGGTTTCACTACTTCTGCCCGGCTGTTGCGTCGCTACCTCTCCTCTGTCACCGACACCCACAATGTGCTTGAAAATTGGCAGCCCCTCTGGTCAGTGCACCGATGAACAATCCCCAGAACAAAGTATTATGTATGGTATTCCCTAACAACGTGTTGTGTATTGCAACGTTCTAGTAAATTGATTTGTAGTTTAGTTCCTTGTGCTATTTGTTATGAACAAGGGGATTTAGCCATGGTCGTCCTACATCTAAAACCTGTTCAATGATATACCCCATACTTGTTCACAGGACAAATCTTCGGGAGTAAACACTAAGGAAAAATCAGCAACCTGTGCTATCTCCAGCCGTCTCGATAATGTATTGCCACTGAACAGAAGTAGCTCAGTAGTGTGGTTGACAAATTGTACAATACGTCCTCACGTTAAGCCAAATCACGGCGTAAGTCACTATTTCCTCTATTTTATCGCATATAGCAAAAGGAACATATTTTCCAAACGGTTGAACATAGAGAGTAGTCCTCATTTAACCTGATGGACGAACATCATTAACATCGTTAATATATATATTTAAAGTAGCATATCCTTTCCAGATTTGCAAAACGTCGCTTCTTACAACCGCCAACCTATTTGGCTGTTTTAAGTTTCTTGGCAAGTCTACAGTATGGTAGACTGCCATTACTATCCGTGGAGGAGCGTGAAATACACCCATGTCTGCCAAACTAGACACGATCGTGATTTGAACCTGGTGCGTTTTGGATTGTGAAAAGGGCGCTTCACCCCTAGGTCATGCAGCCTATACATAACAACCCACCCACCCACAAACCCACACCCATATATATTTATATATATATATATATATATATATATATATATATATATATATACACGAAGCGTGTTCAAATGAAACCATATCTAACTGCAACAAGTAAACATACGTACGATGCGCATGATGACATCACTTCTGGTGTAAACAGCACATACCAACCGTCAAGTTTGCAAAATTTCATTACCCTCCGTCTCATAGTTTCCTCAGCAGACCGTTGAAAACATGGCGGGCATCAAATGGAATCCGTCCAGATTTGATCAGCGAGGTGTGATTCGGTTTCCAACAGCTGAAGGAAGTCGAAAAGTTGACATTCACCGCAGAATGCAGGCAGTGTATGGTGACAAAAGTGTGGCGAAGACAACAGTGAGGAACTGGACAACGATGTTTAAAGAAGGACGGGAGTTAACAAATATCTGCCGAGACCAGGTCAGGCGCATATTCTTGCGTCTGATATTGCCATCGCCAAAATTGGTGCAGCAATTCGGGTGGACCATCGCCGGAGATTACGTTCGCCACACTTTTGTCACCATACACTGCCTGCATTCTGCGATGAATGTCAACTGGTCGACATCCTTGAGCTGTTAAAAACCGAATCACCGCTCGCCGATCAATTCTGGACGGATTGCGTATCATACCCGCCATGTTTTCAACGGTCTGCTGAGGAAACTATGAGACGGATGGTAATGACATTTTGAAACTTCACGGTTGGTTTGTGCTGGTTAAATCAAAACTGACGTCATCATGCGCATCGTACGAATGTTCACTTAGTGCAATTAGTTCGGTTTCATTTGAACACGCCTCGTGTATATATATATAAATGAATGAAATGGAAGAGGCCATGAGAACTCTAAAGAAAAAGAAATCGCCCTGAAAAGATGGCGTAACAAACTAAATGCTGATGGGGTTGGGCCAAACAGCGAAGAGGAAGTTACTATCAGTCCTGAACCAAAGATGGAAAAGGGGAATTGTACCGCAGGCATGGAAAGATGCTGTAATTATACCAGCACCAAAGAAAGAATAAGATAGAGCAGATCCAAACGGATTAAGGCCTATCAGTCTGCTGAGCTGTGTAGGAAAACTGATGGCGTATGATAAACACCAGACTGATGTGGCATCTGGAAGACAAACACATACTAATTCCACAGCAAGCAGGCTTTAAACAGCACAGATCCACTGAGAACCAGATCACTCTCATAGCCCAGGAAATAGAGGATGCTTAACAGGAGAAAAAACACACAGTTGCGGTTTGGGTGGATTTAGAGAAGGCATTTGACAAAGTCTGGAAAGAGGGACTTAAAGTCAAGCTACGAAGAAGTGAAGTTTGTGGGAGAATATACAGATGGATCAGCCAATACCTCAAAAACAGAACAGCCAGAGTTCAAGTACAAGGGCAGATGAGCCAAAAGGTGACACTTGAGCAGGGAGTACTGTCACCCACACTTTTCCTGGTGTATATAAACAACATCTCAGAGAATATACCAAGAAGAGTCCACAGCTCCATGTTCGCAGGCTATGTGGACCTCTGAAAAAAAAAAACCCTAAGCAAGTAATCGGATGCAGCAGGCCCTAAAATCGTTGGAGGAGTGGGCGAACTCATGCCTGGTCAAAATAAACGACGAAAAAACAACATGTACGATATTCTCGCTTTCAAATAAACCCCAAAACACCAAAATAAGTCTTAACGGCAAATATCTACGGCCAAACGACAACCCAAACTACCTGGGAGTCACATTTGATCGGCGCATGACATGGAAAAGTCAGATCGAGAGAAATCGAACGAGAGCCAGAGAAAGAATGGCAATCATGAGGAAACTTGCTAGCACAAGCTGTGGAGCAGACGAAAGTATACTAAAGAAACTGTACACTGGAGGAGTGAGACCAGTTCTCGAGTATGGCATTGCGGCATGGACAACAGCAGCAAAGGCGAACTTTGATAAAATTTGCAAACTCCAAAACCAAGCCATGAGAGTTATAACAGGAGGCATGAATCCAACGCCAATTGTAGAACTTGAAAAGATTACAAATCTGCAATCCATGACCGACAGAAGAGACTGCATAGCCCGCAGCAAGCAGAGAAACTCAGAAGACTGACTGACCATCCAATGCATCAGTGAATAAATAGATTTGGAAATGGAAAACCAAAGCGGAGAAACTTTGCAGAAATAGCCAAAGCAAAGATGAGCGAAGATCATATGATCACATTAACAGCACCAAAGCCCATCCCTACCGTACGCAAACCTACCTGGAGGCAGCATATACTTCCGGATGTGGTAGAAAATATACCAGATATTGGAAACAAGAACAGCCAGACTGTAAAAGAAAGAAGAGACATAACCCTGAGGTACATAACGAAAAACTACCCAAGCATACACCACGTTTCTGTAACAAACACAACACAGAACGGAGGGGCAGGGGTATTCCTGAGCCTATCAAATGGTAAAGAAATAACACTGTCAGTGGCAACTGGAAAATACTCAAGCAATTTCAGAGCGGAGGCAGAGGCACTGAGGGCTGCAGTAGAAGAAATGGTGACAGGCAAAAGAAATGAAAGCCATATAGTCCTGTTTACAGATGCCCTGGCATTAGTCACATCCCTAGAAAGCCAGAAAAATACTGAACTTAATGATTTAACAGCAGTACTCTGTCAACTATGCCAGCAGTCCGCACCAAAAAGAGTAGTGGTACAGTGGGTTCCATCCCACTGTAACATCCAAGGCAACGAGGAGGCAGACAGACTGGCAAAAGACTACTACAACCAGATCCTAGTGTGACCTACGAAGAGTCCAAAAGGTTTATTAGAGCCAGATACATGACCAAATGGGGAACAGAACATACTGGCTACACAAAAAACGATGCCTATTGCCAGTTGAACAGAAGAGAGCAGGTCGTGGTCTTCAGACTCCGCACAGGCCACAATAGACTGAGGTACCACCTATTCAATAAATTGACGAATGCACGCGTGGTACTGGGAAAATGACCGCTGAACATTTGCTGCAAAACTGCCCGACATACGAGGATCAGAGAAAGCACATGTGGCCTTCACCAGTGGCAACACTAGACAAGCTCTATGGCAGTGTCGACAGCCTCAGGATGACCGCTGCTTTTTTCGAAAAAATACAGGTTGACGTCTGACAGCGTACGAAGAAGAAGAATATATATATATATATATATATATATATATATATATATATATATATATATATATATATATATATATATATATATATTTATATATATATTGACATTTCGATTGACTGCAAAGGAAGCTTAAAACGCGGTACAGACACGGGGAAACAGGCATAGACACAAAGATTTAATATAGGTTATGGCAAAAAATATGGACCAGGCAGTCATCCTTATTCGGGCATGCATAAGAACAAGCCGGTTGGAACGCGCGGTGATAACAGACAGAATCACAGGGAAGAGAGATTGAGGGAAATTAAGAGAGAAAATATTGTGCATCTTGAAGCCATGATATGGGAGACGATCAGCGGTGGAACTTCTTCCTCTTCTCCGTTCATCCTGAAAAGCACGTTGTGATGTAATTTACAGCGTATCTGCGACATCTGCGCCTTTCGACACGACATATTCGATTTCAGCACCCTTCTTCGCGGGGTACCGGGTTTGCCTTCCCACATGTAAGGAGATCGGGTCAACTGCAACCTTTCACCTTCGCTTCTTCTTCTGTCACCTTCGCTTCATCTTTTTGTCCTTCATCTTCTGCGTTAGGTCAGGCTAGATATGCAGACTCGTCGCCGGGACAAAGTTTACAGTCTTTTCGAGGTGTGGACTGTAGCCCCCATACACTGCCTCAGCTCTGCTCCCAATTCACCAGGTTTGGCGCCTATGGTCTTTGACGTCTGGACAGTCTTGTTGGACTTGTTCATGGATCTTGTTTTCTGTTGCGCGAGGACACTCGTTCGTGCAGGATATGTGGTGCCGGAAGAGGTGACATAGTAGTTTACAGTGCCCTGTTCTCAGACGGAAGAGGGTTGTGTGTAGAAGTCTTAGAAGTTGATGGATTGGTTCAGGTCTATCGCTCGCATCCATTTCTTTCTTCCATAGGTTGTTGTAACGGTGGTAAACGAAAGTTTTGTCCTTTCGGTATGGCTCTGTAAAAATAATTGCTACATGATATGGCACTGTAAGAGCAATTGCTAAACCGGTATTCAACTGTAAAAATAATTGCTACATGATATGGCACTGTAAGAGCAATTGCTAGCTATACATGGAGGAATTGCTACATTGTATTGCTATATATGGAGGAATTGCTACATGGTATAGCTATATATGGAGGAATTGATACATAGTATATCTATATATGGCGTAATTGCTACATGGTATGGCTATATATGGCGTAATTGCTACATGGTATGGCTATATATGGCGTAATTGCTACATGGTATGGCTATATATGGAGAAATCGCGACACGCTATGGCAATGTATGGAAGAATTGCAACATACTGCTACCAGTTCTGGACAAGGCATCGGCTCCCTCGTTCCATGTAATCCCACAGTGGCAGTGCAGCCACTGGAGGGCAACCGTTGAGGTCATTTGGATAATGTTTAACTCAGTTCTTATTTCCAGAAGCATGTGGTTATGTCTACCTAAGCTTCATGTATACAAAGTTCTAAAAGTTGTTATAGCCGGGGGTGGGGTTCAGGATGAACTCTCAAGACCAACTAAATGCTCCCATGGCGTGCGTCTCATATAGCCTCTGACAACAAAGTAGATCTCCTGGCCTTCGCGCGGCAGAACTGTTTTGACTAACAGGAGAAGGGGCGGAAGGTGAGTCACTGGCGCCTTAAAACCAGTAGTTTCGGGCAGATGGGGCTCGAAAGCCTAGGAAGGCAGCTCATCGAGAAGGAAAAATCTGATTTCAAACCATCTGAAGCCTTGCAGATAAGATACTGGGGTATCTTGTAGGGTTTTGTCAGATATGGCTGTGCAACCTGTTTTCTGATAACTCTGAAAGTTGGTCAGTGTCTACCAAACCTGACAACCGGCGATGTGCGAAGTTGCACACGGAAGAGGATACAATGCATTATCCTAGAGCCAAGAAAGGCTACCTCAGCTGGGTGTAGTGGCAGAGCAGGCCAGGTACTTAGCCTTGGTTGGCGGCTGGTCTAGGAGTGAAGCACCGACAGGCCAACAGATAAGAGCATTGCTCTGCTGGTCCGGCAGCTTCTGTAGATGGCCTTGTTCCAAATGTATTGGTATCACATTTCCCGTGGAACAAACAAGGCAGACCGAGAGAGGGACCATACTGCATGGGCAACACATTGTGTCTATATTTCTTCCCGGGCTTTGTGCTAAAAGCACAACTACTATCGTGTGACAATGATGGAAGCTTAATATAAAGCCAAACGGAGACACGAGAAAGAATACGTGTCTGTGGATGAATGAAGGGGCATACACCAAGATGGTTTTTAATACTTAGTTGATCTGTACTTCTATGGGGTGGATTCCCCTGTGCAGGTCCCAGCTCTGGTATGAGTTGGGTCTAGTGGGGAGAAGGGTTTCCTACTTAGCGGGTTAGGCTCAAGCAGTTTAATACTGCGTTGGGATAAGCGCTTACAGAGGGTGGTTAACCGATGTGCGAGTCCATCTTAATAGACTCAAACACTAGAGCAAAGTAGATCTGCAGTCTGTTAGGCCCCATCTATGCTGCTCTAAACAAACCACCTAACAATGGCTGGTGTTATGCCATGGCACACAGTTAGTCGCCTCTTACGACATGCTCTCTGTGAGGCAGTGGTACTATTCTTGTCCTTGTCATACACATATACCCCAGCAGACCACTCGGGTTTTAACCAAGATGGTTTACCTTTATTAATCAGAAATAATCACAGACTTTACTTGTTTGTGGGCCGCAGAAAACTATCCGGTGGGCTGAAAATGGTCCCACGAGATGGAATTTCATCACGAGTGGTCTATAGTTTCCCTCCACAAAGAAATATCAATAGCTCCAATCTGCGTACTATTACTTCCCATGAGTTGAACCCAGACTTGTACAAAGCCGTGCCAACCGCTCTTGCTCACTGACACGCTGGTAATCACATCACCATGGGAACTATTAGTGACTGCATGCCTGCTTCCTGTACCCTTGGCCTTCTGAGCGCAGGCTGGCCACGTTATGGTACCCCGGTGTGTAATCACACCCGCTTCCTTACAGAAACGAAAGCAATTAGAATATCTGGTAGCAATAACTATCTCATCCTCATGAAATGTGGCTTTAATGATAAGTTTCAAGGCAGGACCGCCGTCGCCGATAAAGTGTTGGAGACTGCATTGTGTTTTATATCATCATCATGTAACAAGGGTTTTGCAGAATGTCGCTCCTATCACAGTCCGACTGAAAGAAACTAGATCTCTTGCCAAATCCCCAGCCTGCTCCAGAGCCATGCCCATGCATTCCTTGACATCTTGGTGCTATCGCCTTCTTGGTCTGCCTCTGCTTCTCTTGTCCGGCCTCATTCCTTCCATTACCGTTCTCTCAAGACCGTTGTGATTTTTGATGTGGCCAAAGTATTTCAATTTTCTGTTCATGATGGAATTTATGAACGAGTTCTCCTCTATGCCCAATTCTTGTCGAATGTTTGCATTCTTCTTTTTTTCAGACCATGGTATTCTAAGGATACATTTCAATCCGGACTCCATTCTCTTCCTTGAGCTTTGAGTAACTGTTCATGTTTCGCAGCTCTATGCTGCCAAGGGAAAAAAACATATTCTCTAAATTGTCACTTTAGTTGGATAGCTGGTATTCCGTTATAGTCCACTCAGGTTGTGTAGCCTCTGCATTGCCATTGCAAATCTCCTTCTGATTTTCTTTGAGTATATATATATATATATATATATAATTATGTCATAGCTTTTTCGTGGTGGCGTTGCCTTTCTATATCTAACCGTAGCTCACGCACCCATTAACAAATGTACCCCCTATACAGCTGGGTCGATGAAGCGTGCCAGTAGCAGGAGATGTACCCCGTAACTTAGCCTTGAAAAGCGAGTGCTCTACATCTACACTTAATCAGACACTGGAAAATGGCTATCTCCTTAATAAATACAGCCAGTAAAACAAATTCGAGGTACACAGCAAAAGTGCGTGTATGTATGTATATGTCGGAGAGAGAGAGAGAGAGAGAGAGAGAGAGAGAGAGAGAGAGAGAGAGAGAGAGAGTGAGGTATGTATGTATATAAATATATAGACACTGAGCTTGACAAATTATAGGGTTCTTTCCCAGTCAGTCAAAAATGTCACCAGTCGGAATACAGTCATGCAATTCATGTTAACAAATTTAAACTAGGCACTAATTCACCTTTATTTCTTCATAACAATGCGTACCAAACCGAAGTATATTTTATTACTTACACAGTATTACTTACACAGTATTAGTCTATTTCTTTTTAAGAAAAAATGCACTACTATCAGAGGCATGGCGTGTGGGTTCTTGAACATTATTGAGAGTTTTAGCACGGAAGTACCCTTTATCGATGGCTTTAGTAAGTTTAAATTGTGGCAGTGGAGGTCAATATATTTTGATCATCATAAACTAGCTAATGTACAATCTATTGGAACTGTTATATCATTAATAATCGTGCGAGAGTCGATATGTAGTAACCATTAAAAACGTAATTGTCAAGCCCTGTATACGCACGCACACATACACATTGTCGTAACTACACTGTAATGGGCCGAACAGTCACAATTAATATAGTCATTTTCGGTATTAACACTTAGCTTAACGTCTGCTTTAGAGGGCCTTGCAGTCTGTATACGCCCAGTTTCTTTTACATTTCCTTGACGACATTCTTCAATGCATGAATTGTCCCTGCCTCCATTATTTCCTGTGACAATGCATTCCATGCACTCACTACTCTTTGACTAAAACAATATCTTTTAATATCTAATCTGGACCTTTCTTTAATTAATAGTTGTTCCCTCTTGTTCTTGTAGGCGACTGGACTTTTAAAAACTTGTTATAGTCAAATTTATCCTTTCCGTTGATCATTTAATAAACATGTATTAATTCTCCTCGAATTCTGCTCTATTCTTTACTTTATCTTCACATTCTCTATATCTGTTTTTCTCCTTTTGTACGTGTGTGTGTGGGTGGGCTTCGGGCGCGCATGCGTGTGTGTATGTGTATTATATGTGAAAGAGAGGAGGAAGGCGATCGTAAGGGAAAGAACAGAGAACTAATGAAGAACTAACCAGTCTGAATGACCAATCCATGGACAAGCGCTGGTGCAGATATAGAGAAACGGTGATTATTCATTGAGAACCTCTTGACAAAAATGACAACAATATATACATAAAATGATGCACAGACAGGGCAAATACCAAACCTAACGTTATTATAGAACCGGAGATTGATAAAGTCACAAGTTTTTAGTATCTCGGCTCAATTATAAACAACAATAAAAATTGCTTGAAGGAATTCAGATGGAGAATGGCAATGGCAATGCAGAGGTTGTATAAAATGATAAACTTGTGGCAGAACACTCATAAAATGACGAAAGAAACAATCCTGCGAACTTGAATTTTCCCGGTCGCAACGTACGAATGTGAAACATTCGTCGTTGTTGTGAGAGCGATGTTCTGACTAAAGATCGAGTCTTACAGATCGGCTGTTGTGAGAGCGACGTTCTGGCTTGAGATCGAGTCTTACAGATCGGCTGTTGTGAGAGCGACGTTCTGGCTTGAGATCGAGTCTTACACATCGGCTGTTGTGAGAGCGACGTTCTGGCTTGAGATCGAGTCTTACACATCGGCTGTTGTGAGAGCGACGTTCTGGCTTGAGATCGAGTCTTACAGATCGGCTATTGTGAGAGCGACGTTCTGGCTTGAGATCGAGTCTTACACATCGGCTGTTGTGAGAGCGACGTTCTGGCTTGAGATCGAGTCTTACAGATCAGCTGTTGTGAGAGCTACGTTCTGGCTAGAGATCGAGTCTTACAGATCGGCTGTTGTGAGAGCGACGTTCTGGCTTGAGATCGAGTCTTACAGATCAGCTGTTGTGAGAGCTACGTTCTGGCTAGAGATCGAGTCTTACAGATCGGCTGTTGTGAGAGCGACGTTCTGGCTTGAGATCGAGTCTTACAGATCAGCTGTTGTGAGAGCTACGTTCTGGCTAGAGATCGAGTCTTACAGATCGGCTGTTGTGAGAGCGACGTTCTGGCTAGAGATCGAGTCTTACAGATCAGCTGTTGTGAGAGCGACGTTCTGGCTAGAGATCGAGTCTTACAGATCGGCTGTTGTGAGAGCGACGTTCTGGCTAGAGATCGAGTCTTACAGATCAGCTGTTGTGAGAGCTACGTTCTGGCTAGAGATCGAGTCTTACAGATCGGCTGTTGTGAGAGCGACGTTCTGGCTAGAGATCGAGTCTTACAGATCAGCTGTTGTGAGAGCTACGTTCTGGCTAGAGATCGAGTCTTACAGATCAGCTGTTGTGAGAGCGACGTTCTGGCTAGAGATCGAGTCTTACAGATCGGCTGTTGTGAGAGCGACGTTCTGGCTTGAGATCGAGTCTTACAGATCGGCTGTTGTGAGAGCGACGTTCTGGCTTGAGATCGAGTCTTACAGATCGGCTGTTGTGAGAGCGACGTTCTGGCTTGAGATCGAGTCTTACAGATCAGCTGTTGTGAGAGCGACGTTCTGGCTTGAGATCGAGTCTTACAGATCGGCTGTTGTGAGAGCGACGTTCTGGCTTGAGATCGAGTCTTACAGATCGGCTGTTGTGAGAGCGACGTTCTGGCTTGAGATCGAGTCTTACAGATCGGCTGTTGTGAGAGCGACGTTCTGGCTTGAGATCGAGTCTTACAGATCGGCTGTTGTGAGAGCGACGTTCTGGCTTGAGATCGAGTCTTACAGATCGGCTGTTGTGAGAGCGACGTTCTGGCTTGAGATCGAGTCTTACAGATCGGCTGTTGTGAGAGCGACGTTCTGGCTAGAGATCGAGTCTTACAGATCGGCTGTTGTGAGAGCGACGTTCTGGCTTGAGATCGAGTCTTACAGATCGGCTGTTGTGAGAGCGACGTTCTGGCTAGAGATCGAGTCTTACAGATCGGCTGTTGTGAGAGCGACGTTCTGGCTTGAGATCGAGTCTTACAGATCGGCTGTTGTGAGAGCGACGTTCTGGCTAGAGATCGAGTCTTACAGATCGGCTGTTGTGAGAGCTACGTTCTGGCTAGAGATCGAGTCTTACAGATCGGCTGTTGTGAGAGCGACGTTCTGGCTAGAGATCGAGTCTTACAGATCGGCTGTTGTGAGAGCGACGTTCTGGCTAGAGATCGAGTCTTACAGATCAGCTGTTGTGAGAGCGACGTTCTGGCTTGAGATCGAGTCTTACAGATCAGCTGTTGTGAGAGCTACGTTCTGGCTTGAGATCGAGTCTTACAGATCGGCTGTTGTGAGAGCTACGTTCTGGCTAGAGATCGAGTCTTACAGATCAGCTGTTGTGAGAGCTACGTTCTGGCTTGAGATCGAGTCTTACAGATCAGCTGTTGTGAGAGCGACGTTCTGGCTTGAGATCGAGTCTTACAGATCAGCTGTTGTGAGAGCGACGTTCTGGCTAGAGATCGAGTCTTACAGATCAGCTGTTGTGAGAGCGACGTTCTGGCTTGAGATCGAGTCTTACAGATCAGCTGTTGTGAGAGCGACGTTCTGGCTAGAGATCGAGTCTTACAGATCAGCTGTTGTGAGAGCGACGTTCTACAAGGGACATGCTACATTATGATAATTAGTTGCTGTAAAGAACACATGAGAACTGATTGGAAAAAAAAGACATCAATCCAGGAATAACACAAACTATAGCCTAATACAAGGAGGCAGTGACTGTGGAGAGTAATAACATTTAAGAGCGACTGTCTTCTTCTGCGTTTGCCCTTAACCTTCTTATTAGAATTCGCTATTTCATTATTATTGTTTTTCGTCGTTCCTGATGAAGACCTATCGGTCGTAACCTAGGTTTAGTTTGTGTTTTCGTCTCAGTGCAGTATCTGACTACACCTATTTCTAAATGTGTTATCACTTTGGTTTTTTTATACTATACATCGTGCCGTCGCAGCCTCGTCTTATTTTAATTCCCTTAAAAAGGACGCCGTGTCGTAGTTTACAGGGGGGCTGTGAAATATGCAATGTTTCGGCAGGACATATCTGATTTGAGCTGACTTTTTGTAGTACCGGCTTTGCATTGCCACTGCGATCCCTTTCCTTTGTTCCAGACTACACTAGCGACTAGTGAAGCATATTGGCACCAAAGAACGACGGTGATCCAATTACAAAGAACAAATACATAAAGCATAGGCAAGATATAGATTGTATCTGTGTAACAGTTCCAGATGGACCATGAGCGTTTAGGGCAGGGGAGATGGGACTGGCGACTCTGGGAACAAAGGTTACCTGAATGTGTGCCACGGTCACTCACCATCTCGACACTAAGTCGACAAAAGAAACGAGAGGTTAAAGGGAAGAATGTGTTTAGTACTGGTTCGGAGCTGACCTCTCTGGCGTTCCGTTTTAGTGTAGTAGGGGGGGGGGGGTGGGGGTGTCGGTGATAGTGACAGGCCGCCACGGCCTGCTAGGACATTAAGGTGACAGGAATTCGGAGTTATTCGTCGAAAAATAACTAGTTGGAAGTAGGTCCAAATGGCTAGGTTGGACAACCAAAAGAAGACAATTGGACAGCCATGAATTTGTTTAAGAATATAAAATACTCTGCAAAGATTAACTGAGCATACTGTTCTGGAGAGTGAGACAGAGACTTGCAAGGAGAGCGATTGATATGCTGTTAGTAGTTAGCAGGCTGACTAGAAGAGTGCGGGTTGAGTGTGGTTTGGCAGGGTGACTGAACCAGCATACATCTTTGAGTTTTGGCCAGTCGTTCTTTGTGTGTGTTGGACACCCTGTGAACAGTAGGAGATCTTAATGTGTGATGTACGTGCAGGACACCGAATGAATGATGCGTGATCTAGTACATATGAACGCAAGAATATTGGATTGTCTATGGTGCTGTGCATGATATTTTTGGGAAGGTTCTGAGGTATGTGTTCGCACAGATCGACTGTGTGCGTGACCACAAGTGAGTACGTGTTTCCGACTATAAGTGACGTGGTCTAACTTCATATAAACGCACAGATGACCAGAGTATACGTGCATCGAGCGAATGTCAATGTACAGATCACCTGACTGAAGGGATCTGATCGTATGTGAATGTACAGAATAACAGAGTACATAATACGATCGTGAAGGCGAGTTTGTGAGAGTGTGCAGATAATGGGAGGGTAGAGGCGAGAATTTTGGGTTAGTTAGTTTAGAGGAGGTAACAAAAGCTAGTGCATAAAACCTCCGCTGTAGTAAATATTTAAATAAACAGATATATGTATTATGATTTTTCATTCAGATATATTTTGTTCTTTTTGCTAATATTGCTTTGTTGAGTTTTATTAATAAAACTATCGTGACTTTAGTAGGACATAAGAATGTTTCCTGCGTTTTCGTGTGCGTAGTCGTGTCGTGGTGTGGATACATGCTGCAAAACTGTAGATAAGTAACTACTCAGTGAAACCTAGACTGTCACATCTGGATGCAAAAATAAACCCCATTCAAATGAAGGCTGGAGAAGGCACTGGATAATGCATAACTGACTACCTACAAAAGTCAAGATCTTAACTTAGATACTTACCACGGTTTTACAAATTAGACACAATCAAGAAACAACACACTGACCACTGTCTTCATTATAAACTGGCGCAACGTGTGAAGTGCGAGGCGCCTGAGTGAATTCTCCATTTCTGTTCCGTGGCGCCTTATTCATTTGAGTAGGAAGCACCATGTATTTCCTATAACTCAACGTCATTATACTGGTTTAGAAGACTCTGCACAGTGTTTTAGTCCATTATTGTCCAGTGTGTACACCACACCTACTGACAAAACCGACACTATTTGCAAATAGGACGAAGGGCGACAATCTAGTAAAGTTCAGCCGTTTGCAATAGACCGTGAAAATACGGCACAGTAACTGAAATATTTTTATGTACAGCCGATGACCATGCCAGGGTAGTTGGAAGAGAAAAAAAACACACAAATGATTGAACTAATTAATCTCAAGGGGGGTAATACAGATGGTCATCCCACTACAATATTGAAGGCAATGAAGCTGCAGGCAAACTAGCAAAGTGTGGAGGAGCATCCCCCCAAACATACTTGAGCATCACATATAATGAGGCCAAGACCATAATTTAAGCCAACTTCGGGGGAAAACGGGCTGATCAACACCCCGACTTCCGAAAAGAAGACAGCTACTTTAACTTAGTTAGAGAAGAGCAGGTCATCATCTTCAGACTGAGCATAACAGACTCAAAGATCAATTTTACAACAAAATCAAGATTTGGACGGATGACAAGTATCCATGTGGGGAGCATACCCTGACCGTGGAACACATCCTACAACGCTGCATGCTCACGCAGGAAAATAGAGAAAAATACTGGCCTCGCGAGACAGATATAAGACAAAAGCTGTATGGCACCATCTTTGCTATACCATTATAATAATGATCAATGGCCAGGTAGCAATAATCGCAAACCCACGTCTTTTACATAATAATATCGTCGTTAAATATTTTAATAGCTTCTTGTAATGCAAAAATATTACTATTATTATTATTTACAATCTTTTTCTTCATCTTTTTCTCCTTCCATTTGCGTACGTCATCACGTGTTAATACGAATACATTTTATTTTAATCAAAGCTAAGGTCGTTGTTTTGCATACCTTAATTGAGAGCTTCCTTCGTTCTACGCTTCCGTGCTCCAACTTGAATACATTTAAAGAAAATCTAATCATATTGTGGTTATGTGTTGCTTAATACCGGTGGGACTTCCTTCTACACTTCCGTGCCCCAATCTGAATTTATCTGCATCAGCTGCAGCGGCCAGCGACCAAAGCTGACCACTAGCGTCAAAGTCAGCGACCCAAAGCTGACTGCTAGCTGTCATGGTCAGCGACCAAGAGCTGACTGCTAGCTGTCAGGGTCAGCGACCAAGAGCTGACTGCTAGCGTCAGGGTCAGCGACCAAGAGCTGTCTGCTAGCGTCAGGGTCAGCGACCAAGAGCTGTCTGCTGGCGCCAG
This sequence comes from Ariolimax columbianus, assembly GCA_036924085.1. Taxonomy (NCBI): domain Eukaryota; kingdom Metazoa; phylum Mollusca; class Gastropoda; order Stylommatophora; family Arionidae; genus Ariolimax; species Ariolimax columbianus. The sequence goes on along the minus strand of JAVGWX010000020.1, from coordinate 27,172,755 downwards.
GGTCAGCGATCAAGAGCTGGCTGCTAGCGCCAGGGTCAGCGACCAAGAGCTGTCTGCTAGCGCCAGGGTCAGCGACCAAGAGATGTCTGCTAGCGCCAGGGTCAGCGACCAAGAGCTGTCTGCTAGCGCCAGGGTCAGCGACCAAGAGCTGTCTGCTAGCGTTAGGGTCAGCGACCAAGAGCTGTCTGCTAGCGTTAGGGTCAGCGACCAAGAGCTGTCTGCTAGCGTTAGGGTCAGCGACCAAGAGCTGTCTGCTAGCGCCAGGGTCAGCGACCAAGAGCTGACTGCTAGCGTCATGGTCAGCGACCAAGTGCTGTCTGCTAGCGCCAGGGTCAGCGACCAAGAACTGCTAATACCCTTCTCCCGTCTTCACTTGGTGATCCTGGCTAGCAGGATGCAGCAGGGAGACTGGTAAAGGAAAAGGGATCGACGAGGGAAGGCTAACCCGATGCCCACATATGTCAGCTGAAGTCGGATGTGTCGGAACGAAAGGTGCAAATATCGCAATCAAGCTGTAAACTACGACACAACGCATTCAGTTCTCCGTACCACATCCTGTTGCTTGCAAAGCCCTTTTCAGGGTTGGTAGTGGGAATATGAGAACGAACGGAGAAGTAGAAAAAGAAGAAGAAAAGGATTAATATATAATCTAAAGAAAGTCGTGATCCTCATAAGGATATTTGTATCTCAATAGAACTTATCACATGAACGCCATGTTATAGCCATATATCCTTGCTTTCTCTGTTCATTTCAGGGACATTTGTAAATGTTCATTGGTTATTCTAAAAATACCCCCATTGTCAGTTTCTATATTTGGTTTGGTTGAAAACGTGGTCATGTACGGCTCTATAAGCTCTGTGCCCCACGAACTAGTTCTCTGTCAAGGACGTTAAATGAAATCACCAGGGTTGAAGGAAAATTGAAAATCGATAAGTGAAACCAAAAATACGTCCAGTGTTACCGAGGCCCGGACTTGAAGCTAATAATAACCTGCCAACCTCATCGCAAGAGGCACCTAAAAACGGTTGGGCATGGGACTGGCTACTCCCACCGTGTAGAAACTAAGTCGCACAAATGTCGACATGACAAGTCAAATTTTGATGATTTGGTGTATATTTGTTGAAGACATAAGCTCGCCCTGGAGGTGAAAACGATTTGATTTTTTGTGTTTTTAAATATGTGAACTAAACGTACGCTGATAAACAAACTGATCATCCGTACGTTATGTTATCAGTATCAAACTTGGGCCCTATTATACTTAACGAATTTATACTGGTTCATAAGACTCTATAGAGTCTGTATGCAACCAGTTTCTTTGAGGGCGGTTTTTCATCTAGATAGACTCAAACACTAGACAGGTAGAAAAGCAGTTAAATAGGCATCATTTATAGCTGCTTTTAACAAACCAAATGGGGAAAGGTACAAATAACTTTAATTGAATTTTGCCATGGCAGCGGCCGTTTAGCCTACTCTTTTCGATTTTCAACTGCCAATAAATTTTTAACGTGCTCGACACCAAGCACGGGAGCCAGATCTCACTACCCAGAGATCATGGGTCTGATCTCACTAACCAGAGATCATGGGTCTGATCTCACTAACCAGAGATCATGGGTCTGATCTCACTAACCAGAGATCATGGGTCTGATCTCTCCTATTCGATAGACTATATTACTGGCTAACACACTCATATTTGACGGACTATATTACTGACTAACTCTCTCCTATGTGACGGACTATATTACTGACTAACTCTCTCCTATTTGACAGACTATATTACTGACTAACCCTCCAATTTGAAGCGTCCTACTCTCCTGTCATCAAGTACGGACGCACACACAGGTCGTCAATGTTTATGCTAGCAATAAACAAAATAACGGAGCGTTGATGGTATCGAGAGCCGAAACAAGATAAGTGGTCAAACTTGGAAGTTAATCCGTAATCAGTGTAGCGAAGACAACGGTGTTTTCAGCACTTAGAAAAAAAGGCTACCCTCGGGAGTTCCCACTTGTTATACTTCTCATTTACTACCACTACAATACCGTGTTACTTGAATACTTCTTCTTCTGCGTTTGTTCTCAATCCCCCGCTGCCAAGCCTGAACAGGCCTTAGTGAGTTAGCAGGATTTAGTCCGGAGAATGGAGTGCGTTGTGTCGCTAGTTTACATCTTGACTGCGATAGTTGCACCTTTCGGTCCGACACATCCGTATTCGGCAGCGCTTGAATACTTGAATCCTGGTTTTCAATCAGGCAGGGTTGCCTAGTGTCATGTAGCTAAGAGCTGCTTGAACCCGTGTCTGTCCTTCGACTTGAAGTAACAGGACGGTCTAAAGGCATGGTGCAGATCAGCTCGTCGGCGAGGCCCCGTGTAAGCGGCCGTAGTTGTATGGCCACCAGAAAGACACTCTACTGGTCCATCTATCGCCAGTCATGCGGACCACATGGCTTACGCAGAGTCGACGGCATCCCGAAATTCGCGGATGTCGCTGTTCCGGATACGGTCTCTTATGGAGATATTTAGTCCTCTTCGCTCCATTGCCTCTATCGTTAATTCCGAGTTTCTCTGCGTCGGGTCTGCGTAGGCTCCCAACCTCACACCCCTATACCATCGCTGGAATATCCTTGGTATTGAATGTGTGAGCCCTGGCCTTGACGGCCGCCGTCTGCTGCAGTATCGGTTTAATCCAGTTGAAGATGAGCCAACCTCCTGGGTGAGATCTCCTTATCAATGGTGTGGTGGTTGTTGACTTCCTGGCCTAGTTAGACACACACATTGAGCTCATCTTCCAATCGCAGTTCCCCTTGTAGGGCAGAAAGTGTCCAGTAGAAATGTAGTCCTCTTTCTATTTATGTTCAGGCTAACCGCGTTTCCCGCTCTATTCAGCTCATTTAGGCTTTGTTCGGCTTCTGACATGCTGTGGCAATCAGTGTCGTCCGCAAAACGTGGGTGTGAGAGCATCTCGCCATCCATGATCGCACCTCGATCCTTCTAGTTTAAAAACGTCTTCAAGGGCGGATGTGAACAGTTTTGGGGAGACGGTATCTCCTAGTCGTACTCATTCGTGCCTAGGTATGCAGAGTGGCTTGTGGAAAAGAGTAGTTGAGCAGCCATATTCGTTATCATATCAGCTGTGTTGTCATTTGCTTATATAAACAAGATATGTTCAGATATAGAATCATGTATTTATTTATTCTAGTTTCAAATAGCACTCAATGACGCCACGGTAAAGTAGTTAATTGCGCGCTGGAGTGGAGCCCACAGGAGACGATACGAGGGGCAAGACATGATAAACAACACCAGGGAATAAGTAATGAGTATATGTAGCTGCCCAATCCTGCGGGGAAAACCGGCCGTTGGGGATAGTGTGTTAGAGACTTCATTGTAGTGACAACCGGCCGTCGGTTTAGTGTGTTAGAGACTTCATTGTAGTGAAAACCGGCCGTCGGGGGTAGTGTGTTAGAGACTTCATTGTAGTGAAAACCGGCCGTCAGATTAGTGTGTTAGAGACTTCATTGTAGTGAAAACCGGCCGTCGGAGGTAGTGTGTTAGAGACTTCATTGTAGTGAAAACCGGCCGTCGGATTAGTGTGTTAGAGACTTCATTGTAGTGAAAACCGGCCGTCGGGGGTAGTGTGTTAGAGACTTCATTGTCGTGAAAACCGGCCGTCGGGGGTAGTGTGTTAGAGACTTCATTGTAGTGAAAACCGGCCGTCGGGGATAGTGTGTTAAAGACTTCATTGTACAAAGAGGCAGAAGATGCAGCATAGTGAATGAGGGGGGTGACTGTCGGCGAGAGGTTAGGCACTAGCCTCTCATTAACGGAAACAGTGGGTGATCGAGTTCCGCAGGTTTAAAGTGACCCTTGGTCTCAAGGGTGGTGGAACCAGAGTGTCTGCATCCTGAGTTACCTCCAGTCGTCCTGACTTATATCTTGCCACTGGCTCAAGGTAGTTCGGGACCAGAGAGTGAGGTTGATGACCAGCGCAGCTTCTACCTCTATAATCGAAATGCAACATCATCAAGACAAAACCGTCAGATGATGTAATCATCGCTTGAGATGGACAACTAACTCGAGCAGTGAATGAGCTGACATCAAACTGGCTGCCTGCATCAGGGTCAGTGAACCATAGCTGACCAAGACCCTATTCCGCCTCTAAGCGGTGGTCCTGGAGACGGGCTGCACTAGTGTAGTCTGGCTAAGATGATAGTAATCGCAGTGGAAAGGCAAACTCAGCACCTAAATAGCCAGTGGAAGTTGGATGCGTCGGGCCGAAAGGCGAAGATATCGCAGTATCACCGTAAACTACGAGACATCGTCGTTTTCAGGGCAAACGTCGAAGAAGAAGTACTAAGCCACAGATTGTGAAAGATCGGGTAGCCAGTAACCTTCCTCGCTGCTTTTCTTTCCCTAACCTTAGGTCAGTTACCAAAGAACAGAGATGGGTTGACTGGAGCGTGCCATAGCGGTAGTTGTATGCCCTGCCTAAAGAGTTTACTTCTAGTTATCACTAGATGGCAACAACAAAATATTGTACACTTTTATAGGTAGATAGTAAGGTACAGACTGGTCTAATATCATATAACAAACAACCGTGTTTATTCACAAACAAACAAACATGTGTATTCACCAACTAACAAACCTATGTATTCATCACAAAAAAACAAAGATGTGTATTCACCAACAAAAAAGTATACAAACGTGAGTATTCACCAACAAACAAACATGTGTATGCATCACCACCAACAAATATGTGTATTCATCACCACCAACAAACAAACGTACAAACACGTGTACTCACCAGCATGTCCGTAAGAAAAAAACACTAGAATTGTCCAAACAAGTGACGTACAAATACTCCAGTTAGCGAATTGCATCGGCACCATTGCCGTAACGTAAAGAGTTTTCTAGGTCACAAGGGCACGCATTGCAGCCTCTATTGTGGAAAACATTTCTGTGGAGGTAAAAGGGTAGCAGAATATACATGGAGGGTTCGGTTCATCTTGATGACGAACTAGAACAAACTATATACGATAAAGTCGTGACGCTGACCTCAAACATGTCTGATGAGGAATATCCGTCATAGCGGTACGGTACCGTGGAAGATAGGGATATCAGCAATGATAACTATACCTAGTAACTTTTGACTAGCATAGCCGGACGTTTCTTGTAGACGACCAGGATCATTTCTATGTGTTGATTGTAAGTCTTATGATTTCTTAAGATGGGCGTTCAAATCAAACCAGAACTTTTAGTTTTAGTTTTACCTGAATGAGTTATAGCGTGCTGAAACCGCTATCATTAGTTAGGGGCGGTTGTGTTCTTTTACAGTTAGGTGTCCCACTTGACAGATAAATAAAAAAGGGCGGACAACACTGTCAGTGCTTGCGTGTCGTGATGAAGCTGTTTCTTGTGAAAGAAAGTGTGAAACCTGTGGAAATTTACAGAAGACTGCATTCACGTTACGGTGATGAGATACACAGCCGCAGTAAGACATGTGAATGGTGTAAACGTTTTAGAGAGGCCGTACATCCGTGAGTGATGATCCCGTCCTGCTCCTGCAAGATAACGCTCGACCTCATACGGCCCATCGCACTGTGTGCCATCTGCAGCAACTCGACTAGGAGGTATTGCCACAACCACCTTACAGCCCAGACCTCGCTCCAAGCGATTTTTACCGGTTTGGGCTCCTAAAAGAATTCCTGGGAGGTCAGTATTTTAGCAATCATAACAATATGAAACAGGCTGACCTGGATTGGTTCAGGCATACTGACCAATCTTTCTACGCTGACGCTTTTTCAAGAAGGTCAAAGTCAGTCCCATGGCAAGTATTGCCGTCAGAGATGAAGATAACCCAACATGGACTAAGCCGCAGCCTATGCGAGGCGAGGTGGTCAGTTCCCTCCTTGCTGTTTTTACTTTCCAATGGGGAGGAACGTCGGGTCAGGCAAAGTATACTGATTAGACATATTAGTCAGGGTCGGGCAAAACATACTGGCCAAGACCCTCACTTCGCCTTTCTAGTAGCCCTCCCCGAAAACGGGCTGTTTTCATGGCAGCCTGGCTAACGAGGTGAGGGATCGACGTGATCCCCGTAGTAGTGAGTGCCACGCAGATGAAGCCAGTCATAGCACAACCGCCTGGAGGACCCCGGTCCACCTTCATCAGCACGTCCAGGATGTGAGGAAAACTACTGCAACCCGCCACTTAACGTCCTTTTCATGGTGCACAAAAGATTAACCTATGCATTATGGGCATTCGCGTAGCGCAGTGTTTAGCGTGCTGGCTTCGCATCTGAGTGTCCTGGGTTCATTCCCCAGTTGAGTCGGTAATGTTTTTTTCAGACCGCAATGGCTCCCTTGTCGACCCAGCCTTAAATAGGTACCGGTTCAGTCCGGGAAGTAAAAGCAGCGAGGGAGAGGAGATGGCTACCGCCCTCATATAGCCGAGCCTTTGAAATGTGAGAACACTAACACCTCACACCCCTACGGCAGTAATGCTATGGGATACTTTACTTTACTTTACTTAAACAACACCCACCTTCCCCAACGTCATGTACCAATTTACAGATGAGTCGATTGGAGGAGCGGTCGTAACAGGCCCGAACTACGGCCCGAATTTCTTTTCTATCCTTCCGTGAATTCGAAACTCTGACATGCTGTAATCTCGGTGTAGTAAGTCAGTTCACTGTCAACTAGGCTACATTTTCAGTATCGCCCCGATTTAATATTGGTGATACAGATACCACCAGACCTAGATCATATGTAAGTGCTTTGATACAGGCTTTCTGTAAGGAGACCTGTCACAGTTTGTGCCCTATGCTTCAGATGTAGCAGCAATGAGACAAGAAGAAGGGTGTACAAATAAAGAGTAAGCTTCTTATTATTGTCGTCTTATTATATCATCATCAAGTGCCCTGCCGAATGGCGCTGGCGATAATGGGCCTGAATTTTAATCATGTGTGTGTGAGGGGGGGGGGGGGGTACGACGACGTGGGCTAGTGGTTAAGTGATACGGCTCACAATCCGAAGGTGCTGAGTTCGATCCCCATCACAGCACCGGCTGTTACCCCAGGGAAGCAAACCCTTAGAAAATGTATGCTGAAGTCGGATGCACTGGGCCGACAGGCGCAAGATAAAAACCACAGTGCCAGGCACTCCGCCTTGGGGATTAAAGAAACAAGGCCAAAGAAAGAAAAAAAACTGTAAAAAATAATGTGTGTTGTTCATCAATTAGTTTCCAATCAGCAGCGTAACACTCATTTGTGATTAATTGAACGTTTTGTCGGTACATGACGAAACTTGAGATATCCAGTGCGGCGGTGGTTTCCCGTTGCCTTCCGCTGGTAGCCATTGGTAATTCATTACCTCATCTGCGGGACAGCACGCCGTTTGAGTCTCCCTGTTCCTGGATGAGTTGCCTTTCTAAGCCCTATCTACTCGGGTACTTTGACAGACAATAACACATCTTCTTCATCAATCCACTAATGCTATGCTTCTAGTCCGGTGAGGTTAACGAAGGAGACTGCGTTTCAGGTCTTCTCCGGTTCCCCCACAGCTTTTGAAGCCGTTTGCAGTCAGTCTCCCTTTTCCTAGATGAGTTGCCTTTCTAGGCTTTCTTCTTCTTCTTCATCGTACGCTGTTTACAGCGAAATACGTTGCACTGTTTTATTTTGGGGCCTGTGGTTCAGTGCATCCGATTTCAACAGGCGTTTCTGTAGGGATGTCCTCCTTAGCCTTTGGCTGTCCCCAGCCTAACTGCAAGGCAGCAGTTGTTTTTGGTCAGATTTGTCTCTCTTTTGGAAGTTGTCTTGCAGGACTATCGAGTCTTCCCCACTCGTGTCTATAGGGTTTGGAATTGATATAATATGATATGATGGACTATGTACTAGTTTGTACTATCCCGGAAGAGAGGCAGTCCAGTGTGACTGTGTCTCAGGATAGTCACGTCCTGCCAGAAACGTAGCATATGCATGTGAGTGAGGTATCTATTTCCTCCCTTTATTTTCTCAGTTCATCTGCAGTGATGGTACGCCTAGCATTCCCCGCCACCTGGGAGGTTGTCACAATAGGGCAGGGTGTGCAATGTCCGCTGGACTACATCTCTTCTGCGTCCATTGGGATGACTGATAGCAGACAGAGGTAAAGAGCAACGCAGGAGTGCATTTAACCAGGTGCATTTCTGCGGCTCGACCGGGCCGGGTTGATACGCAAGCCCCAGGTCCCAGCCATGTTGTAGCCTCCCATCACAGCGGTGCTGAGATTTAGGGCGGGATTCTGGCTTAGAGGCGTTCTGCTGTAGTCCCTTAGATGGTAGCTTCGCACCATTGGCATATCTGCCAAGCACGTGGACCAAATATCAGCGACCTGCGATTCCTCTCGAAGGAGTGTATTTGACCAGGGGACAAGCCTGGTCATGGCACGGAGATGTTGTTCGCCTCGTGTGCGGACATATCTCGTGGTCAAGAGTTGAGTCTCAGCAGTTCGCAGTGAGGTACCTGCTCTACTGCTTACGACACCCCGACCGAGAACTAAGTCTTCTACTAGTGGTTTCACGCCTCATCGCCGTATGGGGTGAATATCGAGCAGCTTCTCGTGCGCTTTGATCGGCGGACGGCGGAGACCTCTTTCTGCGGCTCGACCGGGTCGGGCTGAGACGCGAGCCCAAGGTCCCAACCATATCGTAGCCTCCCATCACACTGGTACGGAGATTTATGGCGGGATTCCGACTTAGAGGCGTTCGGCCGTAATCCCTCACATGGTAGCATCGCGCCATTGGCTTATGAGCCTAGTGCGTGGACAAATGTCTGCGACTCCTCTCGAATTGAGCAGGATTTACCGTAGCAACACCCTCTCATTAGTAAGATAAGACTGACCTGTCTTCTGAAGGTCTAATACCAGCACCCGTTCACTATTAGACCCAACGCATCAATAGAGGGCTTTTTAGTCAGTCAATGACCAAGTGTCTGAAACCTGTGATTTCTGTAGGGCTGAGCAGGATTACGGTAGTAACGCTCTTTCATTTAGAAGGTAAAACTGACCTGTCTTCCGTGGGTCTAATTCCAGCACACGTTCCCTATTAGACCCAACGAAAGTGCTCTCAGTCGGTCAGTCGTTTTACAGTGTTGGCATGTTGAGTCAAATTAAGCCGCAGGCTTCACTCCTGGTGGTGCCCTTCCGTCAAATCCTTTAAGTTTCAGCTTTGCAACCATACTTCCCCCGGAACCCAAACACTTTGGTTTCCCGAAAGATGCCCGCAGAGTCATCGAAGCAACTCCTGCGGATCGCTAGTCGGCATCGTTTATGGTCAGAACTACAATGGTATCTGATCGTCTTCGCGCCTCTGACTTTCGTTCTTGATTAATGAAAACATTCTTGACAAATGCTTTCGCAGCAGCTCGTCTTGCGGCGATCCAAAAATTTCACCTCTAACGCCGCAATATGAATGCCCCCGTTTGTTCCTGTTAATCATCACCTCCAGTTCCGAAAACCAACGAAATAGAACCGAGGTCCTATTCAATTATTCCATGCACCATTATTCAGGCAGCCGAGGCCTGCTTTGAACACTCTAATTTTTTAAAAGTAAACGCGCCGGCCACCCGGGACGCTCAGCGAAGAGCACCCGCGGGAGAGAGCCGGCAGACCGTAGGGCAGGAGACAACGGGCAGTGAACCGGCACGAGCCAGACCGCCCGTCTGCGCCTGAAATCCAACTACGATCTTTTTAGCTGCAACAACTTTAATATACGCTTTTGTAGCTGGAATTACCGCGGCTGCTGGCACCAGACTTGCCCTCCAATAGATCCTCATTAAAGGGTTTAAAGTGTACTCATTCCAATTACGGGGCCTCGAAAGAGTCCCGTATTGTTATTTTTCGTCACTACCTCCCTGTGCCGGGAGTGGGTAAGTTGCGCGCCTGCTGCCTTCCTTGGATGTGGTAGACGTTTCTCATGATTCCTCTCCGGAATCGAAACCCTGATTCCCCGTTACCCGTTACAAACATGGTAGGCATGTTACGTACCATCGACATTTGATAGGGTAGACATTTGAAAGATGCGTCGCCGGCACATGAGGCCATGCGATCAGCACAAAGTTATCCAGAGTCACCAGTGGGGACGCCGCAACCCCGCGAGGGGAACGACGATTGATTTTGAACTAATAAAAGCGCTCTTTCCACGAGGGTCGGAGCTTGGTAAGTATATATTAGCTCTAGAATTGCCACAGTTATCCAAGTAGGATCGTGTCATCTAAGGAACCTCGACTGATTTAATGAGCCATTCGCGGTTTCACCATGAGACAGTGTGAACTTAGACATGCATGGCTTAATCTTTGAGACAAGCATATAACTACTGGCAGGATCAACCAGATATCTGTCGGAGACGTACGAACCACACACATTGGTCGGCAGAGGATGGATGTGTAAAAAGCCTCACTAGTACGGCCGCAGGGACCGACTGACGGACGGACGGTTGTTCCATCCCTCACTCCATCAACCTAGGACCGCCTGACAGGGGCCCGTGCACACACCAGACGACCGACCGACCGGGCTCGCTCGGGGAGGGATGGCAGCGCTCTGTGCAAAACGGATCCCAACGGCCCCGGCGATGAATTTCACAGTGACTGGAGACGATTTTTGCCTGCCGGCCTGCCCTTCTCCCAAGGGTTGGTCGGGCGAGGACAGGGCCTTTAGGCACGATTCCTGCTTTCCATTTGCCAGTCACAAGCTCTTTGCGAGAGAATGACCACCAGCGAGACGAAATGTTGAGGTCTTCTATAAGCCTTCTAATAACCATCACTGACTGTCAAAGTTTCTCGATACGGGCCACAGTAACGCACCGTTGCCAGTGGTACGACACCACAAATATGGTCCCGCTAGATGGCCGGGAGAGGCGGGCGAGCGTTTTCGGCAAGCTCGCGCTATCACTCCATCTGACGGGACTGAGATCGCTGTACGAATACTGGATGAGAGTCAATCGCGGCGGCGAGAGACCAGCCCCAGATCTTTCTAGGCTTTCGAGCCCTATCTACTCGGATACTTTGACACACAATAACACATCTTCTTCATCGATCCACTAATTCTATGCTTCTAGTCAGGTTGAGGTTCACGAAGGAGACTGTGCGTTTCAGATCTTCGCCGGTCCCTCACATCTTTTCGAGCATGATCGCTTCCCCAGGCCAGCTTCCCTCTCTTTGGTCTGTCTGCACAGGTAAGACAGTCCTGCAGAATATGTTCTGGTGTTTGCTTGGGTGCTCCACAATCGCACGTGGCGATGTCTCTGAAGATATGTCTCTGATTCTATGGAGGTGAGTCTTGAGCCTACAATGTCCTGTTCTGATTCTGAACATCTATGTTTGTTTATGCTGTCATTGTATGGCTTGTATTCTTTGTGCTGGTCTCTCCACTCTGTCATCATGGATCGTTTGATGAGTGGCTTTGCTTCTTTATAACTCTGTGGATGGGGAGTCTGCGTGCCGCCACTTCCGGCTTTTGCGAACTCATCTGCTTTCTCATTTCCAGGGATCCAATAGTGGGCCGGAATTGACTGTATAACTAAATCTGTTTCAATAACACAAAACATAATCTAAACACGCACACAACAATTACAAAATATATGAAATAGCTAGACTTAACATACAGAAGCCGCCAGTGAAATAGTATTCCAAATACAGGAGCAATCACAGAACTGATTGACCAAAAACCCGCAGGAGCCAGAGGTGCCGGAGGTCGCGGTCTTGAATCACGGTGGGGGATCAAGATGCTGAGCAGCACATGAGCTGCAGTGGTTAGCGACAAATAGCTGACTGCTAGTGTCAGGGCCAACGAACCAGAGCCGCCAAGACCCTTCTACATCTCCACGCGGTGATCCTGTATAACAGGCTGCAGCAGGGCAGACTGGCTAAGGAGAAGGGATCGAAGAGGAAATGCTAACCCGGTAGTATTGGACCGAAAGGTGCAAATATCGCAGCCAAGCTGTAAACTACGACACAACACATTCAGTTCTCTGGACTACATTCTGCTACTTAAGCCCTTTCAGGGTTTGGTAGTTGGAGATTGAGAACGAACGAAGAAGAAGAAGTATCACGGTGGAGACTAGAATTTTTCTTCTGGTAAAAATTGGCAGTCCATCTAAGATGTGACTTGCACAAAGTTGTGAGGATGATCGTTATGCCAGCCCGCGAAAGATGGGATATCAGGAAGGGGTAGTACACCTAGTGGTCAATGCCGTACCCTTTCCTGGGTAGTTTGTCCATTTTTGGTCCAACGATGCCAAGTGCCACATCTATGTGTACATCTACTGTATGTCATTATGAAAGAAGTACATGTATATATTGCCTAAACTTAAGGCAGTGTCATAGGTGATCGTTTCTAAATGATGTTCTAGTGGTCTGTGTTGCTGCTCTGCATCTGTAGCAATCATGCACCCTTATGCGTTGTTACAAACAGTAGTTTTTAGAAATCGATGAATGCCCAAGTGGAACAGAGGGCCAGAATCCAGAATACATTCTACAGGAATGCCCACTCTATAGGAAAATGAGATACGTGACCTGGGCAGAGTGTGAGGAGCTAAGACAAAAGATGTGGGGCAGCCGCTCCAACCTGGTAAGACTACAGACTTCATCATGGCAACTGGCGTGCAGATATAGCATGACCAAAAGATCCTGAACGCAAAGAAGAACAAACATTAGCAGAAAAAAAAAGAAGAAAAAAAGCCATAAGCTGTCTGTCTGTCTGTGCCTCTTCAATAACCACGTTATTAGCTGTCTTTGTATCTGTGCCTCCCCTAGAACCACGTCATTAGCTGTCTGTCTGTGCCTCTTCAATAACCACGTTATTAGCTGTCTTTGTGTCTGTGCCTCCTCTAGAACCACGCCATAAGCTGTATGTGTGTCTGTGCCTCCTCTAGAACCACGCCATAAGCTGTCTGTGTGTCTGTGCCTCCTCTAGAACCACGCCATAAGCTGTCTGTGCCTCATCAATAACCACGTCATTAGCTGTCTGTGTGTCTGTGCCTCCTCTAGAACCACGCCATAAGCTGTCTTTGTTTCTGTGTCTCTTCAATAACCACGTCATTAGCTGTCTGTGCCTCTTCAATAACCACGATATTAGCTTTCTTTGCAGTTCATGAAATTTTCAATATTCTTCTGGAAAACTACATTTCCGTTCTATCCAGTGGTCCCTGTACTTGACAGCTGATTGTCCATGACTCGCTGCCGTATGTCAGTACTAGTTCCACGTAGCATCCAAGAACTCTCGTCCTTAAATCTAGTTTAATCTTTTGTTTCCCACGATTAATAAATTCGATGGCGATTTGACAAGTTTTGCCTTCTGCGCATAACCATGACAGCCATAACAGCACACTCAGGGCAACGTGACACCTATGTCAACATTAGTTCTATGAAGAATGTGTCTATAATTGCAATTGGTCTTATATGCACTTGTATTTAGGTGAGCGAGTTTGACAACCCCATGCATAACCTGCCCTTGTCCCTCAAAAAGATTTTCAAATAGATTGAAAATTGGTTAACGAGAAGAAGGCAGAGAGTGGGCATAAATAAATAGTACTCTCAGTGGTGTGAAGTAAAAAGTGGAGTGCCACAGAGCTCAGTTTTGGGACCAATTTTGTTCTTGATATATATTAACGATTTGGACATTGATATGGGATCCATGATTGTAAAATTGGCTGATGACACAAAACTATGCAGTAGTGTCTCATCTAAAGCAGAAGTGGATATATTGAGGTCAGGTTTACATAAAATTCAAGAATGGTCTGTAAGCTGACAAATGGAGTCTAATGTAGATAAATGTACAGTCATACGCGTGGGTAAATCCAATTTGGAACATAATTACAGAATGGAAGAGAACAATATTGGAAAAATAGATACGGCAAGGAACCTAGGGGTTATAATAGATCATACAGGTAAGGTGAGTGAGCAGGTTCAGGTAGCAGTGAAAAAGGCAAATGTAATGTTAGGTATGATAACAAGAAATACCAAACATAGGAGTAAGGAAGTGATAGTCAAACTGTATAAAGCATTAGTTAGACCTAGATTGGAGTACTGTGTAAAAGTGTGGAGTCCTTATCATAGAGGGGATTAAACATTCTGGAAAGAATACAAATAAGAGCGACAAAGCTGATAGTGGGATTCCAGAATTACAGTTATGAGGAACGACTCAGAAAAACCGGCCTACGGTGTCTAGAAGAGAGAAGAATTCGAGGTAACAATACAGGTTTATAAGATGATCAGAGGAATGGATAAATTAGACTATAACAATTTTTTTTTTTTTAAATACAGCCACCCACAAGAACAAGAGGGCATAGCTACAAATTAACTAAAGAGAGGTCCAGATTAGATATTAGGAAATATATTTTTAGTCAGAGAGTGGTGAATGCTTGGAATGCATTGCCAGGGGAGGTAGTGGAGGCAGAGACAATTAATGCATTTAAGAATAAATTGGAAGCGCATAGTTTTTAGAGCAAGGTAATGTAAATAAAACTGGTTGCATACATACTCTGCAGAGTCTTCTTCTTCATCTGCGTTCGTTCTCATTCTCCCGCTACCAAGCCCTGAACAGTGTTTTGCAAGTAGCAGGATGTAGTGCAGGGAACGGAATGCGTTGTGTAGCTAGTTTACAGCTTAACTGCGATATTTGCACCTTTCGGTCCGCCACATCCGTCTTCGGCAGGACAGAGTCTTCTAAACCAGTATAAAGACGTTAAGTTAATTGAGAGAACATCATAAAGAACATGCGTGTTCATTCATGCGCATGACTAATTAGATGATGAGGCATTTGATCATCACCTTAAGAGAGTTATAGTTACTCCGACCGTTTACCTGCGTTTGGTTGAATTTCTTCACTTTGACATACAGAGAAATGGACAGTAGCCAAATTGCGTCAAACCTGGGCGTAGGGCTTACATTTCCCTAAATAACAATTGTTTACAAACACCCTAATTAGTTTCCAGCATACCAGTGCCTGTTCGACACGAAAGACAAATATACCGGTCTGCCATATGCGAGGACAGTTTTAGGAGCGCTGCTATAATAGGCATTGCTATCGGGGATAAAGCGTTATAGACTTCGTACTATTTAAGTCATAGCTTCTGTGAAGCTACGGTTGAAGTGCCATTCATCATAGTTCTGTCTGGCATAACTTAAAACAAAAAGCAAGTAGCATGTCCTTTACAGAACGTCGCTTCTTACCATCGCCACCTATTTGGCTGTTTCTTGGCAAGTGTGCAGTACGGTAGGTTTCCGGACGTGGTGGAGCAATCGCCCGTAAAAATAACTCAGTGTCTGCCAAACTGGATACGGTTGGAATCGAACCCAGAGAGTTGGGATTTTGAAAACCGAGCGAGTTTCACATTAATGTGCCAATTTACAAATGTGTAGACAGGATCCGTAGCGAAACCAGCTCGTTTTTTCAGTGAGTTGGTTGGTTGGTTGTTTGATTATTGGTCCAGAAGCCTGTGGGCATCTGCCCTTTGGCACAGTGCCATATAGTGGTATCTTCAAGTGTTTGTGCGTTGCAGTTTAGTTCCATGTAGAGTGTTCCATTTGCTTGAGGAAGTAGTTTGTTCCTACCACCACCAAGCACCGGACACTCAAAATGCCGGTGTTCAACAGTTTCTTAATTATGTGTGCACAGCCGGCCGGCACTGTGCAGTACGTTGTGGTTGGACTTTGTTCAAGTGACTGTTGAATTCGGAAATGGTGCTTTGATCTCTTCTTTTCAAGAAGTTGATGTTTTCTTTGAAATTTGGAATGGCCATATGTTTGTAGATTTATCTCCCAGTATTCCCATATCTATTCTTCTTCTTCTTCGTTCGTTCTCAATCTCCCACTACTAAACTCTGAAATTGATTAAGTAGCAGAGAACGGAATGCGTTGTGTCGTAGTTTACAGGTTGGCTGCGATATTTGGTCCAACATATCCGACTTCAGCAATCATTTTTTTTAGTACCGGGTTAGCATTCCCTCTTCGATCCCTTCTCCGGGATCAAGATGCTGAGCAGCGCATAAGCTGCAGTGGTCAGCGACCCATAGCTGACTGCTAGCATCAGGGCCAGCGAACCATAGCTGCCAAGACCCTTTTACACCTCCACGCGGTGATCCTGGATAACAGGCTGCAGTAGGGACAGACTGCCTAAGGAGAAGGGATCGAAGAGGGAATGCTAACCCGGTACTCAAAAAATGTTTACTGAAGTCAGATGTGTTGGACCGAAAGGTGCAAATATCGCAGCCAAGCTGTAAAACTATGACACAACGCATTCCGTTCTCTGGACTACATTCTGCTACTTAAGCCCTTTCAGGGTTTGTTAGTGGGAGATTGAGAATGAACGAAGAAGAAGAAGATCCCTTCTCCTTAGCCAGTGTGCCCTGTTGCAGTCTGTTATCCAGGATCACCGCGTGGAGGTGTAGAAGGGTCTTGGCAGCTATGGTTCGCTGGCCCTGACGCTAGCAGTCAGCTATGGGTCGCTGACCACTGCAGTTCATGCGCTGCTAAGCATGCTTGATCCCCCATATCTATTCAACCAAGCCTATTTGCTTGCAACCTTAAGTAGTAGTTGTATGCCTGTCTGTAGGTTTGTTGGTATGTACTCTTCTTCTTCCCTTGATCCCTTCTTAGCCAGTCTGTCTTGTCATCGCAAGGTGTATTTGAGTGACCATTGCATTACTATTCTGACCTCATGGGACCTGATGAGCTGGTTTCAGTGAATAAGTGACAAACTCTGGCTCCAATTTCTCAGACGCAACAAAAGGATACTTCTTCTTCGTTCTCAATCTCCCACTACCAAGTCCTGAACAGGGCTTTTGCAACTAGCAGGATGTAGTCCGGAGAACGGTATGCGTTGTCGCTAGTTTACAGCTTGACTTCGATATGTGCACCTTTCGGTCCGACACATCCGTCTTGGGCAGCAAAAAGGATACCAAAAGTGTTAAGTGACAAACCTTCACTCCAATTTCTCCGATTACACAATATAACACTGAAAGCATTAAGTGACAAACCTACACTCCAATTTCTCCGGTTACACAATATAACACTGAAAGCATTAAGTGACAAACCTACACTCCAATTTCTCCGGTTACACAATATAACACTGAAAACATTAAGTGACAAACCTACACTCCAATTTCTCCGATTACACAATATAACACTGAAAGCATTAAGTGACAAACCTACACTCCAATTTCTCCGGTTACACAATATAACACTGAAAGCATTAAGTGACAAACCTACACTCCAATTTCTCCGATGCAACAAGAGGGTACTGAAATTGTTAACTTGTAAGGTCCCGAGGTTGGAGAGTCTGTTGATTTAACGAAGTTTATAGCCGTCATTATAATTCATGCACTGTCACCAGGCCTGCATAAAGGTGCTTGTTTTATTGGGACAAGTGTGTCGAGACCCCGTAGTTGTCGTCACATGTGTATTTATGGTGACCGACCGACTTGGCAAACCTTCCACCAAAACTATTTATCGAAGAATGCTGTTTCTAAATAGTACAATGGTATTTATCCAATTTAACGGCATATAGAGGAATTGTTCTGGGTATGACCACTTTTTCACATACAGAAAGAATTGGTAAAATACTGTTCAGCAAGGCCGACATAGTGGAACATATTACAAACTGATACTCAAACGCATGAAATCCAGCAAGTGCAAGCAGACTTCAGAAAAGACAGAGAGACCACAAATCATCTTCTTTTGCGTCGTTCGTTCTGAAACTTCTTCTGAGCGCATGAGCTGCAGTGGTTAGCGACCCATAGCTGACTGTTAGCGTCAGGGCCAGCGAACCATAGCTGCCAAGATCCTTCTACACCTCCACATGGTGATGCTGGATAACAGGCTGCAACAGGGCAGACTGGCTAAGGAGAAGGGATCGAAGAGGGAATGCTAACCCGGTACTCAAAAAATGCTTGCTGAAGTCGGATGTGTTGGGCCGAAAGGTGCAAATATCGCAGTCAAGCCGTAAACTACGACACAACGCATTCCGTTCTCTGGAATACATTCTGCTACTTAAGCCCTTTCAGGGTTTGGTTGCGGGAGATAGAGAACGAACAAAGCCAAGCCAAGCCAAACTTCATCTACCGTGCACTGAAAAGGGCTTTGCAAGTAGCAGGATGTTGTCCGGAGAACGGAATGCGTTGAGTCGCAGCTCACCGCTGCAGCTGATGCACTGTTCAGCATCTCAATCCCAGATCACAAATAAGGCCGATCTTAAAAATGTACAGTATAACGCAAATTTGTAAACATGCTTTATCGATTACACCAAGGTCTTCGATTACGCAAAATATCAGAAATTGTGGGAAATCATGATAGATATGGAGTTTCCAGTACATCTAACCGAATCATGATACGGGCGACTCATGACCCAATGGTCCACCATGACCAAAAACAGAGACCTGTGGAAGAGAAGTTAGGACCCACAACGGTGTAACCGCCGCTGAAGAACGATATGTTCAGTAATCCTGATTTGTATATAGTACAATATAGCCATGGCAGAGTCATTGCTGTCGGTTTTAGTAACACGTATTTGCTTGTACATACTGACAAACAGCAGAACATATCCTACATGACTGTTATATACTTAGTCAAACTGCGTACTGCCTAAACAAACATTAGTAGTAGTGGTATACTCACCATTTGTTATGTTTTTCAAAGCTCTAGTGGATAACTTTAAATAGCTACTGAAACAGCACTGTAGATTGTCCACCCTGTACTTTAATGTCAGACCAGTTCCAAATGTTACTTCTACATTCACCTCGTCACTATCCCCCCTCCCCTTATCTCTCTTTCTCTCTCTCTCTCTCTCACACACACACACACACACACACAACCACACACACACACAGATTCAATAGCACTGGAGATCTGGATGATGACTTAATTACAAGCAGTTCATCCTCTCCCCCAATGTTTGCCCATACAATTTTGCCATACAATTCTTCTTCTGCGTTAGTTCTGAAAAGAACGTTGTCATACCAGACTCCGATATCTGCGCCTTTCAGTCCGACACATCCGGCTTCAGCTGGATTTTCTTGAGTATCAGGTTTGCATTCCCGCTGTGATCCTTATTCTATTAGTCAAACTACACTTGGGCAGCCAGTTTCCAGGACCGTCGCTTGGAGGCAGAATAGGGTTATGGTCAGATATTGTGCGCTGACAGCGATGAAAACGGCGATCTCTGAGCCGCTGGCTGATGACAGCTCATTCACTGTTCTGCATCTTCCGCCCATAAATAAGCTTTTAGTGTTTCCTTACGAACTGTGGTGTAATCCAGTACTTTTAATCATTTCCAGTCCAATTATTAATTGCTGTCAACTAGAGTTGCACCACTTATAGTTTGATTGTTCTGAAAACACATATCGCATTTTAACCATATCTTGTTATTTAGCTACTCTTTACTGAAATTTATGTTCCTTTAACAACTGTTCCAGAACAAACAACCTGGAGAGAGCAGCATAGACTATCAGTACGAGTTCAAACAACCATTCAGGGAATACTACGTAAGGAGGAACAGAACAGTGTACAACGTAAGACAATTGCTCTCATTTTCTTAAATGAAGAATATCTACAGGGTCTATGGGTCCGAGTATACACAGATAGGTCAGCACAGAATGAAGTAAACAATGGAAGAGCAGGAGTGTATATAGAATACCCAAATAACACTATGGAAACAGTTACAGCACCAACAGGAAAATTCAAGATACAAGCGATGAAATTGGCGACGGAAAAATTGCTGAACACCAACCTTGGCCCGTATCCGGTGGTATTTCTGATAGATACAAAACCAGTACTCCAAGCACTATAATCCGAGACGCTGTCAGATCTACAAGTTTTATTTTAAACATTGAGCAGCCAGCGCAGAATTACGGAGCAGTGGATACCGTCTCACTGCGGAATACCAGGAAATTAGACAGGTGGCCGACTGGCGAGGGAAGGTGCCGCAGACGAGCAACCAGGTGTACCAGGTTACATAAAAATCAAAAGAAAAAGACGATTAAATCAATGAGAGAGCTTCCAGCACAAATACAAGTTACTATCATAATATAAGTAGACAAGAGCAGATTGTCATACTTCGCCTGAGAACAGGACACAACCGACTCCGCAGCCACACGTACACAAAATGTAGGATTGGCAGCTCAAATGTGTGTACATGTGGACAGGCACCCCAGACATATATTTCAGGACTATCCAGAGTATGAGACACTGAGGCGGACATACTGGCCAGGAGAAACAACACTGGAAGGAAAACTATATGGACCTATGTGTGAACTGCAGAAGACAGTGAGGTTCATAATTTTAGTGTTAATGACTTTTGTTTTTGTTAACCATGAAAAACATACAATTTCTGCTCTTGTCTTGGAAATTAAGACTAACATCATGTAAATTACGTTAACATCGTGTAAATTACGTTGGACTGTAAAGATTTAATTTATTTCAACACTTTCACCGTAGCATTAGCAATAGTATTTACATAAACAGCTGTAATTAACAGAACTTCGTTATGCATGGCTCTAATGCACTTATGTACATTACTGCCAGGTTCAAGAATAATATATTATCAGGGCTTGACAAAAGCGTTCGTCTGCTCGTCTGTGGCGAGTACAAATATTTGCTTAACGATTCTTTAAAATCCGTTTTTAATCGTTAATTACGTTTTTAATCGTTACTATATAACGACTCTTGCACGATTATTAATGATATTACGGTTCCAATAGATTATACATAAGCTAGCTTATGATGGTGAATCTAAATAGACCACTGTCACAATGTAAACCTACTAAAGTCATCGATAAATGGTACTGCAGTGCTAAAACTACCAAAAATGTTCAAGGACACATACGCCATGCCTCTAACAGTAGTGCATTGTTACTTAAGAAGAAATAGACTAATACTGTGTAAGTAATTCAATATATTTTGGTTTGGTGCGCATTGTTATGCAGAAATAAAGATGAATTAGTGCCTAGTTTAAATTTGTTAACATAATTTGCATAACCGTAGTTCGACAATGTGCTGACTGGTGAAATGAAAATTTTTTTGACTG
Source organism: Ariolimax columbianus (assembly GCA_036924085.1). NCBI lineage: Eukaryota > Metazoa > Mollusca > Gastropoda > Stylommatophora > Arionidae > Ariolimax > Ariolimax columbianus. Next base: position 27,151,709 of record JAVGWX010000020.1, on the reverse strand, counting down.
ACTGGTAAACCATCCTAAAATTGGTCAATACCTATATAGCATATACACATACACACACACACACACACATATATATATATATATATAGTATTTATCTTTATACACTCTTATATATTCTTCATATCCCAAACTTACAGCCAAGACCAAGGTCTACAATGCATATGTGGTCAGTACGCTTCTGTGTGGCTGCGAAACGTGGACAACATATGCCAAATAAGAGCATACGCTCAAAATCTGTCATTAACGGCGCATGAGATCCATCCTTGGCATCTCATGGAGAGACAAGGTGACAAATGTGGAGGTGTATTCTCGCACCGGCCTTCCCAAGTATGTACACCCTCCTTCGTCAACGAAGACTGTGATGGGTTGATTATGTTGGTCGCATTGAAGACGCTCTTTAATTTCCTGTGATTCTGTAGTGCGAATCAATTGGAGCTCTATTCTTGAGGATATCTAGTTTTGCTAGTTCTGCTCTGATTTATGATTACAACGGTGCGTTGTTTCTTTTCTATATTGCCTCTATCAGAAATCTGCATTCTGTAAAGACGACTATTTTTGCTGGTGGTTGCCTTTATATCTCAACTATTCTCTGTGCTGGCAGAAGGGCCATAGATTCTGCTCTGATGTTTGTGGACAACTTCCCCTTTTGTGAAATCCTCTTCTGTTATATTCCCATTATTGTGTCTCATGAAATGCCTCCTCCCCCATTCCGGTCGGCCTGCCTCCCTTTGCTAACCCATCTGTCTACACATGTGTCCATTTATTGGCATTATATATATATCTCTTCAATCATTGATCGTCTACTGATTTACTGATATGAACATATTGACTTTGTACTGTAACAATATGTTCTTTACTCCCGCACTCTTCCCCAGCGTAAAACACTGCACCAGCCACTCAGCAACATCAACGTTCCTCTCTGGCTGCACTTAATTATTATTCTTCTCCTTCGTTCATTTTCAAACTCAAAAGGGTTTTGCAAGTAGCAGGATGTAGCCCAGAGAACAGAACGCGTGGAGTCGCAGTTTACAGCTTGACTGCGATATTTGCACATTTCGGTCCGACACAGAGGATTTCAGTATGGCATCTTTGGGTACCGGGTTAGCCTTCCCTCTTCGATCGCTGAGTTAGCCAGTCTGCTTTGTCGCAGCCTGTTATCCAGGATCGCCAAGTGGGGGCGGAGAAGTGTCTTGGTAGCTCTGGGTCGCTGGCCCTGACGCTAGTAGCCAGCTTTGGATCGCTGACTGTTATAGCTCATGCACTGATCTTACTCCTGCACTAGGATTCAACACAAAGTATAGCCCAGCCCAAGATAAAAGCCGCCATGATGGATATCCAAAGTCTATTACCAGCAGCTGACATAAACTGGTGCTCGACAACTGCAGCAAAAGTGGTCCATGCTACGAGACGTTGTGACAAGACACAAATGACCGTCATCAGTAACCACTGGGATACGAAAAACTTCAACCAGTTGCCACGCTACTTTAGATAAGATATAGGTCTCAAAGTTGTTCGAAGTAGACAAACACGATGTGTCTGGCTGCCTAAAATGGGTGAGGAGACGAACATCTGGTCAGGCAAAACATACTGATCAGACATGTTAGTCATGGTCAGGCAAAACATACTGATTATATATGTTTGTCATGATCAGGCAAAACATACTGATTAGATATGTTAGTCATGGTCAGGTAAAACATCCTGATCAGACATGTTAGTCATGGTCAGGCAAAACATACTGATTAGATATGTTAGTCATGGTCAGGCAAAACATACTGATTAGATATGTTAGTCATGGTCAGGTAAAACATCATGATCAGGCATGTAAGTCATGGTCAGGCAAAGCATACTGATTAGATATGTTAGTCATGGTCAGGTAAAATATACTGACCAATACGCCCACCTCGACTACCTCACAGTTCTCATTGGAAACGGGCCGTTTTCGTGGCAGCCTAGCTAACGATGCGGGGGATCGACGTGATCCCAGTAGTAGTGGGTGACACGCAGATGAAGTCAAGCATAGTACAACTGCGTGGAGGACCCTATCCACCTTCATCAGCATGTTCGAGATGTGAGAAAAGCTAATGCCACCAGCCACTTTTCAGGGCACACAAAAGAGTAGAATGAATCATTGTGGGCATTCAACAACGCCCTAAACAAAACATAGACCCCATAGCAGAAAACGTCGGCATGACATTTTAGAGACTTCATTACACTAGGCCACGGCTTGTGTGAGGTGAGGCTAGCCAGTTGCCTTCCTTGTTACCTGTCTTTCCTTAAACATAGGCAAGCTACACATTTACACGCGGGCCCCCTATGTTGGGGAAGATGGTAAGCCCCGCTAGGGACTCTTCACATTAGTTTGAGCTCGGCACTCGACATTGCACACGGCCGAATGCATCATTTTTCCCTATGTGGTCGAATTGGAGCCAGACACCTGTCTGACATTTCAGCGAGGTTAGAAGAAAAGCCACAGGACACCCGCTCACCCCAGCCCCCTCCCCAGCACTATTAATCTATAATTCAAGAGCGCTAAACACTAGGGGAGGCTGATAACGAAGATGGAGAAGAAGACTGACTTCTTTAAATATATTCAAGTTAACTTCTGAAAGTGTAGGATGAAATACAGTGACGACTCAGGAATAACAAATAGAGACGGGGTAAGTTGAAATACTGTGTGGAGTACAATATCATAGAGTGGATATAATCATGCTAGAAAGGCTACACAGAAGAGCTACTAATCGCGAGGAATTATAGTTATGAGGAAAGACTAAAAAAACTATTCTTTAGTGTTCTAGAAAGCAGAGAAGAATTCGAGGTGACTTAATACAAGTTTGTAAATGAATCAATCGGAAGGATATATTAGACTATAACAAGTTTTTCAAAGTACAACCGACTACAAGAACAAGAGTGCACAGCTACAAATTGTTTAAAGACAGGTCCAGATTAGATATTTACAAATATTTATTTAGTCAGAAAGTAGGGAATTCTTGTAATGCATTGCCGAAGGGAGTGGTCGATGCAAGGTCAGTTAAATGCATTCAAAAATAGATTGGATCCACACAGTATTTTCAGTATCGATGGAGTAGAATAAACTGGTTGTATACTGACATTGTAGAGCCTTCCAAACCAATAAAAAGAAGTTACTTTAATTTAAGTGACCCCAGGGTAAGGCTCTTCCATTGCACTTTGGTTGCGCTGGCTTCTGAGAGCGGACAAACCTAGCATAGGTATATACAGACGCACACATACATCCAAGCACTGGTTTATGTGTCTTAATATTGCCCAATTGCCTACGGTCTGGGGTGGAATAGGCGTGCCTCCGCGAGTAGAAACTAGTGAGGCAAACGCGTAAAATAAAAGAAAATTAAAAAGTGATCAACTAAACCAGTGGTCAGGGCGCAACCTTCAAGGGCACATCCGATCCCATGAATGACGCGCTAAGAATCTTAACTGACATTGTGTGCGAGTTTGTCCGTAATTGGTCGATTGTATATTCATTTCCTACGTGTAAGGTTGCATATCGTTATTACAATGATGTGAATATCCTTTTTCTTTTTCAACAAAACAACGGGAGTCTATCATTTGCTTTAAAATATCGCTAATTAAACCATCAAGATTATAAAATAGCAATCATAGGATTCTCAAATAACAGTCCCTGGTTTCTCAAATAATAATATAATCCTCACATTACAATCACAGGATTCGTGTATAACAATCACAGGATTCTAATATAACAATCATTGGATTCTAAAATTACAACCGATCACATTTCCCGTTTTTTTAAATCTATTTCTTATACTCATTGAAAATAGTCTGGGCGCTATCGAAAACGGGTAGTCATTTCTATAACGCACTTGGATAGCAAACTCGACTTAGTCGCCCTTCTTCTACCACATGGGGTTTGTAAATGGTGTTTCTGGTTCTTGTAGCTTATAGTTACTACATGGTAGCACGCCACATGTCCAAGCCTCTTTGATCGCCTGACAGGATACAACATTTCACTATGATGTGGTCCTGCCTGATTACAATTTTAAAGAATGTTCCTATTAATAGCTGGCATCATTTGAAATGTGCATGTCTTTTAACGATAGCAAGTACACGATGATCACTGCAGGTGGCCTTCTTACAGGAAGCATGTATCAGCACACGCCACCTGCGCGAGCTCTTGCGGTGAGGGTTTGTTTCTGTAGCAAGTCGTTCTAGCTGATGGATAGACATGCATTTATTTAAGACAAATTGATTTATACGGCAACGATACCGACTTCGCTTCCCGATAGAACACACACCGGTCTGCTCAGCTGTATTTTGGGTACTTGATTTACAGCCATGGAAGGCAAGGCAGCAAGGAGGGACACTGGTCAGCCACCTCAAAATAAGATAACAGACTTAGTACAACTAAGTTTCTAACACTGTTCCCTCGGCGCCATTGATTCCATCTACTGTAAAGCCTATATGTTTTTCATTGACAAGGGACTACGAGTTTTCGTCTGGTCAACTTAAGCGGTATGGAAGGAAAGCTTTGTACTTTTATATATATAATTACTTTTTCTTAGACAAATTATCTGCTTATATATTTTAACAGCGAGTGCTTCTGTATCACTACAAAAAAGTGAGCACAATGTCCTTTACAGACTTGACAGGTGTGCAGGATCCTCTTTCTGTATTCAAAAATGATATATTCATTAAAGAGATGTAGACGGAACAATATTGTAGCCTTGTTATATCGAACGACTTAGTTATTTATGTATGTGCCTTAACAAGTTCATGTTTAAGTCCAACAACTCTACAATATAGATACTCTTTCTACATAGAGAAACGACAAGTGTAAGATGCTTCATTTCTTAATGGTGTGGTATTAAGCTTAAAGTAAAGATTCCGTCACGCCATGCGGCGCATAGGAAATATGGTGTTAGGCCCATATTATTTTGTAACCCATGGCACTTAGTGGATGATGTGGTCAGCATCACGGCGATAGCATTTACTTCCAGGGCTGAACCGGTACCCATTTAAGTCATTGCGGTCTGAAAAAACATTTCCGTCTCAACTGGAGAATGAACCCAGGACCTCAGATGCAAAGCCAGAGCTCTAACCCCTGCGCTACTCGGCTACCTATGGTATTAATCTTGCCCTCGATCTATGTTATCATTCGTGTAGCTATTGGCCAGCAAAGGCCGATTGGACCCTTTCGAAAATCGCTCTTTAAGGACCGCCTGGCGACGCTAGAAAAGTTCAACAGTAAAAGAAAAATGAAGAACAGGAAAAAATGAGCTATATTCTAAATTGTGATTTGAATGATATTCAATTTGTGTTTAGTATTAACTCTGTTTGGAATTTCTGTTTCATACATCTGTGAACTGTAAACACATTTTAATCACATATAAATCAAATGATAATTAATTTTTAATTCCTTGGTTTTTTTCACGATACAATTATTTTTGTGTTTTTGTTTATTTCAAACATCGATTTACGATTTTTCAAGATTACGACCAACACTGTGCAATCGGGGACGCATATACATTCATCCAATTCATAGGGGCCGACCCTCACTGTGGCAGTTGTTAACGTGCAGTGCTGGCCAGATAGAGAGGTTTGAAACTCAAACTCAGCATCTGCTGAATAGTATTTCTTTTGTATTATTTGAGCAAATCCTAACATATATCAATTATGGTAGAATAGAATCTAGTCTAAGACTTTTTACTTGGAATAAATACAATTTTACATGTTAATAAGAACTTGAGATACATATATATCTCCTGGAAAATCTGTCATTCTAGTACAATTATTCGTCCGGTAGCCAATCAGCAGCAATATGTAGCGTGTACAATGTCACTGAAAGCTATTATTATTTAATTCTGTCACTTTTCCTTTTGGATAAATTTGTCACTTTTCCTTTAGATACATCTGTCACTTTTCCTTTAGATACATCTGTCACTTTTCCTCTAGATAAATCTCACTTTTCTTTTAGATGAATGATTCTGTCGGTTTAACATTAGATGAATTAATGTTTCTTTTCCTTTAAAATGAATATGTCACTTTTCCTTTTAATGAATTTGTCACTATTGCTTTTGGAAGAATCTGTCAATTTCCTTTAGAATAATATGTCACTTTTCCTTTTAAATGAATTTGTCTATTCCTTTAGATGAATCTCTCAACTGTGTTTTAGATAATTCTGTCAGAACTGCTGCTTGGAGAAGATCATGTAACTAAATGAAAGAACTACATACTAGTAAAGTGATATCATGTAAAAGCTGAAAAAAAGAACATTTTAAATATGAAACATTTATCTGAAAACTATCAGACTTTTGTAAACTTCATATTTTTTTTAATAAACTCAGAGCAATCAGCCATTTTGAAAATGCTGTATATTTCAAACATATCTGAATGAACAGTGCATGAGATGCAGCGATCAGCAACCAGAAGCTGGCAGCTAGAGTCAGTGCCAGCGACCCAGAGCTGCGAAGACCCACGTGGTGATCCTGGATAACAGGTTGCAACAGGGCATACTGGCTAAAGAGAAGGGATCGAAGAGGGAAGGCTAACCTGGTACTAAAAAATGCTTGCTTAAGTCGGATGTGTCCGGCCGAAAGGTACAAATATCGCAATCAAGCTGTAAACTACGACACAATGCATTTTGTTCTTTGGACATCATCCAGCTACTTACAAAGCCCTTTTAAAGGCTTGGTAGTGGGAGTTTGAGAACGGATGACGAAGAAGAAGAAATATATATAAGACTGATCACCCATTTTGAAATGTCAAGATATATACAATTTATTTTAGATTGAATACTCAGTCATTTTGAATCTGATAAACGTATATCTATACATATGATTATGGATGATTTATTTATATAAAGTTTTAATATAGTTGTGAGAGATCATTCTTTTTTAAAATTAAAATATATTTATAATATTTCTAAAAATGATCTGTCATTTTGTTATGACAATATATTTAACATCTTTTTAAAGCAATCACTTAATTTTAATATATGTAAATAATTGAAACAAAAAATAGCTTCAGCCATTTTCAAATATCAGTGTATGTATTACATATGTCTAAAAGTTACCAGTCATTTTGAAGCATAGCTGAAATACCAGAAATATAAAACTAATCTCAAAGAATGTAAAATTGTCAGCAGAGTCTCTACATAGGCATATACCACAAAATTCCTTAGGCAAATAATTTCAGTGCACTGAAATGGAATATTTAATGACAGTGGATTGTGCAACAACAAGTGCTGACCAACAAGTGACTCAACACATTGGAGTAGCACAGACGACTTAAGCACCACATGACGCTCAATGGCATAAGTGGAAAGAAAACTAATTAATACTGCGTTAGGACAGCCAATACATGTTAGTGATTTAAGCATAGAACTATCTACTTTAACAGAAAACAATCATTACGAAGCATATTCTATTGGTTGTGGTCAACCAGGAGGATTACAAGACTGAGGAATAAAATCCACTTGCAGTCACCAAGCAGTACAAAGGCTATGCATTTATCTTTACTTCAGATAGAAACAAATCTAGGCCTTGCTGTGGTTTTAAACCATGTCACCATAGTCAAGTGACTGGTAAAATAACCACTTGGTCACCGGTTCGTTACTATCTCTTTATACAAACTAAACTCTTGTCATGATGCCTCAGACAGTCATTGTGAATATAAGTATTTATTTGGTGGCTTTATACACTATACATAGTAGAATGTTGAAGGCCTGTTTTTGGTCCACCCATTTAACTGAACGTAGTATTGAACTATGTAGTATTGAACTCTTAGCGTCGTTGTACTTGGTTTAGAAGACTCTGCAGTCTGTATACAACCAGTTTCATTTACATTTCATTGCTCTAAAAGCTATGTGCTTCCAATCTATTCATAAATGCATTAATTGTCCCTGCTTCCACTACTTCCTGTGGCAATGCATTCCAAACATTCACCACTCTCTAACTAAAAAAAATATTTCCTAATATTTCAGACAACCCAGTGATCCGTATGGTGGAAGACATAATCTCTGTATGTATCATATACAAGTTATTTCACGTGTTAATGCTTCTGTTCTTGTATAACTTGGATTGGAAGAGAGTCAAACAATGTGGGCAAACATTAATATGGAACATGTGAAGTAAACTAGGCTGTATCATACAAGTTATTTCCAATTGGGAAGCACTTAGTAAGCACATAATACTCCGCAGGGAGCTTAGAGAATAAAAGAACGATATATACAGAGGGGTAAAATAAAATGTCTTGCACATCCTCATTATTAAGGAGAAAAGAACAAACTACAACAAGAGTCACCATCAACTACAACATACTATGCATGTCATGGAAGGTGACTAAGGGAGGTTGTGTATGGAGCAAGTAATCGCATCTTGTAAAACAAAAAGTGCTTAGGAATGACCACTGCAAGTTCAGCTCAAGTGCCATCTCCACATCGAAGGTCTGCTGCAATGGATCTCCAGTGTACTCTATCTCTTGCCGTAATGGTGTAATCTGAGAGGCTTTTTCCAGTACTTCTACTGATATTATCCACACACTTAATACGTCTGCTTCTTGAATGACTGGCTTCCGCCCTAACCTCCAGTATGGTTTTCAACAAGGACTTGTCTTGTTATTTGACAAAAAAATGTAACTGTCTAACTCTGAATTTGGTCATTAATTCTCTTTTCACCCCCAACTTTTTCAATACATCCACATTTGTTTTCTTCTCTTTTCAAGAAATGCGACCCAATCTTCTATATACCCACATTTCGAACGCTTCAATATTCTTTTCCAACTTGTTATTCCAAAGAAAAATATATTTCAGCTTACGTCAATTGTGGTGTTAACTGAAGCTCCAACTGGATTGAAATATAAAATGATTGAACCATATTTTTCTTAACCAAAATACATATTACATATATTTGAAACGGGTGTAGTATTGAAGTTGTATCTTAACATAATCACTACAAATCTACAACGCATTAAGTAAGCCATTGATCGGAAACCCTTATCAATCCGTTTTTTTATACCCACAAAGATCCGAGCCTTCATTTCACATGTTTAACAGTCTACAAATAAAATCACGGCCAGTGGTCACAACAAACGGTGCTCTAACTCTAGGCCCTAGGCCACGATCGATGTCAGAAGGATGCTGTCAACGTCCCAAGGTTGCATCTATCGACGTTTTCTAGTAGTGCGTCATTTTAAATTACTCAGGCAACACGGACTCTACTTTCACCACCTGTTGGAATGCAGCCAACTATGCCGTTACGTTGGAATTACATAAATGTGTTCGCCTTCGTTCGTATTTTGGTAACGACTGTAACGTTAAAACCTCGCACAAGTAATACTTGCATCTACTCTCGTAATCTGAAGCTACGTTATTAATATAGATAACAATTCAATGTCATGATTGTAAACCCTGATTATTATTCATACATACTAGATTCATTTTAATAGACTGTTTGTTTGTGTACTCAACTGTACATTAAATGTAATAATAAGGTCAATACTGGGATGTCAGTAATTTTAAGGCGATGTTTTTATTTGACAATCTGCTTTATAAATTATGATAATACTCACGCGTTTTACCTAAAGATAATCCACAGAAGCGTACGTCCTGATTAGTAGATTACTCCTGATACTGATAAGAAACAAGACCCGAAGTTAGTGGGTCACAGAAAATGGCGCAGTAGTGTTGACAAATCGTCAAATGAGAACGACCACTGTTCCTTCAAAACATTACCGCCAACACAACAAAACAGGCTTCGCTACCATCCTATTTACCTTCCCGACGTTGTAGAATGCTCACTCTCCCGACAAGATAGTTTTCTGTTTGTTTTTTCGCAACCAAATCGATGCGCACAACGCCCCTATCGCGCCTCAATAAAAAAATTAAAAAACATCACAACAACCTACCACGTTTTTAGGGAATCTCCATCCCCTTGGCTTAGCCTGCAGCGCCAGAAGAAACAGAACTAGTAGCAGAAGATGCGCGAATCCCGCCGTTCAACGAAATCACATATGAAGAATACTACAAATCCGTTCTTAGTGGCTTAATCGTGTCAGTAAATAGTTTATATTCATCAAATTCAGCTTGTTAGCCGAGAATGAATGAAGCGAAGACGAACGAACATGTGCATAAATTTGTGGGTTTGTGTTTGATGTGGAAACCAGCCACTGAAGAAACTCTTGTCGTTTGGCTGGCGTGCAAGGGGCGTAATTATAGCACTCTCTCCATATAAGGGCGTGTGACGTCACGATCTCTGCCTGCAGTGCCACCTAGTGACAGTAATATGGGGCATACCATTAAAGTTAGCGGTGGTGGATGTCAAAGGAGTTGGGAGATGAGGAGAGGAATGGACGAAAGCTTATTTGATAATATGAGAGATGTATTAACTTCCATGTTGTTGTTGAATGCTCACAATGAGTAGGATTCCTCTTTTGTGCGCTCTGAAAAGGATGTTAAGTGACGAGTTGGAGTAGCTATCCCGAGCGCGGAAAGAAAAATAAACAAATAAAAAGTCTTGGGGATGTTGTGAATGCGAAGGGGAATGCTGAAAGAGTTGTTGTTGTCGTGAATGCAAACAATGAATAGGATTATTCTTTTGTGCGCCCTGAAAAAGACATTAACTGGTGAGTTTGAGAAGTTTTCCTCTCATTCCGAGGGTGGAAAGAAAAATAAACAAATAACTTAAAGAAGTCCTGGAGATGTTGTAAACGCAAACGGCAATACTGAAAGACATGTTGTTGTTGTTGTTGTGAATGCCTACAATGAGTGAGTTTACTCTTTTGTGCACCCTGTAAATACTTGGCTTCATCTGCGTGTCGCTCACTACTACGACAATCAGGTCGATCCCTCGCCTTGTTAGCCAGGCTTCCATAAAAACAGTCCGTTTCAAGGAAGGGCTACGGGGAAGCCGATGTAAGGGTCTTGGCCAGTATATTTTGCCTGACCCTGACTGACATGTCTGATCAGTGTATTTTTCCTGACACTGACTAACATGTCTGATCAGTATATTTTGACTGACTCTGACTAACATGTCTGATCAGTATATTTTGACTGACTCTGACTAACATGTCTGATCAGTATATTTTGCCTGACTCTGACTAACATGTCTGATCAGTATATTTTGACTGACTCTGACTAACATGTCTGATCAGTATATTTTGACTGACTCTGACTAACATGTCTGATCAGTATATTTTGACTGACTCTGACTAACATGTCTGATCAGTATATTTTGACTGACTCTGACTAACATGTCTGATCAGTATGTTTTGCCTGACCAGACGTTATCCTTCCTTCATTAAATAACGAACATACTCATATTGAGAGACAGCAGGTGTTAGGAATATATATCATAACTGTAGGGAACGGAAGGCTGATGAGAAACACAGTTAAGGGGCGGAAAAGGTGAACTTTAAATTTAGGTTTACAGAAAAATGAATCGCGTTTTGTGGAGAGAAAAACAAACAAATAAAGAATTCGAGGGGATGTTGTGAATGCGAAGGGGAATACTGGAAAATATGTTGTTGTTGATATGTTGTTGTTGTGAATGCGAAGGGGAATACTGGACAATATGTTGTTGTTGATATGTTGTTGTTGATATGTTGTTGTTGTGAATGCGAAGGGGAATACTGGAAAATATGTTGTTGTTGATATGTTGTTGTTGATATGTTGTTGTTGTGAATGCGAAGGGGAATACTGGAAAATATGTTGTTGTTGATATGTTGTTGTTGTGAATGCAAAGGGGAATACTGGAAAATATGTTGTTATTGATATGTTGTTGTTGATATGTTGTTGTTGTGAATGCGAAGGGGAATACTGGAAAATATGTTGTTGTTGATATGTTGTTGTTGTGAATGCGAAGGGGAATACTGGAAAATATGTTGTTATTGATATGCTGTTGTTTATATGTTGTTGTTGTGAATGCGAAGGGGAATACTGGACAATATGTTGTTGTTGATATGTTGTTGTTGTGAATGCGAAGGGGAATACTGGAAAATATGTTGTTGTTGATATGTTGTTGTTGTGAATGCGAAGGGGAATACTGGAAAATATGATGTTATTGATATGTTGTTGTTGATATGTTGTTGTTGTGAATGCGAAGGGGAATACTGGACAATATGTTGTTGTTGATATGTTGTTGTTGTGAATGCGAAGGGGAATACTGGAAAATATGTTGTTGTTGATATGTTGTTGTTGATATGTTGTTGTTGTGAATGCGAAGGGGAATACTGGAAAATATGTTGTTGTTGATATGTTGTTGTTGTGAATGCGAAGGGGAATACTGGAAAATATGTTGTTATTGATATGTTGTTGTTGATATGTTGTTGTTGTGAATGCGAAGGGGAATACTGGACAATATGTTGTTGTTGATATGTTGTTGTTGTGAATGCGAAGGGGAATACTGGAAAATATGTTGTTGTTGATATGTTGTTGTTGATATGTTGTTGTTGTGAATGCAAAGGGGAATACTGGAAAATATGTTGTTGTTGATATGTTGTTGTTGTGAATGCGAAGGGGAATACTGGAAAATATGTTGTTATTGATATGTTGTTGTTGATATGTTGTTGTTGTGAATGCGAAGAGGAATACTGGACAATATGTTGTTGTTGATATGTTGTTGTTGTGAATGCGAAGGGGAATACTGGAAAATATGTTGTTGTTGATATGTTGTTGTTGATATGTTGTTGTTGTGAATGCGAAGGGGAATACTGGAAAATATGTTGTTGTTGATATGTTGTTGTTGTGAATGCGAAGGGGAATACTGGAAAATATGTTGTTGTTGATATGTTGTTGTTGATATGTTGTTGTTGTGAATGCGAAGGGGAATACTGGAAAATATGTTGTTGTTGATATGTTGTTGTTGTGAATGCGAAGGGGAATACTGGAAAATATGTTGTTGTTGATATGTTGTTGTTGTGAATGCGAAGGGGAATACTGGAAAATATGTTGTTGTGGATATGTTGTTGTTGTGATTGCGAAGGGGAATACTGGAAAATATGTTGTTTTTGATATGTTGTTGTTGATATGTTGTTGTTGTGAATGCGAAGGGGAATACTGGAAAATATGTTGTTGTTGATATGTTGTTGTTGATATGTTGTTGTTGTGAATGCGAAGGGGAATACTGGAAAATATGTTGTTGTTGATATGTTGTTGCTGTGAATGCGAAGGGGAATACTGGAAAATATGTTGTTGTTGATATGTTGTTGTTGATATGTTGTTGTTGTGAATGCGAAGGGGAATACTGGAAAATATGTTGTTGTTGATATGTTGTTGTTGATATGTTGTTGTTGTGAATGCGAAGGGGAATACTGGAAAATATGTTGTTGTTGATATGTTGTTGTTGTGAATGCGAAGGGGAATACTGGAAAATATGTTGTTGTTGATATGTTGTTGTTGTGAATGCCAACAATGAGTCAGTTTACTCTTTTTTGCACCCTGTAAAGCGCGTTAAGTGGCGGGCTGTAGAAGCTTTCGTTACATCCCGAGTATGCTGAGAAAGGTGGACTGGGGTCCTCTAGGCAGTTCTGCTATGATTGGTTTCCTGTGCATATCGGGATTCATGACAACTATTTAGCCAGGCTGCCACGAAGAAGAGCCAGTTTTCATGGAGATTTCGAGGTGGGAGTACCTGGCCAGTATATTTGCTTTAAATAGCGGGTTGCAGTAGCTTTCCTCACATCCCCAGTGTGCTGAGGAAGATGGACCGGGATCGTCCAGGCAATTGTGCTTTGATTTGCTCACTACTACGGGGATCACGTCGATTCCCCCAACTCCTTAACCAGGAAGTCAGTTTCCTAGGAAGACTTGGAGGTGGCTGTACTTGGCGAGTATATTTTGTTTGACCTTGATTACAAAGTTTGTTGAGGATGTGTTGTCAGACCAGATGTCAGTCTCCTCTTTACTGCAAGAGACATAACAATTAGACACGTCAGTGGTGCGATGAGACTAACGTCTGGTCAGGCAAAATACACTGATCAAATAATGTTAGCCAGGGTCAGCAGAAATATATTGGTCAAGACCCTCACATGACCTTCTTGTTTGTCGTCCTGGAAACGACCTGTTGTCGGGGACAACGGTTGTCTGGTTAACAAGGTGAGGTTCGGCGTGATCTCTGTGGTAGTGAGTGACACGCAGATGAAGCAAAGCATTGCACAACCGCCTGGAGGAGCCCAGTCCACTTCATCAGCACGCTCGGGATGTCAGGAAAACTACTACATTCTGCCACAAGTTCCATACTTTTCAGGGCGCACAAAAGGATTACCAACCCATTGTGGGTATTAGCAACAAACCAACCCCACCAATCAACCAACCCCACCAATCAACCAACCCCACCAACCAACCAAAATTCACCAACCAACCAACCCCACCAATCAACCAACCCCACCAATCAACCAACCCCACCAATCTATCAACCCCACCAATCAACCAACCCCACCACCAACCAACCCCACCAACCAACCAATCCCACCAACCAACCAACCAATCCCACCAACCAACCAACCCCACCAACCAAACAACCCCACCAACCAACCAACCCCACCAACCAATCCCACCAACCAACCAACCCCACCAACCAACCAACCCCATCAACCAATCCCACCAATCAACAAACCCCACCAACGAACCCCACCCCACCAACCAACCAACCTCACCAACCAACCCCACCGACCAACCCCCCAACCAACCCCACCAACCAACCCCACAGACCAACCAACCCCACCAACCGAAACGAACCCCACCAACCAAACAACCCCACCAACAGACCGACCCAACCAACCAACCAACCCCACCAACCAATCCCACCAATCAACAAACCCCACCAACCAACCCCACCAACCAACCAAATTCACCAACCAATCCCACCAATCAACAAACCCCACCAACCAACCAACCCCACCAACCAACCAAATTCACAAACCAATCCCACCAATCAACAAACCCCACCAACCAACCAACCCCACCAACCAACAAACCCCACCAACCAACCAAATTAACCAACCAATCCCACTAATCAACAAACCCTACCAACCAACCAACCCCACCAACCAACCAACCCCACAAACCAATCCCACCAATAAACAAACCCCACCAACCAACCAACCCCACCAACCAACCAACCCCACCAAACAACCAACATCACCTACCAACCAACCCCACCAACCAACCCCACCAACCAACCTCACCAACAAACCAACCCCACCAACAAACCAACCCAACCAACCAACCCCACCAACCAACCAACTCCACCAACCAAACAACCCCACCAACCAACCAACCCCACCAACCAATCTCACCAATCAACAAACCCCACAAACCAATCAACCCCACCAACTAACCAACCCCACCAACCAACCAACCTCACCAACCAACCAACCCCACAAACCAACCCCACTAACCAATCAACCTCACAACTAACCCCACCAACCAACTAACCTCACCAACCAACAAACCCCACCAACCATGCATACCAACCAACCTCACCAACCAATCAACCTCACCAACCAACCCCACCAACCAATCAACCCAACCAACCCAAGCAACCTCACATACCAATCAACCCCACCAAACAACCCCACCACCTACCTACATACCAACCAACCCCACCAACAGACCAACCAACCAACCCCACCAACCCAACCAACCTCATATACCAAACAACCCCACCAAACAACCCCACCAACCAACCAACCCCACCAACCAAATTCACCAACCAATCCTACCAATCAACAAACCTCACCAACCAACCAACCCCACCAACCAAACAACCCCACCAACCAATTGACCCCACCAACCAACCAAACCCACCAACCAATCCCACCAATCAACCAACCCCACCAACCAACCAATCAACCCCACCAACCAGCAAACCCCACCAACCAACCTCACCAACCAACCAACCCCACCAAGCAACCCCACAAACCAACCAACCCCACCAACCAACCTAACCAACCAACGAACCCCACCAACTAAACAACCCCACCAACCAGCTAACCCCACCAACCAACCAACCCCACCAACCAACCCCACCAACCAACCCCACCAACCAATCAACCTCACCAACCAACCCCACCAACCAATCAACCCCACCAACCCAACCAACCTCACATACCAATCAACCCCACCAAACAACCCCACCACCTACCTACATACCAACCAACTCCACCAACCAACCCCACCAACCCAACCAACCTCACATACCAATCAACCCCACCAAACAACCCCACCACCTACCTACATACCAAACAACCCCACCAGCCAACCTCACCAACCAACCAACCCCACCAACCAACTCCACCAACCAACCAACCCCACCAACCAACCTTACCAACCAACCAACCAACCCCATCAACCAAACAACCCCACCAATCAACCGACCCCACCAACCAACCAACCCCACCAACCAACCAACCCCACCAACCAATCCCACCAATCAACAAACCCCACCAACCAACCAACCTCACCAACCAACCATCCCCACCAAACAACCAACCTCACCAACCAACCAACCCTACCAACCAACCCCACCAACCAACCCCACCAACAAACCAACCCCACCAACCAAACAACCCCACCAAACAACCAACCTCACCAACCAACCAACCCTACCAACCAACCCCACCAACCAACCCCACCAACCAATCCCACCAATCAACAAACCCCACCAACCAACAAACCCCACCAACCAACCAAATTCACCAACCAATCTCACCAATCAACAATCCCCACCAACCAACCAACCCCACCAACCAACCAACCCCACCAACCAACCAAATTCACCAACCAATCCCACCAATCAACAAACCCCACCAACCAACAAACCCCACCAACTAACCAACCCCACTAACCAACCAACCTCACCAACCAACAAACCCCACCAACCAACCCCACCAACCAATCAACCTCACCAACCAACCCCACTAACCAACCAACCTCACCAACCAACCAACCTCACCAACCAACCCCACCAACCAATCAACCTCACCAACCAACCCCACCAACCAATCAACCCCCCCAACCCAACTAACCTGACATACCAATATACCCCACCGAACAACCCCACCACCTACCTACATACTAACCAACCCCACCAACCAACCAAACAACCAACCCCACCAACCCAACCAACCTCACATACCAATCAACCCCACCAAACAACCCCACCACCTACCTACATACCAAACAACCCCACCAAACAACCCCACCAACCAACCAACCCCACCAACCAAATTCACCAACCAATCCTACCAATCAACAAACCCCACAAACCAACCAACGCCACCCCACCAACCAACCAACCTCACCAACCAACCAACCCCACCAACCAACCCCACCAACATACCAACCCCACCAACCAACCCCACCAACCAACACCACCAACCAACCAACCCCACCAACCAACCGACCCCACCAACCAACCAATCCCACCAATCAACAAACCCCACCAACCAACAAACCCCACCAACCAACCAAATTCACCAACCAATCCCACCAATCAACAAACCCCACCAACCAACCAACCCCACCAACCAACCAACCCCACCAACCAACCAAATTAACCAACCAATCCCACTAATCAACAAACCCTACCAACCAACCAACCCCACCAACCAACCAACCCCACAAACCAATCCCACCAATCAACAAACCCCACCAACCAACCAACCCCACCAACCAACCAACCCGACCAAACAACCAACATCACCTACCAACCAACCCCACCAACCAACCCCACCAACAAACCAACCCCACCAACAAACCAACCCCACCAACCAACCCCACCAACCAACCAACTCCACCAACCAAACAACCCCACCAACCAACCAACCCCACCAACCAATCCCACCAATCAACAAACCCCACAAACCAACCAACCCCACCAACTAACCAACCCCACCAACCAACCAACCTCACCAACCAACCAACCCCACAAACCAACCCCACTAACCAATCAACCTCACCAACTAACCCCACCAACCAACTAACCTCACCAACCAACCAACCCCACCAACCATGCATACCAACCAACCCCACCAACCAATCAACCTCACCAACCAACCCCACCAACCAATCAACCCAACCAACCCAAGCAACCTCACATACCAATCAACCCCACCAAACAACCCCACCACCTACCTACATACCAACCAACCCCACCAACCAACCAACAAACCAACCCCACCAACCCAACCAACCTAATATACCAAACAACCCCACCAAACAACCCCACCAACCAACCAACCCCACCAACCAAATTCACCAACCAATCCTACCAATCAACAAACCTCACCAACCAACCAACCCAACCAACCAAACAACCCCACCAACCAATTGACCCCACCAACCAACCAAACCCACCAACCAATCCCACCAATCAACCAACCCCACCAACCAACCAATCAACCCCACCAACCAGCAAACCCCACCAACCAACCTCACCAACCAACCAACCCCACCAAGCAACCCCACAAACCAACCAACCCCACCAACCAACCTAACCAACCAACGAACCCCACCAACTAACCAACCCCACCAACCAGCCAACCCCACCAACCAACCAACCCCACCAACCAACCCCACCAACCAACCCCACCAACCAATCAACCTCACCAACCAACCCCACCAACCAATCAACCCCACCAACCCAACCAACCTCACATACCAATCAACCCCACCAAACAACCCCACCACCTACCTACATACCAACCAACTCCACCAACCAACCAACCAACCCCACCAACCCAACCAACCTCACATACCAATAAACCCCACCAAACAACCCCACCACCTACCTACATACCAAACAACCCCACCAAACAACCCCACCAACCAACCAACCCCACCAACCAAATGCACCAACCAATCATTCCAATCAACAAACCCCACCAACCAGCCAACCTCGCCAACCAACCAACCCCACCAACCAACTCCACCAACAGACCAACCCCACCAACCAACCTTACCAACCAACCAACCCCATCAACCAAACAACCCCACCAATCAACCGACCCCACCAACCAACCAACCCCACCAACCAACCAACCCCACCAACCAATCCCACCAATCAACAAACCCCACCAACCAACCAACCTCACCAACCAACCATCCCCACCAAACAACCAACCTCACCAACCAACCAACCCGACCAACCAACCCCACCAACCAACCCCACCAACAAACCAACCCCACCAACCAAACAACCCCACCAAACAACCAACCTCACCAACCAACCAACCCTACCAACCAACCCCACCAACCAACCCCACCAACCAACCCCACCAACCAATCCCACCAATCAACAAACCCCACCAACCAACCAACCCCACCAACCAACCAAATTCACAGACCAATCTCACCAATAAACAATCCCCACCAACCAACCAACCCCACCAACCAACCAACCCCACCAACCAACCAAATTCACCAACCAATCCCATAAATCAACAAACCCCACCAACCAACAAACCCCACCAACTAACCAACCCCACTAACCAACCAACCTCACCAACCAACAAACCCCACCAACCAACCCCACCAACCAATCAACCTCACCAACCAACCCCACTAACCAACCAACCTCACCAACCAACCAACCTCACCAACCAACCCCACCAACCAATCAACCTCACCAACCAACCCCACCAACCAATCAACCCCCCCAACCCAACTAACCTGACATACCAATATACCCCACCGAACAACCCCACCACCTACCTACATACTAACCAACCCCACCAACCAACCAAACAACCAACCCCACCAACCCAACCAACCTCACATACCAATCAACCCCACCAAACAACCCCACCACCTACCTACATACCAAACAACCCCACCAAACAACCCCACCAACCAACCAACCCCACCAACCAAATTCACCAACCAATCCTACCAATCAACAAACGCCACCCCACCAACCAACCAACCTCACCAACAAACCAACCCCACCAACCAACCCTACCAACCAACCAACCCCACCAACCAACCCCACCAACAAACACCACCAACCAACCCCACCAACTAAACAACCCCACCAACCAACCGACCCCACCAACCAACCAACCCCACCAACCAATCCCACCAATCAACAAACCCCACCAACCAACAAACCCCACCAACCAACCAAATTCACCAACCAATCCCACCAATCAACAAACCCCACCAACCAACCAACTCCACCAACCAACCAACTCCACCAACCAACCAAATTCACCATCCAATCCCACCAATCAACAAACCCTACCAACCAACCAACCCCACCAACCAACTAACCCCACCAACCAATCCCACCAATCAACAAACCCCACAAACCAACCAACCCCACCAACCAACCAACCCCACACAACAACCAACCTCACCAACCAACCAACCCTACCAACCAACCCCACCAACCAACAAACCCCACCAACCAGCCCCACCAACCAACCAACCCCACTAACCAAACAACCCCACCAACCAACCAACCCCACCAACCAACCCCACCAACCAACCCCACCAACCAATCAACCTCACCAACCAACCCCACCAACCAATCAACCCCACCAACCCAACCAACCTCACATACCAATCAACCCCACAAAACAACCCCACCACCTACCTACATACCAAACAACCCCACCAACCAACCAACCCCACCAACCAAATTCACCAACCAATCCTACCAATCAACAAACCTCACCAACCAACAAACCCCACCAACAAACCCCACCAACCAAACAACCCCACCAACCAATTGACCCCACCAACCAACCAACCCCACCAACCAATCCCACCAAACAACCAACGCCACCAACCAACCAACCAACCCCACCAACCAGCAAACCTCACCAACCAACCTCCCCAACCAACCAACCCCACCAAGGAACCCCACCAACCAACCAACCACACTAACCAACCAACCAACCCCACCAACCAACCAACCCCACCAACCAGCCAACCCCACCAACCAACCTCACCAACCAAGCAACCCCACCAACCAACCAACCCCACCAACCAACTAACCTCACCAATCAACCCCACCAACCAACCAACCCCACCAACCAACCCTACCAACCAACCCAACCAACCAACCAACCCCACCAACCAGCAAACCCCACCAACCAACCAACCCCACCAACCAGCCAACCCCACCAACCAACCAATCCCACCAATCAACAAACCCTACCAACCAACCAACCCCACCAACCAACCAACCCCACCAACCAATCCCACCAATCAACAAACCCCACCAACCAACCAACCCCACCAACCAACCAAATTCACCAACCAATCTCACCAATAAACAATCCCCACCAACCAACCAACCCCACCAACCAACCAACCCCACCAACCAACCAAATTCACCAACCAATCCCACCAATCAACAAACCCCACCAACCAACAAACCCCACCAACTAACCAACCCCACTAACCAACCAACCTCACCAACCAACAAACCCCACCAACCAACCCCACCAACCAATCAACCTCACCAACCAACCCCACTAACCAACCAACCTCACCAACCAACCAACCTCACCAACCAACCCCACCAACCAATCAACCTCACCAACCAACCCCACCAACCAATCAACCCCCCCAACCCAACTAACCTGACATACCAATATACCCCACCGAACAACCCCACCACCTACCTACATACTAACCAACCCCACCAACCAACCAAACAACCAACCCCACCAACCCAACCAACCTCTCATACCAATCAACCCCACCAAACAACCCCACCACCTACCTACATACCAAACAACCCCACCAAACAACCCCACCAACCAAATTCACCAACCAATCCTACCAATCAAGAAACGCCACCCCACCAACCAACCAACCTCACCAACCAACCAACCCCACCAACCAACCCCACCAACCAACCAACCCCACCAACCAACCCCACCAACCAACACCACCAACCAACCAACCCCACCAACTAAACAACCCCACCAACCAACCGACCCCACCAACCAACCAACCCCACCAACCAATCCCACCAATCAACAAACCCCACCAACCAACAAACCCCACCAACCAACCAAATTCACCAACCAATCCCACCAATCAACAAACCCCACAAACCAACCAACCCCACCAACCAACCAACTCCACCAACCAACCAAATTCACCATCCAATCCCACCAATCAACAAACCCTACCAACCAACCAACCCCACCAACCAACTAACCCCACCAACCAATCCCACCAATCAACAAACCCCACAAACCAACCAACCCCACCAACCAACCAACCCCACACAACAACCAACCTCACCAACCAACCAACCCTACCAACCAACCCCACCAACCAACAAACCCCACCAACCAGCCCCACCAACCAACCAACCCCACTAACCAAACAACCCCACCAACCAACCAACCCCACCAACCAACCCCACCAACCAACCCCACCAACCAATCAACCTCACCAACCAACCCCACCAACCAATCAACCCCACCAACCCAACCAACCTCACATACCAATCAACCCCACCAAACAACCCCACTACCTACCTACATACCAACCAGTCCCACCAACCAACCAACCAACCCCACCAACCCAACCAACCTCAGATTCCATTCAACCCCACAAAACAACCCCACCACCTACCTACATACCAAACAACCCCACCAACCAACCAACCCCACCAACCAAATTCACCAACCAATCCTACCAATCAACAAACCTCACCAACCAACCAACCCCACCAACCAACCCCACCAATCAAACAACCCCACCAACCAATTGACCCCACCAACCAACCAACCCCACCAACCAATCCCACCAAACAACCAACGCCACCAACCAACCAACCAACCCCACCAACCAGCCAACCTCACCAACCAACCTCCCCAACCAACCAACCCCACCAAGCAACCCCACCAACCAACCAACCACACTAACCAACCAACCAACCCCACCAACCAACCAACCCCACCAACCAGCCAACCCCACCAACCAACCTCACCAACCAAGCAACCCCACCAACCAACCAACCCCACCAACCAACTAACCTCACCAATCAACCCCACCAACCAACCAACCCCACCAACCAACCCCACCAACCAACCCAACCAACCAACCAACCCCACCAATCAGCCAACCCCACCAACCAACCAACCCCACCAACCAGCCAACCCCACCAACCAACCAATCCCACCAATCAACAAACCCTACCAACCAACCAACCCCACCAACCAACCAACCCCACCAACCAATCCCACCAATCAACAAACCCCACCAACCAACCAACCTCACCAACCAACCAACCCCACCAAACAACCAACCTCACCAACCAACCAACCCTACCAACCAACCCCACCAACCAACCCCACCAACCAACCAACCCCACCAACCAAACAACCCCACCAAACAACCAACCTCACCAACCAACCAAGCCTACCAACCAACCCCACCAACCAACCCCACCAACCAATCCCACCAATCAACAAACCCCACAAACCAACCAACCCCACCAACTAACCAACCCCACCAACCAACCAACCTCACCAACCAACCAACCCCACAAACCAACCCCACTAACCAATCAACCTCACCAACTAACCCCACCAACCAACTAACCTCACCAACCAACCAACCCCACAAACCAACCCCACCAACCAACCCCACCAACCAATCAACCTCACCAACCAACCCCACCAACCAATCAACCCCACCAACCCAACCAACCTCACATACCAATCAACCCCACCAAACAACCCCACCACCTACCTACATACCAACCAACTCCACCAACCAACCAACCAACCCCACCAACCCAACCAACCTCACATACCAATCAACCCCACCAAACAACCCCACCACCTACCTACATACCAAACAACCCCACCAAACAAACCCACCAACCAACCAACCCCACCAACCAAATGCACCAACCAATCATTCCAATCAACAAACCCCACCAACCAGCCAACCGCACCAACCAACCAACCCCACCAACCAACCCCACCAACAAACCAACCCCACCAACCAAACAACCCCACCAAACAACCAACCTCACCAACCAACCAACCCTACCAACCAACCCCACCAACCAACCCCACCAACCAACCCCACCAACCAATCCCACCAATCAACAAACCCCACCAACCAACCAACCCCACCAACCAACCAAATTCACCAACCAATCTCACCAATCAACAATCCCCACCAACCAACCAACCCCACCAACCAACCAACCCCACCAACCAACCAAATTCACCAACCAATCCCACCAATCAACAAACCCCACCAACCAACAAACCCCACCAACTAACTAACCCCACTAACCAACCAACCTCACCAACCAACCAACCCCACCAACCAACCCCACCAACCAATCAACCTCACCAACCAACCCCACTAACCAACCAACCTCACCAACCAACCAACCTCACCAACCAACCCCACCAACCAATCAACCTCACCAACCAACCCCACCAACCATTCAACCCCCCCAACCCAACTAACCTGACATACCAATATACCCCACCGAACAACCCCACCACCTACCTACATACTAACCAACCCCACCAACCAACAAAACAACCAACCCCACCAACCCCACCAACCCAACCAACCTCACATACCAATCAACCCCACCAAACAACCCCACCACCTACCTACATACCAACCAACCCCACCAACCAACCCCACCAACCAACCAACCCCACCAACCAACCCCACCAACCAACCCCACCAACCAACCAACCCCACCAACCAAACAACCCCACCAACCAACCGACCCCACCAACCAACCAACCCCACCAACCAATCCCACCAATCAACAAACCCCACCAACCAACAAACCCCACCAACCAACCAAATTCACCAACCAATCCCACCAATCAACAAACCCCACCAACCAACCAACCCCACCAACCAACCAACTCCACCAACCAACCAAATTCACCATCCAATCCCACCAATCAACAAACCCTACCAACCAACCAACCCCACCAACCAACTAACCCCACCAACCAATCCCACCAATCAACAAATCCCACAAACCAACCAACCCCACCAACCAACCAACCCCACACAACAACCAACCTCACCAACCAACCAACCCTACCAACCAACCCCACCAACCAACAAACCCCACCAACCAGCCCCACCAACCAACCAACCCCACTAACCAAACAACCCCACCAACCAACCAACCCCACCAACCAACCCCACCAACCAACCCCACCAACCAATCAACCTCACCAACCAACCTCACCAACCAATCAACCCCACCAACCCAACCAACCTCACATACCAATCAACCCCACCAAACAACCCCACTACCTACCTACATACCAACCATTCCCACCAACCAACAAACCAACCCCACCAACCCAACCAACCTCAGATTCCATTCAACCCCACAAAACAACCCCACCACCTACCTACATACCAAACAACCCCACCAACCAACCAACCCCACCAACCAAATTCACCAACCAATCCTACCAATCAACAAACCTCACCAACCAACCAACCCCACCAACCAAACAACCCCACCAACCAATTGACCCCACCAACCAACCAACCCCACCAACCAATCTCACCAAACAACCAACGCCACCAACCAACCAACCAACCCCACCAACCAGCCAACCTCACCAACCAACCTCCCCAACCAACCAACCCCACCAAGCAACCCCACCAACCAACCAACCCCACTAACCAACCAACCAACCCCACCAACCAACCAACCCCACCAACCAGCCAACCCCACAAACCAACCTCACCAACCAACCACATCCACCAAGCAACCCCACCAACCAACCAACCCCACCAACCAACTAACCTCACCAATCAACCCCACCAACCTACCAACCCCACCAACCAACCAACCCCACCAACCAACCCAACCAACCAACCAACCCCACCAACCAGCCAACCCCACCAACCAACCAACCCCACCAACCAGCCAACCCCACCAACCAACCAATCCCACCAATCAACAAACCCTACCAACCAACCAACCCCACCAACCAACCAACCCCACCAACCAATCCCACCAATCAACAAACCCCACCAACCAACCAACCTCACCAACCAACCAACCCCACCAAACAACCAACCTCACCAACCAACCAACCCTACCAACCAACCCCACCAACCAACCCCACCAACCAACCAACCCCACCAACCAAACAACCCACCAAACAACCAACCTCACCAACCAACCAACCCTACCAACCAACCCCACCAACCAACCCCACCAACCAATCCCACCAATCAACAAACCCCACCAACCAACCAACCCCACCAACCAACCAAATTCACCAACCAATCTCACCAATCAACAATCCCCACCAACCAACCAATCCCACCAACCAACCAACCCCACCAACCAACCAAATTCACCAACCAATCCCACCAATCAACAAACCCCACCAACCAACCAACCCCACCAACTAATAAACCCCACCAACCAACCAACCTCACCAACCAACCAACCCCACCAACCAATCAACCTCACCAACCAACCCCACTAACCAACCAACCTCACCAACCAACCAACCTCACCAACCAACCCCACCAACCAATCAACCTCACCAGCCAACCCCACCAAACAATCAACCCCACCAACCCAACCAACCTGACATACCAATCAACCCCACCGAACAACCCCACCACCTACCTACATACTAACCAACCCCACCAACCAACCAAACAACCAACCCCACCAACCCAACCAACCTCACATACCAATCAACCCCACCAAACAACCCCACCACCTTCCTACATACCAAACAACCCCACCAAACAACCCCACCAACCAACCAACCCCACCAACCAAATTCACCAACCAATCCTACCAATCAACAAACCCCACCAACCAACCAACCCCACCCCACCAACCAACCAACCTCACCAACCAACCAACCCCACCAACCAACCCCACCAACCAACCAACCCCACCAACCAACCCCACCAACCAACCAACCCCACCAACCAAACAACCCCACCAACCAACCGACCCCACCAACCAACCAACCCCACCAACCAATCCCACCAATCAACAATCCCTACCAACCAACAAACCCCACCAACCAACCAAATTCACCAACCAATCCCACCAATCAACAAACCCCACCAACCAACCAACCCCACCAACCAACCAACTCCACCAACCAACCAAATTCACCAACCAATCCCACCAATCAACAAAACACACAAACCAACCAACCCCACCAACCAACCAACCCCACCAAACAACCAACCTCACCAACCAACCAACCCTACCAACCAACCCCACCAACCAACAAACCCCACCAACCAGCCCCACCAACCAACCAACCCCACTAACCAAACAACCCCACCAACCAACCAACCCCACCAACCAACCCCACCAACCAACCCCACCAACCAACCCCACCAACCAATCAACCTCACCAACCAACCCCATCAACCAATCAACCCCACCAACCCAACCAACCTCACATACCAATCAACCCCACCAAACAACCCCACTACCTACCTACATACCAACCAGTCCCACCAACCAACCAACCAACCCCACCAACCCAACCAACCTCACATACCAATCAACCCCACAAAACAACCCCACCACCTACCTACATACCAAACAACCCCACCAACCAACCAACCCCACCAACCAAATTCACCAACCAATCCTACCAATCAACAAACCTCACCAACCAACCAACCCCACCAACCAACCCCACCAACAAAACAACCCCACCAACCAATTGACCCCACCAACCAACCAACCCCACCAACCAATCCCACCAAACAACCAACGCCACCAACCAACCAACCAACCCCACCAACCAGCCAACCCCACCAACCAACCTCCCCAACCAACCCAACCAAGCAACCCCACCAACCAACCAACCCCACCAACCAACCTAACCAACCAACCAACCCCACCAACCAACCAACCCCACCAACCAGCCAACCCCACCAACCAACCTCACCAACCAACCAACCCCACCAAGCAACCCCACCAACCAACCAACCCCACCAACCAACTAACCTCACCAATCAACCCCACCAACCAACCAACCCCACCAACCAACCAACCCCACCAACCAACCAACCCCACCAACCAACCCAACCAACCAACCCCACCAACCAGCCAACCCCACCAACCAACCTCACCAACCAATCAACCCCACCAAGCAACCCCACCAACCAACCAACCCCACCAACCAACCCAAGCAACCAACCAACCCCACCAACCAACCAACCCCACCAACCAACCAACCCCACCAACCAGCCAACCCTACCAACCAACCTCACCAACCAACCAACACCACCAAGCAACTCCATTAACCAACCAACCAACCCTACCAACCAACCAACCTCTCCAAGCAACCCCACCAACCAACCCCACCAACCAACCAACCTCACCAATCAACCCCACCAACCAACCAACCCCCCCAACCAATCAACCCCACCAAGCAGCCCCACCAACCAACCAACCAACCCCACCAACCAATCAACTTCACCAACCAACCCAACCAACCAACCAACCCAACCAACCAACCAACCTCACATACCAACCAACCCCTCCAACCAACCAACCAGACAAATCAAATATTCTGTCCATTTCAAGAACCACTATGCACTGTCGAAAACACATCAGAGTGGGAAGGTTCAAGTCAGACGGACAAGAGGAACACAGCGCTGTAAGTTGGGGAGTAATATCAAGAGATGGTTTGTTAACAATCTGTCAGAGTGTACCATCAAAGCAGGAGACAGCATCGCTGTAAACTACGACACAACCTCATTTTCAGGGCTAACGCAGAGGAAGAAGAAGAAGAAGAAGAGTAATATTAATAACGAAAGTTAAAAATAAAGTTAGCAGATTTTCTATGCATAACTGTTGCAATTAACAAGTTAATTGAAAACAAATTATACACATTTTTACTTTAAGTTAAAACATTTTTGGAAGATATCTTCAGACATCAAAACATATCTCACTTGAGGTTTATTTATTTATGTCATTATTGTTGTAGAATAAACGCAATGTCCGTTTCCATTTTGACAGTATGATTAAAATAAAATACACAACAATATATGATATAATCAAATAATGAAGGTATGAATTGAAGAAATCAAGTGATGATCTTAAGACACAAAAATAATTAAATGTATGTTCAACTAAATATAAAAGATCATAATGATTAACACTGGACACTTCATTACCACTTGTTGTATGTACGTGAGATTAAACCAAGTTGTTGTTATACTGTTTGAGGCTGACTTATTAATTAATTACTTGTTGTTGTTGTTGTTGTGGTTGTTGTTGTTGTTGTTTGTCGAATGCCCACAATGAGTAGGTTACTCTTTTGTGCGCCAGGAAAAGGACGATAAGTGACGGGTTGCAGTAGCTTTCCTCACATCCCGAGCGTGCTGATGAAGGTGGACCAAGGTTCTCCAGTTGGTTGTGCTATGCTTAACTTTATCTGCGTGCCACTTACTACTACTGAGATCACGTCGATCCCTCACCTTGTCATGAAAACAGCTCGTTTCCAGGGAGGGCTACTAGGAAGCCGGGGTGAGGGTCTTTCCGTCATTGTATCCTTCCACTAATACTGTAAAGCGTAGTGGGGAGCTGTAGATAGTGAGCCCATGCTGGTACATGACTTGGCTTCGTTCGTTCCCAATCTCCCGCTACCAAGCCCTCAAAGAGAGCTGCTTTTGGAGCGAAGTTTAACTTCAGGGTCTTGTGAAACAGACTCACCTTCTTTTTCTTTTTCGTTCGCTCTCACATTTTAAAAAACTGTCAGTCGACAAGTTTATTCTCATTGCTGGGAGGGTCCAGGCGGTTTTAGGCAGAGGCCTACAGGCCGCACCGTCACTGCTGGGGTTGTTGAGGGCGGTTTTAGGCAGAGGACTACAGGCCGCTCCGCCACTGCTGGGGTTGTTGATGGCGGTTTTAGGCAGAGGACTACAGGCTGTTCCGCCACTGCTGGGGTTGTAGAGGGGAGGGGGGTTTAGGCTGAGGACTACAGGTCGCTCCGACACTGCTGGGGTTGTAGAGGGCGATTTTAGGCAGAGGACTACAGGCCGCTCCGCCACTGCTGTCGCCAAATCGTGTGCTAGATATGTTTGTTTATTTCACCCCAACATAAAAACAACATATGCCACATCAGGGATTCCAACCGAATAACTGTTTCTATGTCTCTTATAAATTCGGAGGCCAGTTTTAAGACTTCTCTCGCACACTTTGATTTAGGAGTGCCGAATTCCAACTCTGCTCGGTACGTGTGTCTTAATTCACCCCAAACCGAGATCACTGGGTTCCCTTTGTACGTCTCGGGCGGGACATTTCATTTCTAGTTAAGGGAAGAACTGGTCGATTCATTTTATTTTAAATAGAAGTAAAAAGTTAGATAAATTCAGAAGTGCAGAAAAGATGGTTATATTAAGTTGTTCAGAATCGTTAGGGTAAGGGGTTAAGTTTAGGGTTACGGTTAGGTTTAGAGTTAGGTTAGGGTTATAGTAAGCGTTAGGGCAAGATAACATGGTTGTTATAACATCGTCTGACAACGTGGATAATGCCATGCTCCTTTAGAAATTGGATGCTGCTCTTCTTTTGATGGACCAACGTTGACAGATTGCAGAAATTAATTGCTAAGACAGCAGGAATAAGCGGAGGAAGCAGATATTCTGGTCTATTCTCGGAGAATGTTCGACACCCCCAACAATTTTGTTCATGGATTATTCTTTGACGTCACTGCTAAAAATATATATTTCTTTTATTTTGGGTGAATTAAGACGCAAGTACCCTCTGCTCATATCGTTGAACCTTCTTACCTGGAGAACATGTTCCACCATCAAACATTCTAAGACCCTCCCTTCATCTCATGGTATGGACCAAAGTGATGGAGCTCGAAGCTGTAATACCCACAGTTATGAGTTAGCAGACGGAGCCTCGCATTGCACTACAGCCAGTAGGACATTGTCCGTCTTCTCAAGTATTACTCGGGATATTAGAAAAGCCACCGTTACTCGCTCCAAAGAAACGCCATCAAGAGTTAAATTAAGCCAGTAAGAGTGGCTTCCCCTGACAACCTGCGTTCAGTGAGCCTTACTTCCATTTCTGCTTTCTTTCGATCCCCAGGAAAACGCTGAATTCATTTGTTTATTCCTGTTTCATTCATCGGGTTCTTTCTAGAACCTTTTATTTACAGCACAGAAGCCTACTTTCAGCTCAGTAAACGTTTGGTATGTGTGATCGCAGAGCGTGCAATGCCGTGAGCTTTAAGTTTTATTGCATAGCGCAGCGTTTCTCAACCGGTGATCCCTGAATCCTAGGGTCGCAATCAATCGCTAGCGGTTCCACGAGAAATAGTGACGAATGCGCTAATCATTTGTAGTTGTATTTGTGAGCTATTTTTAGTTTCATTTTTCATATTTCTCAATTTTACTGTACACTTGGGACATTTTCTTGGAAAATTCGTGAATTGTAATAAAATCCTCTTTCGGGATCATGATGCTGAGCAGCGCACGAGCTGCAGTGGTCAGTGACCCAGAGCTGCCAAGACCCTTCTACACCTCCACGCGGTGATCCTGGATAACAGGCTGCAGCAGGGCAGACTGGCTAAGGAGAAGAGATTGAAGAGGGAAAGCTAACCTGTTACTCAAAAAATGTTTGCTGAAGTCGGATGTGTTGGACCGAAAAGACTGCAAATATCGCAGTCCAGCTGTAAACCACGACACGACGCATTCCGTTCTCTGAACTACATTCTGCTACTTAGGCCCGTGTCAGGTTTTGATAGCGGGAGATTGAGAACGAACGAAGCCAAGCCAAGCCAAACCGAATCCTCTTCTACTTTTTCTTCTTCGGCCATCGGGTTTTCTTATCATGTTAAACCTCCAGTCCTATCGCCAGGATGACGTCCACAGTCCTTTCCAGGTCTGAGCGGTGATCCCCATAGTTGTTGTCTTAGTTCTGCTCCATCTGGCCAGGTCTGACATCTTAGTTTTTCGTAGGCCGGACATTCTTGAAGTACGTGTTCAGGGGTCTGGGCTCCTGTCCCACATGGACATTCTTGAAGTACGTGTTCAGGGGTCTAGACTCCAGTCCCACTTCGACATTCTTTAAGTACGTGTTCAGGGGTCTGGACTCCTGTCTCAGGTGGACATTCTTGAAGTAAGTGTTCAGGGGTCTGGACTCCTGTCCCAGGTGGACATTCTTGAAGTACGTGTTCGGTGGTCTGGACTCCTGTCCCAGGTGAACATTCTTGAAGTACGTGTTCGGTGGTCTGGACTCCTGTCCCACATGGACATTCTTGAAGTACGTGTTCAGGGGTCTGGGCTCCTGTCCCACATGGACATTCTTGAAGTAGGTGTTCATGGGTCTGGACTCCTGTCCCACTTGGACATTCTTGAAGTACGTGTTCAGGGGTCTGGACTCCTGTCTCTCATGGACATTTTTGAAGTACGTGTTCAGGGGGCTGGACTCCTGTCCCACCCACTTTGACATTTTTGAAGTACGTGTTCAGGGGTCTGGACTCCTGTCCCAGGTGGACATTCTTGAAGTACGTGTTCGGTGGTCTGAACTCCTGTCCCACATGGACATTCTTGAAGTACGTGTGCAGGGGTCTGGGCTCCTGTCCCACAAGGACATTCTCGAAGTACGTGTTCAGGGGTCTGGACTCCTGTCCCTCATGGACATTCTTGAAGTACGTGTTCAGGGGTCTGGACTCCTGTCCCTCATGGACATTTTTGAAGTACGTGTTCAGGGGTCTGGACTCCTGTCCCAGGTGGACATTCTTGAAGTACGTGTTCGGTGGTCTGGACTCCTGTCCCACGTGGACATTCTTGAAGTACGTGTTCAGGGGTCTGGGCTCCTGTCCCACAAGGACACTCTTGAAGTACGTGTTCAGGGGTCTGGACTCCTGTCCCTCATGGACATTCTTGAAGTACGTGTGCAGGGGTCTGGACTCCTGTCCCTCATGGACATTCTTGAAGTACGTGTTCAGTGGTCTGGACTCCTGTCCCTCATGGACATTCTTGAAGTACGTGTTCAGGGGTCTGGACTCCTGTCTCTCATGAACATTCTTGAAGTACGTGTTCAGTGGTCTGGACTCCTGTCCCTCATGGACATTCTTGAAGTACGTGTTCAGGAGTCTGGACTCCTGTCTCTCATGAACATTCTTGAAGTACGTGTTCAGTGGTCTGAACTCCTGTCCCACATGGACATTCTTGAAGTACGTGTTCAGGGGTCTGGACTCCTGTCCCACATGGACATTCTTTTGTTTGTGAGACTTTGAGCAGATATAGGTGGCCCAGTGGTCTGCTGTGGACCGTTCTCCGGCGAAAGATTGCAATTTGTTGGTGCCTTTGTAGCTGGTGGATTGGGTCTGAACTGTTACTCTCTCCCATTTCTTTCTCCCATTTTATTTTATATGGACTGAGAATTATAATAAAGTAGTAATACTTTTACATCATTTAGAAGCATAATCAACACCGATTTAAGTTTTTGTGTACCAAAAGACAAGCACATGTTTAATATTTGAAAAGTACAATTTAAAAAATCTAAATTGGCTTCAAGCATAACATTTCCTTGACATGTGAAAATAAATATCTTTTAAAGTTAGTTGCCAATCGCACTCGATGATATCCACACCATCCGGCAGTTTTTGTTGTTGTTGTTTTGTTGACCTAACTTCAGTGTATTTGGGTTATAGTGAGGAAGACGCTGCGCTCGTCATCAACCTCACTCTCTGGTCCCGAGCTACATTGGGCCAGTAGCAAGACATAAGTTGAGACGACTGGAGGTAACTGAATATTGCAGGCACTATGGTCCGACCTCCTTTGAGACCACGGGTCGCCTGAAACCTACACGGCTCAAACCCACGCCGTTTCCGTTAAGGGGGCGCTTTACCTCTCGACCACAGCAACACCTTGACACAGTCATTCTAAAAGGACAGTGCAATACTATAGACCTTGAGCGAAGGTGACAACAATATCAAAGGGTCAGTGACTAAAAATAAGAAGGTAATAGATCAAAGATGTGTGCGTGCGTGCGTGCTTGTGTGTGTGCGTGTGTGTGTGTGTGTGCGCGTGTGTGTGGGTGTGTGTTTTAGATGACGTTATCGCCGCTAGGTGCCGTGTTAGGATCATCCACCTATAAATAAATTAACTCCACTTTTGCAGCATTCTTTTCGAATCAACCCTGTATTTGTTCATATGTCATTTGACCTTCATTTAATCTGATGTCTTTTCATCAAGGTCAATAAACCAGTTATTGTAGCAGTTATTTTCTGTTTTCGTTGAAAGAATTTCTGCTTGGTATCTGCTCTACATCCCTCATTTGGTGCATAAAGCAGTTACGATGTTAACTGTTGGCTAAGTTGCATTCCTTTGGTGAAGTCTAGATCATAATGTGATGAAGATGCTGAACAGTGTATTAGCTTTCCAAAGCTGACAGCTGGCGTTAGAACCAGCGACCCAGAGCTGACAGCTGGCGTTAGAGCCAGCGACCCAGAGCTGTCAAGACCCTTCTACACCTCCACGTGGTGATCCTGGATAACAGACTGCAACAGACAGAGCAGACTGGCTAAGGAAAAAGGATCGAAGCGGAAACACAAAGTCAGTACTCAAAAATGCCTCCCTAAGTCTGATGTATCGTGCCGAAAGGTGCAAGTATCGCAGTCAAGCTGTAAACTACGACTTAATGTTAACCCTTTTCCGGGCAACATCTTGCTGCTTGCAAAGCCCTTTTCAGAAATTCGTAGTGGGAGTTTTAGAACGAACGAAGAAGAAAATTTATTTAGAGACAAATTTCCATTCCTTGATCTTGTCCATTAAATACGACATTCGCTGTTTGACTCTGTCGATAATGGGAACTCAGATGTAGATATGTATTTTACCCTCAAGAGGTAGTGACGAAAAATAACAATACGGGACTCTTTCGAGGCCCCGTAATTGGAATGAGTACACTTTAAACCCTTTAACGAGGATCTATTGGAGGGCAAGTCTGGTGCCAGCAGCCGCGGTAATTCCAGCTCCAATAGCGTATATTAAAGTTGTTGCAGTTAAAAAGCTGGTAGTTGGATCTCAGGCGCAGGCGGGCGGTCCGGCTCGCGCCGGTTCACTGCCCGTTGTCTCCTGCCCTACCGTCTGCCGGCTCTCTCCCACGGGTGCTCTTCGCTGAGCGTCCTGGGTGGCCGGCGCGTTTACTTTGAAAAAATTAGAGTGTTCAAAGCAGGCCTCGGCTGCCTGAATAATGGTGCATGGAATAATGGAATAGGACCTCGGTTCTATTTTCTTGGTTTTCGGAACTGGAGGTAATGATTAACAGGGACAAACGGGGGCATTCGTATTGCGGCGTTAGAGGTGAAATTCTTGGATCGCCGCAAGACGAGCTACTGCGAAAGCATTTGTCAAGAATGTTTTCATTAATCAAGAACGAAAGTCAGAGGCGCGAAGACGATCAGATACCGTCGTAGTTCTGACCATAAACGATGCCGACTAGCGATCCGCAGGAGTTGCTTCGATGACTCTGCGGGCAGCTTCCGGGAAACCAAAGTGTTTGGGTTCCGGGGGAAGTATGGTTGCAAAGCTGAAACTTAAAGGAATTGACGGAAGGGCACCACCAGGAGTGGAGCCTGCGGCTTAATTTGACTCAACACGGCCAACACTGAAATGATTGACATGCCGAGACCACTCTTCTGGGGTCTAATATGGAACTGGTGCTGGACTTAGACCCCCAGAAAATCTGGGGTTATGCCCCCTGTGGCCCAGTTTGGTCTGCATCCAGTGTTTGATAAAGGAATTGACGGAAGAGCACTATCAGGAGTGGAGCCTGAGACCTAAATTAACTTAACACGCCAATACTGCAGAATGACTATCAAAAAGTACACCTTCGTGGGGTCTAATAGAGAACATGTGCTGGAATTAGACCCTCGAAACTTTGGGGCTACCCTCTAAGAAACTTGATTGTCTCGCTAAGGGAATTGACGGAAGGGCACCACCAGTTGTGGAACCTGCGGCTTAATTTGACTGAACACGCCAATACTGTAGAAAAACTGACAAATCGAGAACACTGCCGTTTGGGTCTAATAATGAACGTACGCTGGTATTAGACTCACGGATGACAAATCAGCTCTCAAACACTCAAATGTAAGAACTCTACGGAAATCGTGTTTAAATCCGCAGAAACCGCAGATTTCAAATACTTGGTCATTGACAAACAAAAGCCCTCAATAAATTCGTCTGACCAAATAGTGAACGGGTGCTGGAAATAGATCATCTGAAGACAGGTCAGTTTTACCCTACAAATGACAGGGCGTTGCTACGGAAAACCTGCTCAAATCGAGAGGAGCCGCAGAGACTTTGGTTCACGTACCAGGCTGATAAGCCAAGGGCGCGAGGCTACCATGTGGGGGATTACGGCCGAACCCTTGTAAGCCGCAATCCCGCCCAAAATCTCAGCACCACTGCAATGGGAGGCTCCTACATGCTCTGCACCTGGGGCTTGCGCCCCAGCCCTACCAGGTAGAGCCACGGTAAGAGGTCCTTGCCGTCCGCCAATCAAAGCGGGCGGACAACTGCTTGATACTCACCCTATACGGCGATGGGGTGCGAAAACACCAACCAAAGACTTAGTACCTGGTCGGGGTGTCGAAAACAGTAGAGCAGCCACCTCACTGTGAACTGTCAAGACTCAACCACTGACCATGAGAGTTGTCCGCACACCAGGCGAACAACATCTCTGTGACATTACCAGGCTTGTCCTCTGGCTGAATGCACTCCGGCTACGATATCTACCTCTGTACGTTATCAGCCATATAACTATCACACTGGACGCGGAAGAGATGCAGACCAGCGGACATTGCACACCTGCCCCACTGTGTCAACACCCCAGGTGGCGGGGAATGCTAGGCGTACCATCCCTGCATAGAAGCCAAGAAAATAAAGGGAAAAAGAGATACCCCACCCACATGCAAATGCTACGTTTCTGGCAGGACGTGACGATCCTGGGATACAGACACACTGGACTGCCTCTCTTCCGGGTAAACCAGCCCATCTCATATATCATCACATATCATCATTGCACCCTATAGACACGAGTAGTGAAGACTCGATAGTCTGGTAAGACAACTTCCATAAGAGAGAAAACTCTGATCATAAACAACTGCTGCCTTGCAGATAGGCTGGGGACAGCCAAAGGCTAAGGAGGGCATCCCTACAGAAACGCCTGTTGAAATCGGATGCACGGGGCCGCAAGCCTAACAAAACAGTGCAACGTAAATCACAGTATGCTGGCAGTACAACCTAATAGAAAAACGCATGGCGCTCATCCTGCGGAGTCCCGCCAGGCAGCGATAGTGCCGGGCCTCACGCCTCGAAGGGGCCCACCCTTGACTACTGGTGGTCACCCACCCATGTGTCGTGGAGTCAAGGCACATGGCTATGGGGCAACTTATATTGGCCAAAACCTCAAAACCCTCAAAATACTACAGTGGAATGCGGAGGGAGTCATTAACAAAAAACTATCCCTAACACACCACCTGCATGAAGGTAAGATTGACGTGGCATGTATCCAGGAAACGCACCTCAACAATAACCATAAATTCTCAATCAGAGGATATCAAACCTTCCGTCTAGATAGAGAAGGCCACAAAGGAGGGGTCCTGATACTGACCAGAAACAGCATACCGAGTAGCGCGGTACCTGTCAATCACACCGGACAAGCAGAAATTGTAGGAGTTGACATAATGGCTCAAGAGACGAAGCTCCGCATCTTCAATCTGTACGGACCACCAAACAGAGACCTATCGCTCTCGAGTATGGAGGTCAGAGACTCCAACTGCATAGTAGTTGGAGATTTCAACAGCCACTCGGAGAGATGGGGATACTCTGACACAGACAGCAGAGGTGACGAAGTGGAAGATTGGGAGATAGATGCAAATCTCTCCCTAATCAATAGGCCGGAGGATAGCCCTAGCTTCTATTCAAGAACATGGCATACCACCTCGACTCCAGATTTGGCCTTCTCCACACAGGACATACACTATAAAATAGACCCCCAGGTGCTAAACCAACTGGCAGGTAGCGACCACAGGCCGATCAGGCTAACCATTGACATGGAAGTAGGCCCACAGGAAACAAAACCGCTCCCACGTTGGAATTACAAACGAGCCGACTGGGACAGATTTGCAATCCTGACAGATGGGCTGTGTGAAACCATCAACACACGAAACACCAAAATGAAGCCCATGGTAGAGAGCCTAAGCAAGGCAATAATGCAAGCCGCCACTGAAACCATCCCAAGAGGAGCTAGGAAAAACTATAAGCCCTACTGGAATGATGAGTTGCAGAAAGTGGAAGATGCAGTAACAAATGCTAGGAACATGGCAGAACGAGAACAATCCATGGAGGCAAACATCGCCCTCAAAGCCGCCGCGGCGAAGTACAAACACACTCTCAAGCAAACAGCAAGAGAAAGCTGGAAAAATAAAACGGAAAGTCTAAACCTGGACAAAGAAGGGAACAAGCTATGGAAGCTAGTCAGAGCCATGAACGACGAAACCCCGTCAAATAAACAAATTACTATCAAGCAGGGCGAGAACTTGATCACAGGTAAGAAAGCCGCAAACGCCTTTGTCGATCACTATGCCAGAGCAAACCACATCGAGGTCCCTGCAGATAAGCATACAGACATTAGCGAAGAGCTAAAGGGACACGAAAACATAAATACGGCTCCTGAAGAGCATATGATGGCCAAACTAACAATGCGCGAAATGGAAGAGGCTATGAGAACACTAAAGAAAAGGAAATCTCCCGGAAAAGACGGAATAACAAACGAAATGCTGATGGGGCTGGGCCAAACAGCGAAGAAGAAACTGCTATCGGTCCTAAACCAAAGCTGGAAAAGGGGAATTGTACCACAGGCATGGAAAGATGCAACACTGGTACCAGTACCAAAAACAGGAAAGGACAAAACAGATCCAAATGGATACAGGCCCATAAGCCTACTGAGCTGTGTCGGCAAGCTGATGGAACGGATGATAAACACCAGACTGATGTGGCATCTGGAAAAAAAACGAATACTAATTCCACAGCAAGCCGGCTTTAGACAGCACAGATCCACTGAGGACCAGGTCATCCTCATAGCCCAGGAGATAGAAGATGCCTACCAGGCACAGAAACACACAGTAGCTGTTTGGGTGGATCTGGAAAAGGCATTTGACAAAGTCTGGAAGGATGGACTTAAAGTCAAGCTAAGAAGAAGTGATGTCTGTGGGAAGATGTACAAGTGGATCAACCACTACCTCAAACAAAGAACGGCCAGAGTCCAAGTACAAGGGCAGATGAGCAAAAAGGTGACACTCGAGCAGGGAGTACCCCAAGGGGGGTATTGTCACCCACACTCTTCCTGGTATATATAAACAATATTACAGAGAATATACCAAGAAGAGTCCATAGCTCAATGTTTGCAGACGATCTGGCTATGTGGACCTCTGAAAAGAATCTCACCATAGCAAGAAATCGGATGCAGACGGCCCTAACATGGCTGGAAGAGTGGGCGAACTCATGGCTGGTCAAAATAAACGAGGAGAAAACCACGTGCACAATATTCTCGCTCTCATTAAAACCCCAAAGTACCAAATTAAGTCTAAATGGCAAAATCCTGCAGTCAAACGACAACCCAACCTATCTGGGAGTCACATTTGATCGGCGCATGACATGGAAAAGTCAGATTGAGAGAAACCGAATGAAAGCCAGAGAAAGAATGGCAATCATGAGGAAACTTGCTGGCACAAGCTGGGGAGCAGACGAAGGCATACTAAAGAAACTGTACACTGGAAGAGTGAGACCAGTTCACGAGTATGGCATTGCGGCATGGACAACAGCAGCGAAGGCGAACTTCGATAAAGTTAACAAACTTCAAAACCAAGCCATGAGAATTATAACAGGTGGCATGAAGTCAACGCCAATTGTAGAACTTGAAAAGATTACAAAACTGCAATCCATGACCGATCGTAGAGACTGCAGAGCCCAGCTGCAGTCAGAGAAACTCCGAAGACTGACGGACCATCCAATGTACCAGAGACTAAACAATTTGGGAAATGGGAAACTAAAGCGGAGAAACTTTGCAGAAATAGCGAAAGCAAAGATGCACGAAGATCCCATAAACGCACAATCAACACCAAAACCCATCACTACTGTACGAAAACCTACCTGGAGGCAGGATATATTTCCAGAGGTGGTAGAAAATATACAAGGTATTGCAAACAAAAACTGCCAGAGTGAAAAAGAAAGGAGAGACACTACCCTAAGCTTCATAACGAAAAGCTACCCAAGCATGGACTGGACCCATGCATACACCGACGGTTCTGTAACAAACACTACACAGAACGGAGGGGCAGGAGCATTCCTGAACCTACCAAATGGCAGAAAAATAACACTGTCATTCGCTACTGGTAAGTACACAAGCACTTTCAGAGCGGAGGCAGAGGCACTGAGGGCGGCAGTGGAAGAAATGGTGACACACAGTGAAAATGAGAGCCATATAGTCCTGCTGACAGATGCTCTCGCCGTAGTCACAGCGCTAAAAAGCCAGAAAAACACTGAGCTTAATGACTTAAGAGCAGCACTCTGCAAACTGTGCCAGCAGTCCGCACCAAAAAGGGTAGTGGTACAGTGGGTTCCGTCACACTGCAACATCCAAGGCAACGAGGAGGCAGACAGACTGGCAAAAGAAGGTGCAAGACTACCACAAACAGATACCAGTATGACGTACGAAGAGTCAAAACGGCTTATCAAAGCCAGATATATGACCAAATGGGAAACCGAACATACTGGTTACACCAAAAACGATGCCTATTACCAGTTGAACCGAAGAGAGCAGGTCTTTGTCTTCAGACTTCGCACTGGCCACAATAGACTGAGGTACCACCTATTCAACAAATTGAAGATAGGGTGTACCGACGAATGCCCGTGCGGTACTGGTAAAATGACCACTGAACATCTGCTGCAGAACTGCCCGATATACGAGGATCAGAGAGAGCAGATGTGGCCATTGCCAGTGGAACTGCAAGACAAGCTCTATGGCAGTGGCGAGAGCCTCAGGATGACCGCCGCTTTTGTCGAAAAAATAATGGTTACTGACTGACTGTGTACGCAGAAGAAAAAGAAGAAGAAGTACCGAAAGGTGCAAGTATCGCAGTCAAGCTGTAAACTACGACTTAATGTTAACCCTTTTCCGGGCAACATCTTGCTGCTTGCAAAGCCCTTTTCAGAAATTCGTAGTGGGAGTTTTAGAACGAACGAAGAAGAAAATTTATTTAGAGACAAATTCCCATTCCTTGATCTTGTCCATTAAATACGACATTCGCTGTTTGACTCTGTCGATAATGGGAACTCAGATGTAGATATGTATTTTACCCTCAAGATCCATGACACCCCCCCCCCTTTCTACACACACACACCAATCCCTATACACAGGTTAGCTTAAATACTTTTACATTTAGCAGATGACTATGCCAGGATAATCAGAGAAAAATACACAACAAAATGAACGAGCTTTCTAATCCAAATGAAAAACAGCAACACGTTTATGTGGACAGAAGTTCCAGGCAGTTGACAAGAGTGAATTACGGTAAAATCCATGACCTGAAGGCATCCATAATGGACTAAAACACGAGAGCAAAGTAAGAACCAAGGCCTATTAGGCGCCATCTTTTCCACTTTTTTTCTGCATAATCTTGTAACCTGGTTTGTGGACAAACAGGTGATAGGCCTGTTGTGGCCCGGCATGGTGCAGCAGCTGTCTCCTTTTGGCTCCAATTCAGACCATCGTTTCTGGTTCATGGTTTATTTTAAATATTAAACAGCCAACCTTAAAACATTGAGGTAATTTAGCTATCCACCGCCCTGCTGACGAGCCAGAGATGATGTATGGCTCCTTTCTCGGGATTGTAATCGTTAAACATTTATAAGTGTTCTACCGGGGTCTTTGTGTATGACAAGGACAAAATTTGCACCACTGCTCCAGGGAGAGAATATCGTAAGAGGTGGTTTTTTTAAGAGCAACATAGATGGCGCCTAGTAGGCTGCGGGTCTACTTTGCTCTAGAGTTTGAGTCTATTAAGATAGACTCGCACATCGATTAACCACCTTCAGCGCACTTCTCCCAATGCAGCGGTGTAATAAGCTGCTCGAGCCTAGCCTGCTAAGCATGCGATTCTCCTTCCAGCTCACGCCAGTTCTGTGACCTGCACAAGGGCATCTGCCCCTGTAGAAGTACAGGTCGACTAAGACTAAGACATTTATAAAACATGTAAATGGAGGGGACACATAAAAAAAGTCATTAAATGCCCCGGGTGCCGCATACTTTACGGTATGCCACTGCCTGATTTCAAAAACAAAAAAAACCTACTTTGTGTATCATTGTTACTTAACATAAATATATCTTGTCAGAATATCCCTCACTACTCATCAACTGCGCGTTATAGTTTTTCTGTTTTTTATTTGACACTTTTACTGGTCTGAAAAGAACACAAGGGAATGACCTCAGATATTCACTGTGACCTACTTTCTAAACTTGGCACTACTTGTAAATGGGTCTTGGCAAACAACCTGTGG
The DNA here is from genome assembly GCA_036924085.1 of Ariolimax columbianus. NCBI lineage: Eukaryota > Metazoa > Mollusca > Gastropoda > Stylommatophora > Arionidae > Ariolimax > Ariolimax columbianus. The sequence goes on along the minus strand of JAVGWX010000020.1, from coordinate 27,109,162 downwards.
TTTAACCGCATCGCTTGGAAGAAAACAAAAATGACACTTTCGCCCAGTTCGAATTCCTGGAGGGTACAAAAGAAGCGTGAAGTTTGTTCCCCACCGCCCCCCTTTCCTTTCACGTCATACTCTGACGTAGATCATAACTGCTTGGTTTGGTATGTTATCAATGTTTCTACATGTAATTTCCATATAAACTGGTGACGGATTTATTACACCTGTTGCCATACGCACAGCCAATCAATGATGCGCGCTTCCCCCCCCCCCCTCTACACCCACATCTTCAACCCTCGCTCCCATTCACAACACAGCTTGTCAGCTGCTTCTTAAAACACTGTACAATTGGCAAGGTGAAAAACCGAAACTCAGTCTACGGAGCTCAACCTAAGTCTCTCGACGTTTCATTGAGACTTAGATTGAAGATTTTTGGTTTGATGAAAGGTTTGCCATCCTGGATTCTCATGGCGATGACACGCTCTTTCCACCTTAGGCCGTAGTCAGCGAATGACATGCATCGGTCAGCGACCCATAGCTGAGTCCTAGCATCAGGGCCTGCGGGCCAGAGCTGCCAAGACCCTTCTAAACCTGCACGCGGTGATCCTGGATAACAGGCTGCAGCAGAGCAGACTGGCTAAGGAGAAGGGATCGAAGACTGAAGGCTTACCTGGTACTAAAAAATGTATAGTGAAGTGGGATGTGTTGTACCGAAAGGTGCAAATATCACAGTCAAGTTGTAAAATACGACACAGCGTATTCTGCTTACCGGACTATATCCTGCTGCTTGCAAAATCCTTCTCAGGGTTTGGTAGCGGGTTATTGATAACAAAGAAAAAGAAGAAGAAGAAGAAGAAGAAGAAGAAGAAGAAGAAGAAGAAGAAGAAGAAGAAGAAGAAGAAGAAGAAGGAGAAGAAGGAGGAGAAGAAGAAGGAGAAGAAGAAGAAGAAGGAGAAGAAGTAGAAGAAAAAGAAGAAGAAGAAGAAGAAGAAGAAGAAGAAGAAGAAGAAACAGAAGGAGAAGAAGGAGGAGAAGAAGAAGAAGAAGGAGAAGAAGAAGAAGAAAAAGAAGAAGAAGAAGAATGAAGAAGAAGGAGAATGAGGATGAGAAAAAGAAGAAGAAGAAGAAAAAGAAGAAGAAGAAGAAGTAGAAGAAGGAGGGCCCGGTATGTTGGGATTACATCAAAGTTTGAGCTGGCTTGACATTATTACACAAGCACCTATTCGATTGAAAATGTAATATTGAGTGTTATTGTTATTGCCTTGTAAGTCTAACGAATGTTACAAGTCAAAAGGTATTCATCCCTTAGACTTCTTTATTCTGGTTTAGAAGACTCTGTAGAGTCTGTTTACAACCAGGTTCTTCTACTCCAATGCTACTTGAATGCATTAACTTACCCTGCCGCTGCTATTTCCTGTGGCATGGCACTCGAAGCATTCACCACTCTCTGACTAACAATTATTTCCTAATATCCAATCTGAACTTTTCTTTAATTAATTTGTGACTGTGCCCTCTTGTTCTTGCAACCGGCTGAACTTTGAAAAAATGTGTATGATCTAATTCATCATTGCTCTTGATTAACTTATTAAACTGCATTAAATCATCCCGAATTCCTCTGTTTTCTAAACAATGCAAGCCAGTTTTTCTGAGTCGTTTCACATAACTATTATTCTGGAATCCAACTATCAGTTTTGTAGCGCTTCTTTGAATTCTTTCCAACATGTTTATCGTGTTTATATCCTATTTACTAATTACCTGAACACAGAATTCCAATCTAGGCCTAATGAATACTCTTTATTATCTTTTCCACCTCTTCTGTCAGACGTCAACTTGAATTTGTTCGATAAAGCAGCTGTCATCCTGAGGCTGTCGACACTGCCGTATAGCTTGTCTAGTGTTGGCATTGGTGACGGTCACCTGTGCTTTTTCTGGTCCTCAATGTCGGGCAAATTTTCAGCAGATGTTCAGGGGTCCTTATCCCTGTACCACAGGTGAATGCTTTGTTACAGTTTGCCTTTTTTAGCCATTCTTCGAGCCTAATGAAATATGTAATGTACCCTTGTGGTACCATTCATAAAGTAAATAGTCTAGCAATTCTTCTGCAATATTGTAACTATACAAGTAAAGGTTTGTCCCATAGTAGGTACACTACTGTTGGGGAATGAAGTTGTTAGAGACTTCATTAAAGGCTTCGGACATATGATTATGTATACGATATAATACAATACAATGCAATGCAATGCAATGCAATACAATACAATACAAAACAATACAATTCAATACAATACAATACAATTCAATACAATACAATACAATACAATACAATACAATTCAATTCAATTCAATACAATACAATTCAATACAATACAATACAATACAATACAATACAATATCCTTGACTAAAGTCCGACGGGTGTGCCGTATGCGAGGTAGCCAATAATGTCCTGTATGCAGTCCGATCTTTTGCCGTGTCGTACCATTTCGGACCTAGGTCTCTCAGTAGACCATCTCGCCATCGTACTGGTGGGCGGCCGCGTAAGCGTGTATAATTAATTATACGACCAACAAAACGTCGTTCTAAGTGTCCATCTGTTATCTGGAATGCGCACCCAGTGGTATTTGCGAGACAGCGCAGCCTTCACAACGTCTCGAAATAGAGTGCGTTCTCTGATTTCAGCACTGTGGATTCGATCTATGATTGAGATTCCGAGAACGCCTCTTTCCATCGCTCGCTGTGTAACTCGTAGTTTCTCTGCATCCGCGTTGCGTAGATTCCACACATCAAATCCGTAGACCATGCTGGTATGATCGCAAAGTGTCTTTCAGCTGCAGGAGTATGGGCTTTATGGCATTGAAGCTAGACCCGGCTGCTGCTCTTCGACTGGAGATTAGCCAGCCTAGGGTGGGGGTGGCATTTATTTCTTGCCCCAAGTGATGTAGGCGTTGACATCTTTGACCGGCTCATTTCCCAGCTTGACCTCTTATTTGCGACAATGTTGATTTCGGAGACATAGCGTTTTCTATTTGTTCATCCGTAGACCGGAACTTCCGCCTACCCCATTCAGTTCGTTCTGGGAATGATGTATTGTTTCTTAATATATGTTTTGCTTTTGTCCTGTAGCAGACTGATTATGCTTGCGCTGCCGCGGGATTCAATTTTTTAAATGTGTTTCTATAATTCTCACGTTCTGTTTTTAAGATGTCATCAATTTGAACTATTTCTTGTGTGCACCTTTAACTCCCATTTACCACGATCGGACCCCCCCCCCCCCCCCCCCCCCGCCAGCCATGGGTTAATCGTCTCTGACCTAGACCTACAGATGTGGGGGCTGATCAGCTGCATCGTCTTTTAGTCTACGCGTGAAGGCTGCTGCTATCGAGAGGTACGACATTCGCCTCTCAAATCGTCAAGGAAACGGTGATGGATCGACTCCCACAAGTCTAAAGCCTCTCCTGGTCTCACGGATTGTACGACCTGAATGTCTCCATCTTGAGCTACTTCTAGTCGTCTTGATTGTATGTCTTGCCATTGGTTCCCGGTAACTCAGGACGAGAGAGTGGGATTGATGTCCAACGCAGCTTCTTCCTCACTATAATCCAAATTCAGCGCAAGGTACATCTTCAGGACGAGGACAGTCTGCTGATGTCACCAACTTCGCTTGCGATGGGCAACTTACTTACCTACTTACGTATATCAGGAATGTCAAAAAACGTAATCATTTCCATATAAACTGTCTCCGCAGACTGCTCAGGATCGGTTGGCAGGATAGAATGCCCAACTCCGTTGTTCTCAGCACGGAGAGGCTCTCTGGCATCCTAACGCTGCTGCAGATAGTCCAGATTAAATGGACTGAGCAGTACCAGGATGACAAAAGAAACCGATACAAACACACTAACGGCTTCTTTGAATAATTTCTCCATTGATGACGCTAACTGGCGTTGTCTTTTCACTTCTTTGTGTTGCAAGAGCTTCGCTTCACCAAGCGTGAGCTGGTCATTCGGGGTACATCTCCACCTGGATCGGTCTGCAGCTTCGTCTTCCCAGGATGTCAGATTCATGTCCAGAGCCTTCATATCACGCTTGCACACATCTTTGAACCTGAACTGTGGTCAGCCGACTGTTTTCGTGCTCTTCGCCAACTGTCCATAGAGGATATCTTTGGGAATGCGGCCATCTTCCACGCGACGAACATGACCAAGCCATCGTAGTTTTCGCTGCTTAAGTAGAGTGTACATGCTTGGAAGACCAGTGCGAGAGTACACCTCTGCATTTGTCACTCTGTCCCTCCATGTCATTCCAAGAATGGATCGCAGGTGCGTAGATGGATTATATTAAGCCTGTACTCTTGTTTGGCATACATTGTCCAAGTCTCACTGCCATATAGAAGTGTGATTACAACACATACATCGTATGCCATGGCCTTGGTTTTAATTGTCAGCTTCTGGTTTTTCCAAATACGCGCGTTGTGAGGAGAGGAAATGTAGCAGCTGCTTTGCCAATGTCACTGTCTATTTCTGGGTCTAACTTAACTGAACTTTACTTTACTTAACTTAACTGAACTTTGCTTTACTTAACTTAACTTAACTTAACTTAACTTAACTTAACTTAACGTAACTTAACTTAACTTAACTTAACTTAACTTAAATTAACTTAACTTAACTTCTTCTTCTTCTTCTTCTTCTTCTTCTTTTCTTCTTCTTCTTCTTCTTCTTCTTCTTCTTCTTCTTCTTCTTCTTCTTCTTCGTACGCTGTCAGACGTCAACTTGAATTTGTTCGAAGAAAGCAGCTGTCATCCTGAGGCTGTCGACACTGCCATAGAGCTTGTCTAGTGTTGCCACTGGTGATGGCCACATGTGCTTTCTCTGGTCCTCGTATGTCGGGCAATTTTGCAGCAGATGTTCAGCGGTCATTTTCCCTGTAATGCAGGTGCATTCGTCAGTGCCACCTATCTTCAGTTTATTAACTTAACTCAACTTTACTTTACTTTACACTTTACTTTACTTAACTTTACTTTACTTAACTGAACTGAACTTAACTTAACTTTACTTTACTTAACTTAACGAAACTTAACTTAACTTAACGTCTTCATACTGGTTTAGAAGACTCTGCATAGTCTGTATAGCACCAGTTTCTTGGAGGGTGATTAGCCGATGTTCGAGTCCATTTTAATAGACCCAAACACTAGAGCAAAGTAAAGGCGCATTCTGTTTGACGCCATCTATGCTGCTATTAACAAACCACCTAACCATGACCGGTGTTTTGCCAAGTCACAAAGATAGTCGCCTCTTACGGCATAATTACGATTATTAATCAATATATTCTCAGCAGTTAGACCATGTTTCTGTTTTTGGAATCATGCAAATTCCCAATTAAAGTAAACAATGTTTTATACTCTCCTCTAATAATTCTATTAATTATCTTCGTCACATCTCGTTTATCCAATGTTTGCTGTGCTAATTTGATTGTCTGATCGAATCACGTGATTCTCGCTTACGATCCAAGAAGTCCCAGTCCAGAGTTCAAATCCCCGACGAGTTATAATATTTTGTCCTTGTCGTTGTTTGTTTAAAATATGATCAATGCATTCCATTCTATTTTGGGCGTGCATACAAAAATAAAATAGATGAGCTGGTAGAACAGCTGTGGTTTGTTTATTAACCGGCTGTAAGGGCCACGAAATTTATGCAGTCGTTGGGCGAGCTCTTTTTTTTAATCAATAAAGGCACATTTTTTTTAACGAAACAAAGCATGTGTTTGTCTGTGAACATTACATACTTCCAATGCGAAACGTTATTTTCAATCGTCACGGTGGTCTTGGGCTGGGATCATTGCCAATGGTGTTAGAGGTCGGTGGTTTAAATCCTAGAAATGTCTTATTCATTTTCTTTTTTGATTTTCTGTTAAAATGCTGATTGGAACTTTCATCATGTTTTGATTCATGTCGTTGGAACTATTTCAGGACTTGATTTTTTTTAGGTTTGAACCAAATTAATTTTAAGTTTTGGGGAAAAAATTACTGCATGCCTTTTTTGGCTTGGCTTGGCTTCGTTCGTTCTCAATCTCCCGCTACCAAACTCTGAAAAGACTTAAGGAGCAGAATGTAGTCCAGAGAACGGAATGAGCTGTATCGTAGTTTACAGCTTGACTGCGATATTTGCACTTTTCGGCCCAACACATCCGACTTCAGGAAGTAATTTTTGAGTACCGGGTTAGCCTTCCATTTTCGATCACTTCTCCTTATCCAGTCTACCCTGTTGTAGCCCGTTAACCAGGATCACCGCGTGGAGGTGTAAAAGGGTCTTGGCAGCTCTGGTTCGCTGGCCCTGAAGTTAGCAGCTATGGGTCGCTGACCACTGCAGCTCATGCGCTGCTCAGCATCTTGATCCCGCATGCCTATTTTGATGTTACTACGCTGACCATAATAAAGATTTTTTTTTTTAAACATATTAAAATTATATATATTACTCAAAAGGGAAATGGTTAAAGAAAATGAACATACCATTAAATTGTTGATACTTGTTTATTCTGCAAAATAAATAAGTTGCAAAAACTAAAAAGATGTTTCGAATCAGATAATTTATATTTAAAAATATTGTGACTTTCATAAATTTGTTCATGGTTTAAAGTGTTGCTATTCATTTTTCTAACCTTTTTATACAGAAGAATCAACATGTCCTTCCAAACCCTGTTTATTCGATGTATTTATGTCCATATGGAACACGTACATTTTTCTCAATGACTCCATAATCAATGACAATATGTGTTTCTACGTAGCTCAGTGCGACACGCCAGTCTGGACGAACTCAGCACATACCAAACTTATTGATACAACAATGCGTAACACAGGCCCGGAAGTCATTGTGTGTCTAAGCACTCACCGACTCAGGACATTTACCCCATAATCTGTGTATTCTGAGACACGAAGACTTGTCGCGTTAGAGATAGAAAGAAAGAAACAGCTGAACGACACAAGACCCCGTATGTTTGGACATCATGTGCCGCGCAAAAGACAAACATCAAGACAAATTTTCTTACAGTCAACCCAGTCCCTTCAGACTTATCTTGGAAAACGCTACATCAAAAGATGAAAAGAGCTGACGAAGGTCCCCTGGAACAAGTTACGGGAGGAACATGCGCCTGGACACCATTTGCTCTACGCAACATGGAAGTTACTAAATAGACTTCAAACTGGCGTATCACGATGCAGGAAAAAACCTAAAAAGGATGGGGATACAGTGAGGATGAAACATGCGAATGTGGAGTAGCACAAGACCAGGACCATCTGATGATCTGCCCCAAACCTGCCGGAGACTTGTAGTATGGACGACCTGCTGTGTGGCAACCACAGGGCAACCCATGTGGCTGAGTACTGGAAGAATTATATGTAGAGTAGTGCTAGGGATAGTGGAAGTACGTACCGCTGTCCACCCCCTCCCTCCCCTAAAACCACCACACCTCCCCCCTCTCCCACCACCACCAACAGAAAATACCCAAATAGAAATTGCTCTCTTCTGGTGGAAGATGGAGGGGGCGACTTGGTGGCAAGAGGTGGAGGGGCGAGATGGGTGGGGGGAGATGCGCGTGTTGAGTTTATGGGAGGGAGGAATGGGCGGGAGAAAAATGCAACCGGGATGGGTGTGAGAAGGGAGAATATGTCATTGCTAATCTGCTTTTATTTCTTTCAAATTGCCCAGTTCAACTGTGGGTTTCCAGAATTACAGTTATGAGGAGAGACTCAGAAAAACCGGCCTACGTTATCTAGAAGAGAGAAGAATTCGAGGTGGCTTAATTATTGGTTCACATGATAATCAAGGGAAAGAATAAATTAGACTATAACAAACTTTTAAAGTACAACCACCTACAAGAACAAGTGGGCACAGCTACAACCACCTACAAGAACAAGTGGGCACAGCTACAACCACCTACAAGAACAAGTGGGCACAGCTACAACCACCTACAAGAACAAGTGGGCACATCTACAACCACCTACAAGAACAAGTGGGCACAGCAACAACCACCTACAAGAACAAGTGGGCACAGCTACAAATTATTTACAGAAAAGATAAGATATTAGGAAATTTTGTTCAGTCAGAGAGAAGTGAATGCTTGGAAGGCATTGGAAAGAGCTACTTCCTCCTCTGTCAGACAAATGGGACACTTTGTAGGGAACTAAACAAAGAGCTCACAACCACTTCAGATATCACTATATGCCAAAGGGCAAAGGGCGGGAGCCCACAAGTTGCTGACATTGTCAGCAAAACTAATGTTTGGAAATTTACAAAAATGTTTATAAGTACTGACAACAGACTTTCCTCTTGTTTTCCTATTTATCATGTTTCGTAATTGGAAACTGCCTTTTTTGTCGTTTGTCAGTCAACGACACTTGTACTACTGTTTAGGTTGGAAGGTTACAGTCTAAACAAATAAATGTCTCTGGATCGAATAATGTTTATATTCCATACTTCCAGAAGTTGGGTGTCAGAAAAGTTACGCAAACGGTAACACGTTTCTTCAGGTTTTGTAAGATGCCAAATCCCATAACGTACGTTTTTTTCTGGAGCGAAGTGCCTTTATCTGCGGTTTCATTTTATGATGCCAGCGATCTGGTCGCTACTTTGTTTGTTAACTAGCCTCCGAGTTGTAGTCTCCGCAGAGTCTGGTCTCAGCGAAGGTTTTCCCTGAAGACCAGGCTTCATATTTACTCCTTCATTGTCCCCATTCTCCGAGACCTGGGCACTACTGCATGGGGAACGGTAGTGGTGTCTTGAAGTCCTCCACATGCGCAACCAGAGGCGCATTCTTGGGGTCCACTGGCACGACATGATTTGCAACTGAAGATGTTCGACACACTCAACTTGCAGGCATTGTCTCAAATATTTATTGCCGTCGCCTCTCCCTCTTCGGTCACATTTTCGCCTTTGGTTGGTAGTCACAGCCCACAAAATGCTCAGGCAGGCTGTTGGAGCTAGGGATGGGAAGAGGTCGTGCCCATCCTGAAGACGTCATTGGGGCCGCCCTCGCAAAGGCGGGGGAATAGAGAAATAATGCAAACGCAACAATAAATTTTTAAAAAAAATTTAATTTTCTAAACATAACCTTAATGTTAACCCTAAACCTTAATCTAACCATAACCCTAACCCTAAAACCTAACACTAACCCTAACCCTAACCCTAAAACCTAACACTAACCCTAACCTTTCACAAAACTGAATATAACCATCATTTCTGCACTTTTATCTATATCTAAGTCTTTACGTATTTCTTTAAAATAAAATTACATAGACCTGTCCTCCCCTTAACCCATACGATTGGACCCAGGAGAACTATGTTTGGGATGAATTAAGCCGCAATGACCAAATCACATCTATTTTCCTGACAAACTTCACTATCTAGCGCATGCTTTTCATGACACCATAGAGCGTATTCTGCCACTTTGCTCCTCTCGTGAAGTCAACAGACTCAGATATTTTGTGCTAATTATCCGAAGATCTACACAGGTCCCACCTCAGACAGCCGTCCAGGATAACGATATAAATGATGCAGAAACGACGGAAAAAATGAAAATCCCAGAATAACAGCTTAGCGGAGAGTTAATATTATTAGCTGTTGTCTAGATATCTGGCCTTGTTTGTATTAAAAACACAAGCGGAGACTGGATGCATCATTTGACATTATGACTCATTATTTTCTGTTATGTTTTCAAAGTGGTGTGTTTATTTACAAATAATGGAGCTGCTTTTGTAATTATCCACAATATATTTTTGTTTAATTTACCTGCAGACTGCATTTAATGCAAATATGGAGAGCATGTAACCTATGTTAAAGTGGGATTTCCAGAGGAATGTATAGTACATGAGAAGATGGTGTCTGTTGTTGCTGTTGTTGTTGTTGTTGTTGTTGTTTAATGTTCACAATGAGTAAGTTTACTCTTTTGCGCATCTTGAAATGGACGTTAAGTGGCGGATTCTAGTAGCGTTCTTCCCATCACATGTGGATCGTGGTCCTCCAGGCGGTTGTGCTATGCTTGGCTTAATCTGCGTGCCATTCACTACTACGGGGATCACGTTGATCCACATCTCGTCAGACAGACTTCCTTGAAAACAGCCGGTTTTAAGGTAATGATACTTGGAGGAGATATTGTGGTCTTGGTCAATATGTTCTGTCTGACCATGGCCTACTTTAGATAGGGAAAACCCCTTGAAAAGTCACATTCCACCGCGGACTAGATAACGGAACCCATATTGGGCAAAGGTTTATAATCAATCCATGCTCCACACAAAGAAACAAAACAAATTCACTGTACAAAACAACAAAACAACTGTTGAGAGTGATCCTTTCAGATTCCTGCCCAGAAACCAACAGCATATCCATCTTTGTTTCCCGAACACGCTATTATAGTTGCACTGATAGTTGACACATGCAAGTTCCGTTATTTAATCAGCCTTTGAATGTGACGTTTCAAATGGATTTCTCCGTGAGTCAGAAGGCATGTATTTATAGTAGGCTGTGGCCTGACCTTGACGCGACGTCCTGGTCAACATATTGTGCCTGACCAAACTAATGTCTCAGCTCCCCTTCTGCCTAAGTTAAAAATGATTTATTCTTTATTGAGAATTTGAACCTGTGTCTCGAAACAACAAAATGAAGCCCATGGTGGAAAGCCTAAGCAAGGCAATAATGCAAGCCGCCACTGAAACCATCCCAAGAGGAGCTAGGAAAAACTATAAGCCCTACTGGAATGATGAGTTGCAGAAAGCGGAAGATGCAGTAACAAATGCTAGGAACATGGCAGACCGAGAACAATCTATGGAGGCAAATATCGCCCTCAAAGCCGCCACGGCGAAATACAAATACACTCTCAAGCAAACAGCAAGAGAAAGCTGGAAAAACAAAACGGAAAGCCTAAACCTGGACAAAGAAGGTAACAAGCTATGGAAGCTAGTCAGAGCCATGAACTACGAAACCCCGTCAAACAAACAAATTACCATCAAGCACTTGCTCACCGGTAAGAAAGCCGCAAACGCTTTTGTCGATCACTATGCCAGAGCAAACCACATCGAGGTCCCTGCAGATAGGCATACAGACATTAGTGAAGAGCTAAAGGGGCACGACAACATCAATACGGCACCTGAAGAGCACATGATGGCCAAATTAACAATGAGCGAAATGGAAGAGGCTATGAGAACATTAAAGAAAAGGAAATCTCCCGGAAAAGACGGGATAACAAACGAAATGCTGATGGGGCTGGGCCAAACAGAGAAGAGGAAACTGCTATCGGTCCTGAACCAAAGCTGGAAAACGGGAATTGTACCCCAGGCATGGAAAGACGCAGTACTGGTACCAGTACCAAAAACAGGAAAGGACAAAACAGATCCAAATGGATACAGGCCCATCAGCCTACTGAGCTGTGTCGGCAAGCTGATGGAACGTATAATAAACACCAGACTGATGTGGCATCTGGAAGAAAAACGAATACTAATTCCACAGCAAGCCGGCTTTAGACAGCACAGATCCACTGAGGACCAGGTCATCCTCATAGCCCAGGAAATAGAAGATGCCTACCAGGCACAGAAACACACAGTAGCTGTTTGGGTGGATCTGGAAAAGGCATTTGACAAAGTCTGGAAAGACGAACTTAGAGTCAAGCTAAGAAGAAGTGATGTTTGTGGGAAAATGTACAAGTGGATCAACCACTACCTCAAACAAAGAACGGCCAGAGTCCAAGTACAAGGGCAGATGAGCAAAAAGGTGACACTCGAGCAGGGAGTACCCCAAGGGGGAGTACTGTCACCCACACTCTTCCTGGTATATATAAACGACATTACAGAAAATATACCAAGGAGAGTCCATAGCTCAATGTTTGCAGACGATCTGGCTATGTGGACCTCTGAAAAGAATCTCACCATAGCAAGAAATCGGATGCAGCAGGCCCTAACATCGCTGGAAGAGTGGGCGAACTCATGGCTGGTCAAAATAAACGAGGAGAAAACCACATGCACAATATTCTCGCTTTCAATCAAACCCCAAAATACCAAATTAAGTCTAAATGGCAAATTCCTGCAGCCAAACGACAACCCAGCCTATCTGGGAGTCACATTCGATCGGCGCATGACATGGAAAAGTCAGATCGAGAGAAACCGAATGAGAGCCAGAGAAAGAATGGCAATCATGAGGAAACTTGCTGGCACAAGCTGGGGAGCAGACGAAGGCATACTAAAGAAACTGTACACTGGAAGAGTGAGACCAGTTCTCGAGTAGGGCATTGCGGCATTGACAACAGCAGCAAAGGCGAACTTCGATAAAGTTAGCAAACTTCAAAACCAAGCCATGAGAGTTATAACAGGAGGCATGAAGTCAACGCCAATTGTAGAACTTGAAAAGATTACAAAACTGCAATCCATGACCGATAGAAGAGACTGCAGAGCCCAGCTGCATTCAGAGAAACTCCGAAGACTGACTGACCATCCAATGCACCAGAGACTAAACAATTTGGGAAATGGGAAACTAAAGCGGAGAAGCTTTGCAGAAATAGCCAAAGAAAAGATGCACGAAGATCCCATAAACGCACTAACAATACCAAAACCCATCACTACTGTACGAAAACCTACCTGGAGGCAGGATATATTTCCAGAGGTGGTAGAAAATATACCAGGTATTGCAAACAAAAACTGCCAGACTGAAAAAGAAAGGAGAGATACTACCCTAAGCTTTATATCGAAAAGCTACCCAAGCATGGACTGGACCCATGCATACACCGACGGTTCTGAAACAAACACTACGCAGAACGGAGGGGCAGGAGCATTCCTGAACCTACCAAATGGCAGACAAATAACACTGTCATTCGCTACTGGTAAGTACACAAGCAATTTCAGAGCGGAGGCAGAAGCACTGAGGGCGGCAGTGGAAGAAATGGTGACACACAAAGAAAATGAAAGCCATATACTCCTGCTTACAGATGCTCTCGCCGTAGTCACAGCGCTAAAAAGCCAGAAAAACACTGAGCTTAACGACTTAAGAGCAGCACTCTGCAAACTGTGCCAGCAGTCCGCACCAAAAAGGGTAGTGGTACAGTGGGTCCCATCACACTGCAACATCCAAGACAACGAGGAGGCAGACAGACTGGCAAAAGAAGGTGCAAGACTACCACAAACAGATACTAGTATGACGTACGAAGAGTCAAAACGGCTTATCAAAGCCAGATACATGACCAAATTGGAAACCGAACGTACTGGTTACACCAAAAACGATGCCTATTACCAGTTGAACCGAAGAGAGCAGGTCGTTGTCTTCAGACTTCGCACTGGCCACAATAGACTGAGGTACCACCTATTCAACAAATTGAAGATAGGTGGTACCGACGAATGCCCGTGCGGTACCGGTAAAATGACCGCTGAACATCTGCTGCAGAACTGCCCGACATACGAGGATCAGAGAGAGCAGATGTGGTCATCACCAGTGGAACTGCAAGACAAGCTCTATGGCAGTGGCGACAGCCTCAGGATGACCGCCGCTTTTTTCGAAAGAATAATGGTTACTGTCTGACTGCGTACGAAGAAGAAGAAGAAGAAGAAGAACCTGTGTCTTTTTTAATCATCCCCTTCTCCTGTACTGTAAATTAACATTTCGCTGAAACATCACTTTAAAATAAGCTAAACGCGTTCCATTTAATTAATGTGTGTAGAATATCCTTTGCAGAACGTCGCTTCTTACAACAGTCAAAACCTTATTTGGATGTTGTTATGAGTTTCTTCGGAGATGTGCAATGCGGGGTAGGTTGCCATTACTTTTCTGTTCGCGGTGGAGCGATTCCAATGAGAAAAATCCCACTTGACATGGTGGGGTTCGAAAACGGAACGTTTGTCACTATGAACGGTCGTTATCGCCCTAGGCACACTTGCCCCAATATTTCCCGGCCTTCTTCTTCTTTTACTTCTTCTTCTACTTCTTTTTCTTCTTCTTCTTCTTCTTCTTCTTCTTTTTCTTCTTCTTCTTCTTTTTCTTCATCTTCTTCTTCTTTTTCTTTTTTTTCTTCTTCTTCTTCGTGCGCTTTCAGACGTCAACGTGAACGTCTCTAAAGAAAGCAGTGGTCAGCATGAGGTCATCGGGATCTTCGTAGAGCTTTTCTTGGATTAGAACGAGCGATGACAAAATGTGCCTTCTCTGTAACTTGTATGTTGGACACTTCTGCAGCAGATGTTCAGCAATTATTTTATCGGTGCCGCAGACACATGCATCGGCATGTCATAATTTGAACTTGTCGAACAGATGGTATTGTAATCTCTTGTGGCTTGTGTGGATTCTGAAACCACCACATGGCCGGCCCTGTTTAACTTGTAGTAAACGCCATTCTGTTGTCGTCATTGATGCTCCGCTAACCACTTGTTCTTGTGTCTGAATTTGATAAACCTTCTGATCTCTTCATAAGTTATTCATGTACTAGGTTGAGGCTGCGTTCTGCCTTCTCTTGTATGTCCGCCCCGTGTGTGTTGCAATGAAAAGGAATCCACTGAATCACCACTTTCCTGATTCAGGAATATAGTATACAGCAGTACCTGAGTGCCACTGCCCAATAGTGGGACATTTTCGCTTTCATGTCGGCGGTAGCAGAATATTTATATGCTGTATTAAAAACACAACATCAGGAAACTATGACAGAATACCAGCAAACCAACAAAAAAAATGAAAATTATGAGAACCTGTGTTCTTTTTCCGTGGCAGCATACGGTTGTGAAACATGGACAGTTACACAAACCTCGAGTTTTTCTAGTTTAAATGTTATAGAAAGGTTCTCAGAATATCATCGACCGAAAAACGAAGAGTGCAGATGTTCGACAAGAGATGGGGAAAGAGGAGAACTGGTTCATAGAGGAGAACTGGTTCATAGAGGAGAACTGGTTCATAGAGGAGAACTGGTTCATAGAGGAGAACTGGTTCATAGAGGAGAACTGGTTCATAGAGGAGAACTGGTTCATAGAGGAGAACTGGTTCATAGAGGAGAACTGGTTCATAGAGGAGAACTGGTTCATAGAGGAGAACTGGTTCATAGAGGAGAACTGGTTCATAGAGGAGAACTGGTTCATAGAGGAGAACTGGTTCATAGAGGAGAACTGGTTCATAGAGGAGAACTGGTTTATAAATGTCATCATGAAAATTGAAATACTTTGGTCACATCAAAAGACACAACGGTCTTGACAGAATGGTAATGGAAGATATGGTGTCGAGCAAGAGAATCAGAGGCTGGTCAAGAAGACGATGGCAACAAGCAGTATTTTAATGCTTGGGCTTGACTTTGGACCAGGCTGCAGATTTGGAAAGACACCGAATTTCTTTCAAACGGGCTGTCATGGTAACGAAGGACAGGATACATGATGATGATGTAGCCAGGTCAGGCTATCCCGTAATCGATGAGGTCGTTTGGGCACACGTGAAGACATCCTCACAACTCCACGCCACCCCTCACAATCAGCGGCTACTGCCTATGCCTCTTCTGATCGGAGATTGGTCCATTCTTTTATGTTGTTCCCCTCCACCCCTTTTTGGGCCGGCCTCTTCGTTGTCTGCCTTGCACCTTTCCGTGGAGGATCGTATTTGCAAGACCATTTCATCTCGACATGTGACTGTACCAAGCGAGTTTCCTTCTATTGACAGTTGCCAAGAGGTTCTCAAAAGGCTGTATTGCTGGTGTAATTTTATCTCGTAATTCATTTGTAACTCTATCTTTGAACGTGACGTTTAAAAATCTTCGGAAACATTTCCTCTCCAAGGCCTATATCTTTCGCTGAAGGTCAGCTGTAACTGTCCATGTCTTACAAGCATAGAGGAATATTGACAGGACCAGTGTACGCATTAATCTGATTTTCGTGCATAGTGCTAATCGTTTATCTTGCCAGATTTTGTTAAGCCGTGCAAGCGCCGCTATTGTCTGTGCTATTCTGGCCAACACCTCACATTTTGATCCTTCATCACCGACAATCGAACCAAGATATTTAAAACCGTCAACCACTTCGAGTTCCTGACCGTTAGCTTTTATCTTGCTTTTGAAGCCCTCGCCGTTGTTGGTAATTATTTTGTAATTCCAGCGTTTATCTCCATACCATAGTCAAGAGCTGTTTCATCGAGCCTTCTGACCCATTCCTGGAGTTCTGCTTCTGAACCCGCCAACCCGTCGATGTCATCTGCAAAACGAAGGTTGGTAATCGTTCGGCCCCCTATCTTGACAGAACCAACGTGACCTCCAAGTGTCTCACTCATAATTCCTTCAAGGAATATATTGTAAAGAGCTGGACAGAGTGTACACCCCTGTCTCACACCAACTGATGTGCGAAACCACTCCCCATGCCTCCCATTCACAAGAATTTCGATGGACGCCTTGTCATACAGGTGTTCGGGGGACGGCATGGCCTAGTGGTTAAGTGGCACGGCTCACAACCAGAAGGTGCTAGGTTCGATCCCCATTACAGCACTGGCTGTTACCCCGGGGAAGCAAACCCTTAGAAACTGCAGGAGGAAGAAGACCCTTACATAAAAAGCACAGGCGCAAAATAAAAACCACAGTGCAACGCACACCCGCCTTGGGGAATAGAGAAATAAGGCGAATGCAAAAAACAAAAACAAAAAACAGGTGTTCAGGGACCTTTATAATATTTCCGTTGCTATTATACATCCTCATGGTTGACCATAGAGCTTTATGCAAACGCCTTCTTATAATCAACAGTTATCTTATAATACAGTTTTTGCTGTTGTTCTAGATAATTCTCGCTTCGGTTCAGCTAAATTCCTCCCGTAACCGATCAGGTCGTTGGGGCACACATGAAGACATGAAAATCCCACGCCCTCCTTCTCTGTCTGTCGCCGCCTGACGTATCTCACCGGGACGAAGGCCTGACCACTCAGCGATGTTGTCCATCCATCTCTTTCTTGGACGTCCTCGCCCTCTCTGTCCCGATACGGAACCAAAGAGTATCGAGTTGTTAATTCCGTTGGACCTCGCGACGTGCCCGCACCAGGCCATCTTTCGTCTTTTGATAGCTGTGAACAGATCTTCAAAAGGACCAAAAGCGTCTTCAAGTCTCTGGCGGATTTCTACGTTCGTGACACGAAATTTATGTGTAACAGTTAGGAGTTTTCTATAGCACCTCATTTCCATTGCATGTATTCTGTCCTGGATATCTGCTGTAATGGTCCAGGTCTCGCAGGCATACAGAAATATTGATAGCACCAAAGAGCGCATTAGTCTAACTTTAATGCCGAGGGCGAGTCGCTTGTCTTGCCATATAGGTTTCAGCCGAGTCATCGTCGCTGTTGTTTGTGCTATTCTTGCAATTACCTCTGGCTTCGAACCCTCTTCGCTGATCAATGATCCCAGATATTTGACACGTTTTACCACCTCAAGTTCCTGCCCATTTGCCTCTATTACAGATTTAAACCCTGCTACGTTATTGGTCATGAGCTTTGTTTTATCTGCATTAATTTCCATACCAAAACTCAGGGCCGTTCTATCCAATCTGCCAATAAACTCCTGGAGTTCCCTTTCTGTGCCTGCCAATACATCAATATCATCAGCAAATCAGAAGTTTGTGATAACCCTGTCACCTATTTTAACCGTGCCAACATGTCCTTTTAAGGTCGTCTCCATTATTCTCTACAAGAATATATTGAAGAGTGTTGGGGAGAGTATACATCCCTGTCTCACACCCACCGTCGTTCGGAACCAATCGCCTAGCGTTCCCTCTACTGAGACTGCGTTTGTCGCCTGCTCATAAAGGTTTTCAATTACCCTCACAATATCACTGTTGAACTTATAATGCTTCATTGTTTACCATAGCGCCGCATGCCACACTCTGTCAAACGCCTTTCTAAAGTCAATGAAGGCATGGTAGAGTTGTCGTTGAGTACTTCTCATTCAGTAGCCGAAGATTAAATATCTGCTCGATGGTACTCCTTCCCGCTCGAAATACCGCTTGTTCTTCGGCAATGATATTCTCTGCCTGTGGTTTCAGTCTGTTAAGTATTATTCTCAATAGAACTTTACTTGGATGACTTATCAGACTGATTGTCCGATAGTTCTGACACATATTTAGGTTTCCTGATTTAGGCAGTGGTATAATGACTGATTTTGTCCAGCTGGTGGGTCACTCTCCTGTCTGCCAAATTCTATTGCAGATGTATGTCAGGGTATTAATTGTTGCCTCACCTCCCACTTGTAGGAGCTCTGCTGGAATATTATCCACACTTACAGCCTTCCCTCTCTTCAGCATTTTCACGGCTTCATATACTTCTTCCCTTGTTATCGTTTGATTTTCCTCTATCAGACTCACTTCAGGAGACATTGCATTTCTTGGTTCACCTCGACCTTCATGCTTATATACCTCCGAACAATACTCTGTCCAGCGCTCACGAATGTCTTGGGCTTCTGTGAGACATTTCCCACTCTTGTCCTGAATCGTTGTATTTCGACTTTGTACAGGTCTTACTAAGTCCTTGACTAATTTATATGCCCCCTTGGCATCATTTCTTCCTAGATTGTGTTCGATATCTGCGCACTGAGTAGTTATCCATTCCACCTTGGCCTGTTTCATCTTGGCCTTTATCTTTCCATTTATCTCTCAATATTGCTGAATCCCATCTAGTGTTTTCTTCGCTCTCTTCATTTGTCGTCTCTTGTCACATAAATCCAGTATTTCACTCGTGATCCATGCTTTTTACTTAATCCTGCACCTACGTAGAACCTCAGATGCCGTGAAGATTAATGCCGAATTCAAGGCTTCAGTCATCGTCTCAACATCTGCCTCCTCGTTTAGAGCCAATAGAGGTGCGAATCTTCCCCCCATCATCGCTCCAAAGGTCTCCACTATATCCGGGTACTTCAACTTCTCCAAGTCAAATCTCAGTCTAGATATCTCTCTTTTCAGAACTTTCTTTAGTCTGAGATGCATGATCATCAGCACTAAGTCGTGGTCGCTCCCTATATCGGCCCCTGGGAAACTCCTTGTCCGGGCGCTATTGACGCTAGATCTGAATCTCCGTTGGACCAGAATATAATCTATTTGACTATGAAGCGTACTATTTGGGCTGTGCCACGTCCACCGTCTCGACATTTAATGTGGTCCCAGCGTTTTCGCTACTATTAGCTTATTATAATACGCAAATTCCAAGAGTCTCAGTCCTCTATCGTTCGTGGCCACATTTCCATATGCTCCACATGTGCCTTTCCAGTCACGTACCATGTCTTCGCCAATTTTGGCATTCCAATCTCCCTGTACCATCAGTATATCCTTCTTCGGTACCTCGTTCATCAAAGCCTGCAATTCCTCGTAGAAGCTCTAAACCTCACTGTCCTCGAAATCTGAGGTAGGTGCATAGCATTGTATCACCGTGACATTGAAGGGCTTTGCATTTAGTCGTATACTGAGCAATCGGCGTGATACTGGTCGGCAACCCAATACACAACATGCTGTGTCTTTGTGTATCAGCATTCCGACACCATGAAGGTGTTTGTCAGGCTTAGCAGCCATAAATTAAATATCTGTTCTGTAATGTTTCTTCCCTGTCTGAATCCTGCTTGCTCCTCAGCAATGATGTTCTCTGCTTGGGGTTTCAATCGGTCTAGGATTAATCTAAGCATGACCTTGCTAGGGTGGCTGATGTTTTATCGGTGGCTCGATTGACTCGCATTCAGTGTTCGTACAGCGATCTCAGTCCCGCCAGTCGGGGTGAGAGCGCGGGCTTGCCCAACACGCTCGCCCGCCTATCCCCGGCACTGTAGCAGGGCCAATTTAGTGGAATCGTACCGCTGGTAACGGTGCGTTACTGTTGTCCGTATCGAAAAGCTTTGTCAGTCCGTGTGGTTCGTCGAAGGCTAGTGCGTATAGCCAATCTCGACAGTTCGTCTCGCTTGTGGTCCTTCTCTCGCAATGAGCTGTGGATCGGCAAATGGAAAGCAGGAATCGTGCCTAAAGGCCCTGTCCTCGCCTGACCAACCGGTCGGAGAAGGGCAATCAGGCAGGCAAAAATCGTCTCCAGTTCGAGTGAAAATCATCGCCAGGGGCCGTTGGGATCCGTTCTGCACAGAGCTCTGCCATCCTTCCCCGAGCGAGCCCGGTCGGTCGGCTTATGTGTGTACCGGCCCCTGTCAGGCGGTCCTAGGTCGACGGAGTGAGGGACGGAACAACCGTCCGTCCGTCAGTCGGTCCCTACGGCCGTCCTGGAGAGGCTTTTTACACATCCATCCTTCGCCGACTGGTGTGTGTGGTTCGTCCGTCTCCGTCAGATATCTGGTTGATCCTGCCAGTAGTCATATGCTTGTCTCAAAGATTAAGCCATGCATGTCTAAGTTCACACTGTCTCACTGTGAAACCGCGAATGGCTCATTAAATCAGTCGAGGTTCCTTAGATGACACGATCCTACTTGGATAACTGTGGCATTCTAGAGCTAATACATGCTTACCAAGTTCCGACACTCGCGGAAAGAGTGCTTTTATTAGTTCAAAACCAATCGTCGTTCCCCTCGCGGGGTTGCGGCGTCCCCACTGGTGACTCTGGATAACTTTGTGCTGATCGTATGGTCTCATGTGCCGGCAACGCATCTTTCAAATGTCTGCCCTATCAAATGTCGATGGTATGTGACATGCCTACCATGTTTGTAACGGGTAACGGGGAATCAGGGTTCGATTCCGGAGAGGGAGCATGAGAAACGGCTACCACATCCAAAGAAGGCAGCAGGCGCGCAACTTACCCACTCCCGGAATGAGAGGTAGTGACGAAAAATAACAATACGGGACTCTTTCGAGGCCCCGTAATTGGAATGAGTACACTTTAAACCCTTTAACGAGGATCTATTGGAGGGCAAGTCTGGTGCAGCAGCCGCGGTAATTCCAGCTCCAATAGCGTATATTAAAGTTGTTGCAATTAAAAAGCTCGTAATTGGATCTCAGGCTCAGGCGGGCGGTCCAGCTCGCGCCGGTTCACTGCCCATTGTCTCCTGCCCTACTGTCTGCCGGCTCTTTCCCGCTGGTGCTCTTCGCTGAGCGTCCCGGGTGGCCGGCGCGTTTACTTTGAAAAAAATTAAAGTGTTCAAAGCAGGCCTCGGCCGCCTGAATAATGGAATAGGACCTCGGTTCTGTTTTCTTGGTTTCGGAACTGGAGGTAATGATAAACAGGGACAAACGGGGGCATTCGTATTGCGGCGTTAGAGGTGAAATTCTTGGATCGCCGCAAGACGAGCTACTGCGAAAGCATTTGTCAAGAATGTTTTCATTAATTAAGAACGAAAGTCAGAGGCGCAAAGACGATCAGATACCGTCGTAGTTCTGACCATAAACGATGCCGACTAGTGATCCGCAGAAGTTGCTTCGATGACTCTGCGGGCAGCTTCCGGCAAACCAAAGTGTTTGGGTTCCGGGGGAAATAGGGTTGCAAAGTTGAAACTTAAAGGAATTGACGGAAGGGCACAACCAGAATTGGAGCCGGCGGCTTAATTTTACTCAACACGCCAACACTGTAAAATGTCTGACAGACTGAGAGCACTTTCATTGGGTCTAATTGGGAACGTGTGCTGATATTAGACCCTCGGAAGACAGGTCAGTTTTACCCTCTTAATGAAAGAGCGTTGCTACGGTAATCCTGCTCAACCCTAGAGGAATCGCAGGTTTCAGACACTTGATATTTGACTGACTAAAAAGCCCTTTCTTGATTCGTTGGGTCTAATAGGGAACGGGTGCTGGTATTACACCCTCGGAAGACAGGTCAGTTTTACCCTACTAATGACAGGGCGTTGCTACGGAAATCCTGCTTAATTCTAGAGGAATCGCCGGTCGCAGACATTTGGTCCACGGGGTGTCGTAAGCAGTAGAGCAGCCACCTCACTGCAAACTTTTGAGACTCAACCCCGATCATGAGATATGTCCGCACACCAGGCGAACAACATCTCCGTGCCATGACCAGGCTTGTCCCCTGGTTAAATGCACTCCTGCCTCGCTCTTTACCTCTGTCTGATATCAGTCATCCCAATGGACGCATAAAAGATGCAGGCCGGCGGACATTGCAACTCTGCCCTATTGTGACAACCTCCCAAGTGGTGGGGAATGCTAGGCGTACCATCACTGAAGAGAAGCCGAGAAAATAAAGGGAGCAAAGAGATCCCCACTCACATACATATGCTACGTTTCTGGCAGGACGTGACGATCCTGAGACACAGTCACACTGAACTGAACATAACTAGTACATAGTCCATCATAGCATATCATCACCACACGCTATAGACACGAGTGGTGAAGACTTGATAGTCCTGCAAGAGAACTTCCCTAAGAGAGACAACTCTGACCACAAACAACTGCTGCCTTGCTGATAGGCTGGGGACAGCGAAAGGCTAAGGAGGGCATCCCTACAGAAATGCCTGTTGAAATCAGATGCACTGGGCCACAGGCTTAACGAAACAGTGCAACGTATATCGCTGTATGATGACGGTACAACCTATCAGAAAAAAGTGTGGCGCTCATGCTGTGGAGTCCCGCCAGGCAGCGAGAGTGCCGGGCCTCATACCTCGAAGGGGCCCACCCAATGCTACTGGTGGTCACCCACCCATGTGCTGTGGAGTCAAGGCACAAGGTGATGGAGCAAAAACTATTTACCAAAAACACAAGACCCTCAGAATACTACAGTGGAATGCGGAGGGAGTCATTAACAAAAATCTTTCCCTAACACATCACCTGCATGAATGTAAGATTGACGTGGCATGTATCCAAAACACTCACCTCAACACCAACCACAAATTATTAATCAGAGGATACCAGGCCTTCCGTCTGGATAGAGAAGGTCACAAAGGAGGGGTTCTGATACTGACCCGTAACTGCATACCGAGAAGCGCGGTATCTGTCAATCACACCAGACAAGCAGAAATTGTAGGAGTTGACATAATGGCTCAAGAGACGAAGATCCGCATCTTCAATCTGTACGGACCACCAAACAAAGACCTGTCAGTGGAAGTCAAAGACTCCAACTGCATAGTAGTTGGAGACTTCAACAGCCACTCGGAGAGATGGGGATACTCGGACACAGACAGCAGAGGTGACGAAGTGGAAGATTGCGAGATAGACACAAATCTCAATCTAATCAATAGGCCGGAGGATAGCCCTAGCTTCTATTCTAGAACTTGGCATACTACCTCCACTCCGGATTTGGCCTTTTCCACGGTGGACATTTACCATAAAATAGACCGCCAGGTGCTAAACCAATTGGCAGGTAACGACTACAGGCCAATTAGGCTAGAAGTTGACATGGAAGTAGGCCCACAGGGAACAAAACCGCTCCCACGTTCGAATTACAAACGAGCCGACTGGGACAGATTTGCAAGCCTGACAGATGGGCTGTGTGAAACCAGCAACACACGGAACAACAAAATGAAGCCCATGGTGGAAAGCCTAAGCAAAGCAATAATGCAAGCTGCCACTGAAACCATCCCAAGAGGGGCTAGGAAAAACTATAAGGCCTATTGGAATGATGAGTTGCAGAAAGCGGAAGATGCAGTCACAAATGCTAATAACATGGCAGAGCGAGAACAATCTATGGAAGCAAATTCCGCCCTCAAAGCCGCCACGGCGAAATACAAATACACTCTAAACCAAACAGCAAGAAAAAGCTGGAGAAAAAACAGAAAGCCTCAATTTAGACAAAGAAAGGAACAAACTATGGAAGCTAGTCAGAGCCATGAATGACGAAACTCCATCAAACAAACAAATCACCGTCAAGCAGTGCGAAAACTTGCACAATTAACAATGAACGAAATAGAAGAGGCCATGAGAACATTAAAGAAAAGGAAATCTCCCGGAAAAGACGGGATAACAAACGAAATGCTGATGGGGCTGGGCCAAACAGCAAATAGGAAACTACTATCAGTCCTGAACCAAAGCTGGAAAAGGGGTATTGTACCCCAGGCATGGAAAGACGCAGTACTTGTACCAGTACCAAAGAAAGGAACAGACAAAACAGATCCAAATGGATACAGGCCTATCAGCCTACTGAGCTGTGTCGGCAAATTGATGGAACGTATGATAAACACCAGACTGATGTGGCATCTGAAAGAAAAGCGCATACTAATTACACATCAAGCAGGCTTTAGACATCACAGATCTACTGAGGATCAGGTCATCCTCATAGCCCAGGAAATAGAAGATGCCTACCAGGAGCAGAAACACACAGTAGCGGTTTGGATGGTCCTGGAAAACGCATTTGACAAAGTCCGGATAGAGGGACTTAGAGTCAAACTACGAAGAAGTGACGTTTGTGGGAAAATGTACAAATGGATAAGTCACTACCTGAAAAACAGAACGGCCAGAGTTCAAGTACAAGGGCAGATGAGTAAAAAGGTGACACTTGAGCAGGGAGCAATATTCTCGCTTTCAATCAAACCCCAAAACACCAAATTAAGTCTAAATGGCAAATACCTGCAGCCAAACGACAACCCAAACTACCTGGGAGTCACATTTGATCGGCGCATGACATGGAAAAGTCAGATCGAGGGAAACCGAATGAGTGCCAGAGAAAGAATGGCAATCATGAGGAAACTTGCTGGCACAAGCTGGGGAGCAGACGAAAGTATACTAAAGAAACTGTACACTGGAAGAGTGAGACCAGTTCTCGAGTATGGCATTGCGGCATGGACAACAGCAGCAAAGGCGAACTTCGATAAAATTCGCAAACTTCAAAACCAAGCCATGAGAGTTATAACAGGAGGCATGAAGTCAACGCCAATTGTAGAACTTGAAAAGATTACAAAACTGCAATCCATGGCCGACAGAAGAGACTGCAGAGCCCAGCAGCAATCAGAGAAACTCAGAAGACTGACTGACCATCCACTGCACAAGACACTAAACAATTTCGGAAATGGGAAACTAAAGCGGAGAAACTTTGCAGAAATAGCCAATGCAAAGATGCACGAAGACCCAATGAACGCACTAACAACACCAAAGCCCATCCCTACTGCACGAAAACCTACCTGGAGGCAGCATATATTTCCAGAGATGGTAGAAAATATACCAGGTATTGGAAACAAGAACAGCCAGACTGAAAAAGAAAGAAGAGATACTACCCTGAGTTACATAACGGAAAACTACCCAAGCATGGAATGGACCCATGCATACACCGACGGTTCCGTATCAAACACGACACATAACGGAGGGGCAGGAGCATTTCTGAACCTACCAAATGGCAGAAAAATGACACTGTCATTCGCTACTGGTAAATACACAAGCAATTTCATGGCGGAGGCAGAGGCACTGAGGGCGGCAGTGGAAGAAATGGTGACAGGTAAAAGGAATGAAAGCCATATAGTTCTGCTTACAGATAAAAAGCCAGACAAATACTGAACCTAATGATTTAAGAGCAGTACTCTGTCAACTATGCCAGCAGTCCGCACCAAAAAGGGTAGTGGTGCAGGGGGTTCCATCTCACTGCAACATCCAAGGCAACGAGGAGGCAGACAGACTGGCAAAACAAGGTGCAAAACTACCACAACCAGATACTAGTTTGACATACGAAGAGTCAAAACGGCTTATTAGAGCCAGATACATGACCAAATGGGAAACCGAACATACTGGCTACACAAAAAACCATGCCTATTACCAGTTGAACAGAAGAGAGCAGGTCGTGGTCTTCAGACTTCGCACTGGCCACAATAGAATGAGGTACCACTTATTCAACAAATTGAAGATAGGTGGCACTGACGAATGCCCGTGTGGTACCGGGAAAATGACCGCTGAGCATTTGCTGCAAAACTGGCCGACATACGAGGATCAGAAAGAGCAGATGTGGCCATCACCAGTTGCAACACTAGGCAAGCTCTATGGCAGTGTTGTCGACAGCCTCAGGATGACCGCTGCCTTTTTCGAAAAAATAATGGTTACTGTCTGACTGCGTACGATGAAGAAGAAGAAGATAAAGAGGGGAACAAACTATGGAAGTTAGTCAGAGCCATAAAATACGAAACTCCATCAAACAAACAAATTACCATCAAGCAGGGCGACAACATGTTAACTGGAAAAAAAAATCATCAAACGCCTTTGTTGAACATTATGCCAGAGCAAACCACATTGATGTCCCTACAAATAGGCATACAGACATTAATAAAGAACAAAAGAGGCACGACAACATCAATATGGCACCAGAAGAGCACATAATGGCAAAACTAACAATGAATGAAATGGAAGAGGCCATAAGAGCTTTAAAGAAAAAGAAATCGCCCGGAAAAGAGGGCGTAACAAACGAAATGCTGATGGGGTTGGGCCAAACAGCAAAGAGAAAGTTACTATCAGTCGTGAACCAAAGCTGGAAAAATGGAATTGTACCGCAGGCACGGAAAGACGCTGTACTTATACCAGTACCAAAGAAAGAAAAAGATAGAACAGATCCAAATGGATATAGGCCTATCAGTCTACTGAGCTGTGTAGGAAAACTGATGAAGCGTATGATAAACACCAGACTGATGTGGCATCTGGAAGAAAAACACATACTAATTCCACAGCAAGCAGGCTTTAGACAGCACAGACCCGCTGAGGATCAGATCACTCTCATAGCCCATAAATAGAGGATGCTTACCAGGAGAAAAAACACACAGTAGCGGTTTGGGTGGATCTAGAAAAGGCATTTGAGGAAGGAACTGCGCCTTTTATCAACTTCACTCTCTTGTCCTGACTTACCTTTGGCCAGTGGCAATATAATTATCGAGACGACTGAAGATAGTTTAGGATGCAGATTTTTCCTCTGGGTTTACTCCCGAAGCCTTTCCCGTAAACAGGTATCCCGAAAGACATCTTAGTGTGTGTCTAGCCTTTTCCATAATTACAAGAGATCGTAGAAACATCACTCAGCGTGT
This sequence comes from Ariolimax columbianus, assembly GCA_036924085.1. NCBI lineage: Eukaryota > Metazoa > Mollusca > Gastropoda > Stylommatophora > Arionidae > Ariolimax > Ariolimax columbianus. The sequence continues at coordinate 27,082,311 of JAVGWX010000020.1, read as the reverse complement.
GAGTGAGTCTGGCATCTCTTCCCGGCTGTGTTCAGTTCATTATAGTAGTGTCTAAATTACTCACACGCCAATTTCATGAAGTTCCGCCGTGTGAACTTGGCCGTGAAATACGACACAGGTGTAAGCGTAGTGACATAGCCGATGTCAGACTAGGATAATCGAACGGAAGGAATTACAAAAAACGAACGAATTAACCAGTCCAAACGGAAAACAACACCAAGTTTCCGTGAATACAAGTGTAAGTCGTCGACTTATGTGAATAGAGGGTATAACGTAGATATGTATGCATGCATTATCGATTACACACGACAAGGTCTTCAATCGCATAAAACATCAGAAATTGTGAAAAATCATGACATATATGAAGTTTCTAGTACATCTAAACCGTCTAATCGAATCTTGAAATCAGGAAACCAATAAGCTGGTGAAACATCGGATCGGTTCGAAGTGCAAATGGGAGTAAGGCTGGGATTTATCCTCCTCCCACACTTATTTAACATTTATACAAAGTACATAATGAATAATGTTAGACAGGATGAGAATATCGAAAGTTACGCTGCCTTTACGATCGGCGGATACAAGATCCAAGAGCTAAGATACGCAGACGATACTGTGATATTATCAAACAGTGCAGAGGGGTTAGAGCAGCTAATTACAGATGTTTGCAGATGCGGTAAAGATCAAAACCTCTTTGTAAACCTAAACCTCAATTGAAATTCGCGAGTGTGAAGATAGAACAGGTCACGAACTTCGAGTATCTTGGCTCCAGAATCGACAACAAGGGCGACTGATCAAGGGAAATCGTAAGGACATTAGCAATGGCTATGCAGATGCTACACAACCTGAAGAAACTTTGGCAGAATAGCAGTAAACCAACAATAGTAAATATTTTGAGGACATGTGTCTTTTTCTCGTTGCGTCGCATGAACAGTAACCGAGACATCAAGGAAAGGAATCGAGTCCTTCGAGTTAAAATGTTTTAGAAATGTCCTCAAAATACCATGGACCGTCAAACAAGAAGTATGTAGACATTTGACAATAGTTGGACAGCGAGGGAAGGTATGTTACCGGGGAAGAGAGGCAGAGGCGGACAAAAAAGGCGATGACACCAAGATGTCAAAGAATGCTTGGGCATTACCTTGGAGCAGGCTGGAGATTTGGCAAGAGATCGAGTTTCTTTCAGACGGGCTGTGATTGAAGTGACGTTCTCCTAAGGGCAAGCAACATGATGATGGTATCAGTGCTTCAGCCAGGAAACCAAAAATTACTTTTTGTTCTCCAAACTATCTGGTCGGTTCTTGAAGATGTCTTCCCTGTTTTGCATTTTGGACCTTCATTGCTATTACAGAGGTTTTCAAACTGTGCGTCGCGGCTTCCAGGGGCGTCGCTGCACTCGGTTAAGGGCGTCGCAGTGGTTTGGGAAAGATTGTTGGGCTCTATATTCTGAGTCAAGGTACATCAATAAATATCGATCTTCGAAGGACCAGACGTTTCCACCAAGGTATTATTATATGTCCCAGTACGTGTCATTAGATGCCAGACGTTATTGACAAATGCACCATAAAACTCCAGAGCAGGTCTATGTTACAAACAGCTGATCTAATCTAATAGCTGTCCATCTTTGTCGATGAGGACCGCCGACATCATCCTTGTCACAGATTTCCCTGTTGGGTGTGGGTGCGCATGTGGCTGAACAGGCTAATGCGGGCACGAAAACATCTGCTACATATCGGGCACACGAGGTTTGTAGAAGGTGATGGTGTTCCCGCTGTTCGGGATTTCCGGGTCTCGCGTCTGCTCTGGGCTTTCACAACACGGTTGTCTTCGCCGGTAGCTACACCTGATTTGACTGCGCATCTCCAGTCAGATCTAATTTGCGCAAGACATTCCCAGGTGTCGATGTCTATATGGCAACTTTTCAGTGAGTCCTTCAGACCGTCTTTAAAACGTTTCTTTGGGCGCCCTCTCTCGCGCCATCCCGCTTCTTTGGGAGCCGTTCGTCTGACATACGGACGAGGTGTTCGGCCCATCCTAGTCGTGCTTTTTCTAGCAGTGCATGGATGCTGGGCATGTTAGCCCTCGAGAGAACCTCGATGTCAGTGACACGATCTTGCCATCGGATGTAGAATATTCGCCTCAGGCAACCTGTCTGGAAGTGGTTTAACCTCCTTGCATGTCCAGAGTATACAGTCAAGCTTTCGCAATCGTAAAGTAGGGTTGGAATGATGGTTGCACGGTAGACTTTGAGTTTGGTCTTGACGCTGATACCACGACGTGCCCAGACCATCGAGCGCATTCTACCAAAGCCTGTGCTAGCCTTTGCTATTCTGCTTGCCACCTCATCGTCTAGGCTGACAGATCTCGACAGCGTGTTGCCCAGATATCTGAATTTGTCTACGACATTTAGCGTCTGCCCGCTGACTGTAGTCTCTGGTTTTGTGTTCGGCATGCCTGGTGCTGGTTTGTACATGACCTCTGTTTTTTTTGGCATTTATGGTCAGCCCAAAATTTTCGCATGCGACAGAGAACCGGTCCCTTCCAACCTGCATGTTCAGTTCTGAGCTGCTCATTAGAGCGCAGTCGTCAGCAAATACAAGTTCCCTGATTATGTCGCCAGCCACTTTGGTTTTGGCTTTCATTCCTCTGGGATTGAGTATCTTGCCATCTGTGCCGTACTTTATGGGTATTCCAAGCTCCAATGATCGGAAGGCGTCTGTCATTGTGGCAGCGAACATCATGCTGAACAAGGTCGTGACGAATATACATCCTTGTTTTACTCCGTTTGATCCTAGAAACGTTTTAGAGATTGCACCGCTGTCCAGTGCTCGAGCACACATGCCTTCGTGTAGCTGTTTCACCATGGTTATCAACTCGTTGGGGCAGTCAAACTTGGACATTATCATCCACAGACCTCCTCTGTTTATTGTATCAAATACCTTTGTCAAATCAATAAATATGGTGTACAAAGCCGGATTTTGTTCCCGACACTTCTCTTGTACTTGGCGAGCGGCAAAAAACATGTCCACTGTTTCTCTTCCGGCTCTGAGCCCACATTGTCTTTCTGGGAGGTGGTGGCTTTGTTCGAGGTGTTTGTTGAGCCTGTTTAGCAGTAAGCGCGCCAGGATCTTGCCTGCTACGGAGAGTAGTGATATTCCACGATGGTTTTCGCATTCCTGACGGTTGCTTTTTTTTTATACAGGGGAACGATTGAGGCGTCCTTTACCTCCTGCGGAATTTTTCCTTCAGCCCACATGTGGCCGAGTAGATCAGTGATACTTCTAGTGAGGGATGGGCCAGCTGTCTGGTATTGGTACCTTTGCTGGTATTGCACCCGCTCCTGGAGTTTTTCCTATAGATAGTGAACTGATTGCCCTGTCGACTTCCTCCTCAGTGATGACTTCATCCAACGCCAGGTTCAGTTCCACCTGCGGCATTCGCCGGATGGCCTCCTCATTTATGGACGATGGGTGGTTTAGTATTTTGCAGAAGTGGTCTGCCCATTTGTCTAGAATCTGAACCTTATCTGTTAGCAGTGCTCCATCCGCACTGCGAACTGGAGGAGTATTACTAGAGGGCTGCTGGTCGTAGAGAGCTTTCAGTGTCTCGTAAAACCGTTTGGTGTCATGACGCTCGGCGAACATCTCAATTTCGTCAGCTCTCTTGCTGAGCCAGGAGTCTTACATCTCTCTAAGCCTGGTCTGGACAGCTTTGCGAGCAGTATTGAAGGCAGCTTTTGCTGCCGGAGATGGTGTGTCCCTCTGGTATTCCATGTGCGCTTGTAAGCGATTCACTGATTTGTGTGTCACCTTGTAGATCCCTCGTCTCACCTGTGCCCTCTAGCTCTCGCAGTCAATTATGTGTTGAATGTGTGGTAGGCTCAGGAACAGAAGAACAATAGAAAGGTAGATAATTGATTAAATAATTATAGATAAAAAAGGTTGATGTAGTAGTAGTATAATTATATTAAGTGTAGATATATAGTGGTGAGGATGCCCGAAGAAGGGATATACATATATAAACTTATAAATACATACATAAGTGTAAATTAAATTGTCCACCAATATATACTCATACGTACATATCTACACACCTACATGTCTACACACCTACATATGTGCACATCTACATGTGTGCACACTGTAGCGTTCGTGAATTGTCACACCCACTTGCTACATAACAGATGGGCTAATTGTAGTGTGAGTCCGTTACATCATCAGTCGACGCATCTTCCCACTGAATCCACAAGCATCGACCACCGATCACCACGTGCAAGGCACAGGCGACACAGAAATTGTGGCCAAGCTAGAGCAATTCACCGAGTCTATCGCCACATGGGCACCTGTGTGTTAATTTACCCACGGACCACAATAGGTCAAATTTAGTAGAATGTAACCACACGAAGCACCACATTTTTAAATCGCGAGGTATACCACTGTCATTTTCAGATCCAACTCCGCACGTGGAAAATGGACCTCCTGCACCGCAAGAGAATAACCCCGTGTGCAGTCATCGCAGGAAAGACGAATCTTACGCATCGTCGGACTGCGCACCAAACAAAGTGTCAAGACCTGCTATGTCTCCAACAGCCCACCAAGAACGCTTAGAGATGGTCGCACATGTCAGCAGGGCATTTCTGCTCGCTCCGGCACATGGCTAGAGGGCACACGTCTGTCCTACAGGGAGACCACTCTCTTCACGTATTGAGCAAAGAGATGACTGGTATTGCCTTACGTAAATCAGAGCCAGGAGCTGCCAATAATGCTGCCATAAAATGGAACATCCACCTCCGTGAGGCTTGTGCAAATTCATCAATTGCCCACAAAACTCACAAACCAGCATCAAGGTCTCTTTTGGGTCCACACAAAAACAACACAGCTGCACCCAACTAAGTGACAGCTGTACACACAATTATTTTGGTATGGAAGACTGTGTGGTCATAGGATTTCAGAAAAGATGAGCCTTTAGCACGCTCCAGGATGTCTGAGACGCCCAGCTCGTCAAGCTTTCAACAAGAAAAAATGTGATATTTTGTTTCTCTAAGTACGGTGACCCTACCAATAGTCATTTTTATACTGCTGGATTCGTCACGTCCATCTACACACGATTTTTGCCGGTAAAAGCACCGCATGCTAGATCACAAATAACTTTTGAACGATTAATTATTTTTTCGCCGATTGGGCCAGGCCGACTTTTTGGGGGGAAAGGTGAAGTAGGTTGTTGGGAAAGACCTTTATCTTGTACATCCGCCCATTTTACTTGTTTAGATGACAGAACTACGCTTGAATTGGAAACCAACAGTTGTGTCGATATTGTAAACACAGTATCGATTCTTTGTTATGGTTTCCATGGTTTTCCATCGGAGCGCCTAGGCCTTATCCGGGAAGGTCCAAATATTTAAATTTTTCCGAAAATTTCACATTCATCTTCTTGTATCTCAGAAACCAACAAACACACAACAACAACACCAACAAGTTCTTCATTCAATTGTGTCTATAAACACAAGAGAATCATACTTATTGACCACCAAATAGAACAGTTTCAAGTTTTGAAATTTGCAAAATTAAAAAATGGGAGAAATTTTCAAAAACTCAATGCAGTGTGCTAAAGGTACCGCTTTTTCTATTACTTTCTGTTTCTTTTTTAATTGTTTGGTAAGATTTTTGGTTGTCTTCTGTTTTGTATTTCCTGTATTTCTTTAGAGCTTTTTGTCTTTTTTTTATTTGGTTAGTGCATTCCTCATTCCACCACGGTACAGGTGTTTTGTTGTTTTTACGGTTACCGTAATGGTTTTCTTTTCCTGTGGATTGTATTAAGTTAGCTGGCATGTTTTTGTTGGGTATGTGCTTTATAGCTATCTGCAGGATGTTGGTTGTTAGATTATGGTTGAATACGTCTACGTTATCTGAGATTAAGTCTTCTCTTTTGAGTCTGAGCAGATCTTCTTGGAATCCGTTCCAGTCTGCCTTATGGTAGTTGAAATAGGGTCTGATTGATCCAGTGTTTCGTATGTATTTTTCTTTTAAATAAATTGCTATGGGCAGGTGGTCTGATCCTGCATTATCCAGAACTTCCCATTTGATGGTTGCTAAGTTTGGCGTCATTATTGTGATGTCTATAGCCGTATCTGATCCATTTGGATTGTTATTTATTCTGGTCATTGACCCATCGTTTATTATTATTAGATTGTTTTCTTCGCAGAAGGTCATTATTTGTTTCCCTGCCGTGTCTATGGCGCTTCCTCCCCATGCTGGATGATGTGCGTTGAAATCCCCTACTATGATTGTTCTATTGTTTATTTGTGCTTTGATTGTTTTCATGTCATTTGTGGTTAATTTTCCTCTTGGGTTGTATATGTTTATTATTGTGATGCTCGCTGGACTACTGTCTATTTTAATGGATAGGCCTTCTAGGTTTTCGGTATTAAATGGATCCCAGTCCATTATTTTGTATTCTTCATTTACTATAAAGGCTACTCCTCCTTTCGCTCCTGTCTCTCTATCGTTCCTAACTATATTGTATTTTGGAATATTGAGTCTTTTGGTTGGGTTGAGCATGGTTTCTTGAATCGCATATATTATTGTTTCTTTTCCCAGATTAGCCAGTCCTAGGTATGGCTTAAAGTTTTTGTGTAGGCCTCTGCAGTTCCATTGTATTATTTTCATTTTTGTGTTATTTTCACTTTGCTTGTGCTATGTGGAATTGTTAGTCTTTCTTGAGGTTTAGTGGTTCAATCCGGTCCAATTCTATAAAAGTATTGTTCTGATTTGGGAGATTTCTTCTTTTTTTTTTTTTTTTTTCAATTATCTATCTATTAGATTATACTTGCAAGGTTCTGACCTTGGCTGTTTTCCACTCTTTTCCAACAAAGTTTTGATTCATCAATATTTATAAAATAGCATAAATCATATTACCTTGATTCTGCATGGGCGATGTTTTACAAACCGATACTTTACCCTGTTGCTTGTGCTTCCTGTTTTACAGCATTTCCGAATATCCTCTTCACGTCTTTGTCTCGCGCGCCTGGCTCTGAGTAGATGGATAGACCTGGGGGTCCTACTTTTGTTTGTTGTTGACCGATTCAGGGAAACCGATTATTATTATCTGTTTATTTTTTTATGTGCAAACGATGACCAAATGCACGGGAGATAACTAATGATACGCCTTATTTCACAGTGAGAAACAGTGATTATATCTCTTGAGCAACAATGTCCTACTGTTATCGAGTATCTACAACTACGAATTAGAAGATGTGGACGAGTTCACTTACATGGGGTCCCTCATCAACAATAAGCTCTGCATAGACCCCGACATAAACAATCGCTTTGGCAAAGCTGCTGCCATATTTTGCCGTCTCAACGCGTACTTGGAAAAACGCTAAACTTTCAGCTAAGACCAAGACAATGATGTACAATTCCTTTATCGTGTCAATGCGTACTCATGAGGAAACGAGCCGTGGACAACATATGGTCAAACAAGAGCATATGCACCTTTACACCTTTATCCTACGGCGTCTGAGGTCCATATTTGGCGCCCTATGAAGAGACAGAGTGACAAACGCATAGGTGCATTTTCGTACTGATTTCCTTAGTATGAACACTCATGTTCGGCATGTTCGTTGCACGGAAGATGGTCGTATCCCCAAGGATATTCTCTATGGGTAGCTAGGGTGATAACATTACAGTTGATTAACTACAGCTGCGGTTTAAAGGCGCATGCAAACGGAACATGAAGGTTCTGGATATGGATCTGAAATCTTGGAAAGACATTGCTGCAGACCGATCCAATGGAGATGCTAACTGACGATTCACATCAGGCTGGGCAAAAATAAGCTCATGCAACACAGAGAAGGGGAAGGACAACACATGGAAGTGAAAGGACAACACAGAGAAGTGAAAGGACAACACAGAGAAGTGAAAGGACAACACAGAGAAGTGAAAGGACAACACAGAGAAGTGAAAGGACAACACAGAGAAGTGAAAGGACAACACAGAGAAGTGAAAGGACAACCACGAAAGGGAAAGGAAAACCCAAAAAGTTGAATATATAGACATGTGTAATAGGTGTCCATAGCAAGCAGAGACGACAGCATCAGACCTCTTTTGTTACCAAATGTTTCCTTGCGGCTGTAAAGATCAATCATAGAACGACTTTTCTCATCACATTCGGGGCATATATAAAGAGCGGGATGTAGAGTTGTCGTGTGTTTTGTTTTTTCTGACACCGGGGTTTTGCTGAGCCTCCACGATGGATTTAATCTCTGCGATCTGAGCCCCTTTGGTGCTACTAGCACGCCAGATGGTACGGTTTTGCGCAAGCAACTCCCAAGAGCGGGCATCAATATTGAAGCTTTTCAGAAAAACTTTCAATGAGTCTCTGTAGCGTTTAATCTCATACCCCGTCCTGGTGAGCGTCTGCCTGCTGTGAACTAACTGTATAACAGCTTTTGGCATGCGAACAAGATGTCCATCTTATCTAAGCTATTTACAGAAATGTCTGTTAGTCGACATGTTAGTTTTGCTAAGAATTTCAGAGCTAGGCAATATTGTCCTGCCACATGATCCTGAGAAGTCTACGCAGACATCTCAAAGGTCATGTCCATGTTTCACAAGCATACAATATACATATCGATGCATACAGTAGCAACTGCTGTGAAAAAGAGATATATAATGCAGGGCAGTTTAACATTAGACTTTACCGCGTTTTTCAAAGTACGAGCGGCTACAGAACAAGAGGGCACAGCTTCAAAGTAATTAAAGACAGGTCCAGATTAGATATTAGGAAATATTTGTTTAGTCATAGAATGGTGAATGCTTGGAATACTTTGCCAAATGACGTGATGAATGCAGGGTCAGTTAATGCATGCAAACATTAATTGCATGCTCACAGTTATATTTAGTAAAGGGGGAGTGGAATAAACTTATTGTATACAGACCCTGTAGCACCTTCTTTCTCTTTCGCATTCTATCACCCAGGGGTGCATAGACCATCAACCAACCCAAGCAGCTCTGTCCGGTACAATCTTTTCCACTTCCTTCCAGCATTTCCCTGTTTTCTTTACTTATGCCTCCAGATCTCGTCTCCATGTATTCCTTTGTCTGCCTATGCATCTCCTTCCCTGGGGGTTCTATGACAGGGATTGACTGGTGATACTTGGGGCATTCTTAATATATGGCCCATTCATCACCGCTTTCTTCCTAAGATTTCCTGTTCCAATTTACCTTGTCCAACTCTCTCCCACAGTCTGTTGTTTGTAACTTTGTCAAACCATTTTATACCAAGAACCTTTCTCGGGCATCTGTTGACAAAACCCTGGAGTCTTCTGTCATTGCCTTTGGTCATCCTCCATGTTTCCGCTTCATACAGCAGGACTGGCTTCACATTTGAATAGGAAATCCTTATTTTTGTCTTCCTTCTTAGTTCCTTGGAGTTCCAAAATGGTTTCGACATTCCGAACACAACTCTTGCTTTGTGTATCCTTGTTTTGTTTCCCTCGTCTGAACCTTCTTCCTTGTTGATTATATGTTCCTAGATATGTAAACACCTCTCCCTCTTCCAGTGGCGTTCCCCTCAACCAGATTGGTTCTGTAGTAGCGCCTTCTAAACCAGTATAATGAAGGTCACTCAGGACAGCACATTGTGAATATTTGTTTTCTCTTTCTTCGTTGCTTGTTCTCAAATAAGCGTGTCTATTTCACTCATAAACCTTGTGATCTATCTCAAGCTTCTCTTGTTGCCATACAGTTTATTCTCAAGCTTCTCTTGTTGCCATACAGTTTAATCTCAAGCTTCTCTTGTTGCCATACAGTTTAATCCCAAGCTTCTCTTGTTGCCATACAGTTTAATCTCAAGCTTCTCTTGTTGCCATACAGTTTAATCTCAAGCTTCTTTTGTTGCCATACAGTTTATTCTGCAATTCAGTTCGGGAGGGCAATGTTGACCATTTGCTCCTTTCACAGAGCCGGTAGACTAAAAGGACATCTTCTTCAATCTGTTTGTTCTTCGCACATAAACACGTGTCTGGGTGTCCGATTTTCTATTTGTGGAACTGATGGTTTTTCTGTCTGCGATGGTCAGTCCGAATATTGTAGCTGGTTGATTGGCAAGGGGTAACTTAGCTTAACTTCATATTACTGGTTTAGAAGGCTCTGGAGTCTGCATACAACCAACTTTTGCTACTCCATTTAAATTAAAAATGACTGTATGTATTAAATCCATTCTTCAATGCATTAACTGACCCTGCCTCCACTATTTCCTGTGGCAATGCACTCCAAGCATTCACCACTGACTAAATAAATATGTGCTAATATGTAATCTGGGTCTTTCTTTAAATAATGTGTGTATGTGCCCTCTTATTCTTGTAGGTAGTTGTATTTTGAAGAAAACGTGTTAGTCTAATTTATCCTTTCTATTGATTAACTTATAAACTTGTATTAAGTCGCTTTTGAATTCTTCTCTTTTTATAGACTGTAGGCCTGTCTTCCATAATAACTATCATTCTGGAAACAAACTCACAATACTACATTTCATATTGGAACTACTAAATAGATAAGTAAAATATATCAGATTATGGGTGATCTCTGCGTCTTATATCTTTAAAGTCAATGTGTATCTCTGTTTTTGTTTCAAAATATGTAGCTATTTCAAGTAAGCATGACAAATAATGATGAAGATGATAATTAATTATATTCAACGACACACATTTCGTCGAACGTTTTTAATTTCTCAGGATCTATGAGTTATCTGTCCTGTCGATCAGCAATCAAAAGAATTTGGCGATTCCAAGAAAACTTTGTATTCGAATAAGAATCACTTACCGAATACTTTTGACCTTAGCGAGTTAACTGTTAAATAGTTTACAACAGGTCTGATATAAAAATAAATTTAGCAATAGTAGATATTTCATGCCTCCAAAAGTCCAATCACACGTCCACGGTGTAAGAGTTGCAAACAGGGAAACTAAAGGTTTAAAATGAAAAGTCACTAACGAATAGGAATATGACGCTGCTGCCAATGGCCTAGCAAGCCGACAAGCAGTTACAAAGACATTTAAAGTGTAGCTCATTATCACACGTGAAGGAGTCAATTTCAGCATGTGTAAGCGACTGTTCAATCTGTTATGTGCGGTTCTCAGTCGTCTCAAGGTAAGGTGTCCGCCTTGGGTGCCGGAGGTCGCGGGTCCGAATCACGGGGCAGACAGAGATTTTTTTAACGTGGATCTTCAAGTAAAAATTCACGCGATCTCTGGGTAGTGAGATCTGACTCCCGTGTTCAGTGTCGAGCACGTTAAAAATTCCTCGGCATTTGGAAATCGAAAAGAGTAGGCTAAATGGTCGCTGCCCCGACAAAATTCAAGTGAAAAATCTACCCTAATTATTTGTAGCTTTCTCCGTGTGGTTTGTTAAGAGCAGCTATAAATAGCGCCTAACTGGCTGCATGTCTACTTAGCTCTAGTGATGGGCTCGCACATCGGTTAAAACCACTCTACAAGAAACTGATTGTATACAGAATCTGTAGAGTCTTCTAAACCAGTATTAAGACATTAAGTTAAGTTAAGAAACAGTATCACTTGCTCCGCACGATCAAAGCAGTGATAGTTGTCTCTCGTGTAGTCGACTTTCTGAATGGCTTGGATAAGGGTCTTCTTTTCTTGTAATATTAATTTTTTTGTTCTCGCGTTGCTCCCTCCCTTGCCAACCTGTCTGCTGCCTTATTTCCTGGTAGGTCACAGTGTGATGGTATCCACTGTAGCCCTACCCTTCTGTTGTCTATTAGTTAGCCCAAGGCTTTCTAATGTTCTGACAGTTTTTAAAAAATGCTTGAGGACTTGCAGAATTGACATTGCATCTGTAAGGAATACAGACATGCCATTGGCTTGCTATGCTTCTAATTATTTCTGCAACAATAACTAGTGTATGTACTTCAACAGAATGTTCCAGTGGATGAACTAGTGGTTCCGGTTTCTTTATCTGGGTAGACATCCCAAATTCGTGCGCCTCCCTTCAATGTGTACGTGCGGACAGGCAGCATAGACGTCTGAATATATCCGGCAAGACTTTTACATTTGTCTACCATACAAAGCTGTTTTACAGCCTTCAAGAACTTTGAACTACAGCAACCTTTGTCCAGACAACTGGACTTGACTAGTAGAAAAAGAGAAGATGAAGATGATGATAATGATAATGACTTAACAACGTTTTTATACTGATTTAGAAGACTCATCAGAGTCTGAAGACAACCAGTTACATTTGCACTACCCTATTTTAAAAGCTATGCACATCCAATCTATTCTTAAATGCATTAACTGTCTCTGCCTCCACTAACTCCAGTGGCAAAGCATTCCAAGCATTCACCACTCTCTGACTAAAAAAATATTTCCTAATATCCAATCTGGACCTTTCTTTAGTTCATTTGTATCTGTGCCCTCTTGTTGTCGTTGGTGGTTGTATTAAAAAACAATTGGTATAGTCTAATTTAACCTTTCCTGTGAGTATCTTATACGCCTGTAATAAGTCACCTTGAATTCTTCTTTTCTAGACACTGTAGGCCGGTTTTTCTGAGTCTTTCCTCAAAACTGTAACTCTAGAATCCCACTATCAGTTTTGTCGTTCTACTTTGTTTCCTTTCCAGCCTGTTATATCTCCTCTACGATAAGCACACATGTACACAGTACTCCAATGTAGGTCTAACTAAAGCTTTATACAGTTTGACTATCACTTCCTTGCTCCTATATTTAATATTTCTTTTTATCATACCTAACATTGCATTTGCCTTTTTCACTGCTTCCTGAACTTGCTCATTCATTTTTCCTGTATGCTCTATTATAACCCATAGGTCCCTTTCCTTTTCTATCATTATAATATTGTTCTCGCCCATTCTGTAATTATGTTCCATATTGGATTTACACATGCGATTTGTTGCCAGATGATAGATCATATTGCAGAATTATATGTATTGTATTTGCACTGCTTTGGATGAGTCTGCAAGTCACAAGCTGCGGCACTTTGGAATCGAATTAGGATTCAGTGGATCAGGGAATCTCAGAGGACGAAACAGGAAGGTGTACAACCAACAGGCTACAGGCACCATCAGCATCCACACTTTGCGCCATCTGCTGAGAGAGACTGAGCACCTATGGGTATGCCCGGAGTACAGGGAAGTCGACTACTAGAACGGAACAGAACAGAACATTGTATATCCATTTCTTTCAAGTTCACTATCCTCAGTGTTTATCTGGCTTTTCTTCCTCTACATACAGGTCAAATTCCTCTCGTTTATTTACTATACTTCTAACATTTGTATAAAAAACATTCTAGAGTATTGTGCTGTTGTTTTTCCTGCTTCTGATTTCGATTTTTTTAGTTGAATTACTGACACGTCATTACCACTGCCACTCATTCCTGAAAATTGTAGCGATCGTTCCATACGCTGTTTCTTTATCTTTCTTGTACCACCTCTTCGTCCCCTAAGGCAACAACATGCGCTTGACTTGGTCTCAGAAGATCTTTCGTTAATTCATGTCCTTCTTTAAACATCGTTGTCCAGTTCTTCACTGTGTCTTCGACACACTTTTGTTACCATACACTGCCTGTATTCTGCGATGAATGTCAACTGGTCGACATCCTTCAACTGTTAGAAACCGAATCACCGCTTGCTGATCAACTTTGGACGGATTCCGTATCACACCCGCCATGTTTTCGACGGTCTGCTGAGGAAACTATGAGTCGGAAGATAATGAAATTTTGCAAACTTAATGGTTGGTATGTGCTGTTTACACAAGAAGTGACGACACCATGCGCATCATACGTTTGTTCACTTGTTGAAGTTTGGTCCGGTTTCATGTGAACATGCCTCGTAGTTCACTCGGTAGAGCCGATGTATTGGCTTGACCTACTGCCATATTTATATTTGAAAGTTTCCCAAAAACAACTTCTGGAATTTATAAATGCATATGGTATGAATCCTAGCGGAAGTTTTTACATTTCAAATATAAATGTGTCCAGAAGTCAAAATATTCCGGAATGAATTAACCAAATATATAATTTTGTTTGGGTCAGGAGAAAGCTTTGGATAATATATATATATAGAAATGGACTCCCGATAATGTTGGATGAATACGGAATACAAGGGCTTCTATCGGGTCATAATAATAATAGCTGCCCATCGTTGTCGATGAGGACCGCCCACAACATCCTTGTCACAGATTTCCCTGTTGGGTGTGGGTGCGCATGTGGCTGAACAGGCCAATGCGGGCACGAAAACATCTGCTACATATCGGGCTCACGAGCTTTGTAGAAGGTGATGGTGTTCCCGATGTTCGGGATTTCCGGGTCTCGCGTCTGCTCTGGGCTTTCACAATACGGTCGTCTTCGCCGGTAGCTACACCCGATTTGACTGCGCTTCTCCAGTCAGATCTGTTTTGCGCAAGACATTCCCAAGTGTCGATGTCTATCTGACAACTTTTGCGCCATCCCTCTCTCAGCTCGCCGTAGAGAAGCTTCTTTGGGAGCCGCTCGTCTGACATACGGACGAGGTGTCCGGCCCATCCTAGTCGTGCTTTTTCTAGCAGTGCATGGATGCCGGGCATGCTAGCCCTCGAGAGAACCTCAATGTCAGTGACACGATCTTGCCATCGGATGTGGAATATTCGCCTCAGGCAACCTGTGTGGAAGTGGTTTAACCCCTCCTTGCATGTCCAGAGTATACAGTCCAGCTTTCGCAAGCGTATAGTAGTGTTGGAATGATGGTTGCACGGTAGACTTTGAGTTTGGTCTTGACGCTGATGCCACCACGTGCCCAGACCATCGAGCGCATTCTACCAAAGGCTGTGCTGGCCTTTGCTATTCTGCTTGCCACCTCATCGTCTAGGCTGACAGATCTCGACAGCGTGCTGCCCAGATATCTGAATTTGTCTACGACATTCAGCGTCTGCCCGCTGACTGTAGTCTCTGGTTTTGTGTACGGCATGCCTGGTGCTGGTTGGTACATGACCTCTGTTTTTTGGCATTTATGGTCAGGCCAAAATTTTCGCATGCGGCAGAGAACCAGTTCATTCCAACCTGCATGTTCAGTTCTGAGCTGCTCATTAGAGCGTAGTCGTCAGCAAATACATGTTCCCTAATTATGTCGCCAGCCACTTTGGTTTTGGCCTTCATTCTTCTGGGATTGAGTAACTTGCCATATGTGCGGTACTTTATTGGTATTCCAAGCTCCAGTGATCTAAAGGCGTCTGTCATCGTGGCCGCGAACATCATGCTGAACAAAGTCGTGGCGAGTACACATCCTTGTTTTACTCCGTTTGATAAAAATCGGGTAATATGAGATCGCTATACCATAAGAATACAAATTTAATAAGAACTATTGATGCCTTTGAAATGGTCACAGTAAGTACAACAGGAATGTGTACTCTCACCTTTGCTATTCAATATTTAATAAAATAATAATAGAAATTGTAAAAATGTTTGCTTATGCATCAATGGCCCGTTGGGACGATTAACCACTGCCACGTGATGCAACAACAAAACAACAGAAAAAAAGTAGATCCCAAGATGCAATTCTCATTGAACTTGCAATATCCGGAGATGAAGACCTGGCGCCTTGTGGCTTCATGTTAAGTGTGTCGACAAAGGTCCGTGCGAACACCTTATGGGGTGACGAGGACTCCACTGTACTTGGGACGGGCTCGTGAGGATTAAAGGCCTCGATCAGTGTGTGAGCTATGCATCTTGGAAATGTTGCTAACTGGGCTATGTGTTAGTCAATTATTGGTCCAAGTGTAATTTCTTAGCCACACCAAAACCGGTTCTATCAGCAAATAGGGAAAATTGCGCCAATCTCGTGAAGTTCAGCCGTGTGCACTGGACCGTGGAAATACGAAACAGAGTGACCTAAATAAAGTTTGTTAGTTGCCGATCATAGGCAATGATGGCGACATCATCAGACGCTTTTGTCTTCGTGTAACTTGTGCTGTTTTTGGATTATAGTGAGGGAGTACCTGCGCGATCATCAATATCACTCTCTGGTCCAGAACTACCTTGAACCAGTGGCAAGACATTAGTCGAGGCAACTGGAGATAACTCAGGGTGCAGGCACTTTAGTCTCACCTCATTTGAGACCACTGATCAATTTAAACTTGCGGAATTCGATCGCCCACCGATTCAGTTCATCGCTTTGAGAGGCGAGTGTCTGGATTACAGTGAGCCCCGAAATACTATTTCAAATAGCCGATGGCTATGCCAGGATAATCGGAGAAACACCCTCAAAATGAATGAACTAATTAATCCAAATGGAACATAACAACACTTTTCTGTGTACACAAGTGTAAATTGTCGACTAGTCAAATTCGTGACCTGGCGGCGTCCATGATGAACTAAAACACGAGAGCAAAGTTAGACTAACGATCATTTAGGGGCCCTCTTTCCTGCTCTTCAATACTTACATGAACAAAATAACAGAAAAAGCTAGGCAAATTGCAACACCAGAAATGGAACTTAACGCAATGCGTGTGCTGTTCTTTGAAGACGACCAAGGCCTAATGCACGAGAATGAAAGTTGACTGTAAAACCATGCGTTTGACTAGACACAGCCATTGAAATATGTAACATGCAAATTCGTATATTTAAGATTAGCAGAACACCAGACCCACAAAACATAAGTGTACAAACAATCAAACGAAAGTACGCTTACAAAGCAAGGCTACCTGTCTTACAAGAAACGAGGAATTCCACGTGACATATGGATAGATGACAAGAGAAATCCTGCAACAACACAGGCTTACTTCAGTTCAGTGTAAGTGCCATTTCTGCATTGAAGATCGGCTGCAAAGGATCTCTTTCCGTAATAGTGCAATCTGACAGGGTTTTCCCAGTCCATTTCCTGATGTAATCCACCCACTTAAAACGTTGTCTGCCTCTTGAACGGCTGCCTTTTATCCTACCCTCTAGTATAGTCTTCAACAAGGAGATACGTCTTGTTATATGACAGAATAACGTAACTGTCTAGCCCTGATTTCGGTCATTAATTATCTTTTCACTCACAACTTTTTCAATACCTCAACACGTGTTTTCTTTTCTTTCTATTAAATGCGACCCAATCTTCTATAGACCCACATTTCGATGGTCTCAGTACTCAAATCCAACTTTTTATTCATTGTCAATGCTTCTGCACCATAAAGTAGTGACGAGTATATATAACACCTGATAATTCTCATTTTTAAATTCTGATTTATCTGTTTGGTTGTCAGTATGTGTCGCATGTCGCATCTTGGCCATACATATTGTTTACAACTACCGATCTAACACACTTGGCACAGGAATAGTGACTTAAGCTTCACTCGCCGCTTAACGGCCCAAGTGGATAGGAAAGTAAGTACGAGATTTCATATACACTAAAATTCTAGAACAAGTCCAATTTTTATACAATACTATCAAGACTATTAATCCATTTTGTTCTTGCTCTTTCATCTATTGTAAATGAACTCACAATATTTGTGTTAACAATATTCAGAGCATCAAGATTATCTGGATGGAGGCAGAAAGAGCAGCACATGATCGTGTATGCTGGTGGGGTGTTGTCAATGACCTATGCACCGAGAGGAGCGGTGGAAATTGATTGATTTTAAATTGAATTGACAAATGTTCTGATCTAACCTTAACACTTACGCGTAGATTGCTGTACTAACGTTGCCATAATTTTTGTTTCTTGAAAAATTCAGGGTTTTAGCATCGATAATTTGTCGCTCACAATTATCATTTCTCCCCCTGTATCTGTGATGAGGTAAGGAATGCAGAATCATTTTCTAATTGCTTCTCTCCCCACCCCACAAATATTCTAATTGCCCGCTTGTGGACCATAAACCGTACGTTGGGAAACAGTGCCCTAAAACGAGATGTATGCAGGCTACCTTCTGGAAAGTATATGTCACATGATGATGATTAGAAGTATTCGATTCTCGTACTCGTCGTCATAGATGCAAATTGGTAAATGTCGTCTGGTGTTCATGAGCAAGACTCTCTCATCCGTTATCAGCAAATCCTTTTATCTTTTTGTAATACTACTAAACGAAGAGAAGCCACCACAAGAATATTTTGTGTAGGTAAATGGGTATTTACTTAACTTGATCATGGTTTCATGTTTAGAAACAGCCACGATTGAGATCGAGAATTTTGACCTTACTAAATTATTAATTAATTATTGCACTTGTTACTTGTTGTTTGTTGTTATATCTATAATTATGGCGGTCGGTGCACTCACAGTACTGTACCTGGTATCAGGTATGAATCAATATTTGAATATGAAGATGCCTTTCTTTAAACTTTAAACTAACGCTAGCAGTCAATAAAACAGGTTTGTCCAAACATTCCCTAAATTTTGACGTAGAGAGTAGAAGTTGACACAGGAACGTATTGAGACATTGAGTAAGAAGACATTTGAATTGATTGAATTTGTTATTTGACTAGAGAAAGATTCTATTTTGTTGTTTGGAAAATCAATCACGATATATATAGCCTATATAATATATAATAATGTATAGTTGGTATTGACCATCTCTTTACTAGTCTTTATTGTTCAGTTGACCAGGCTTGAGCAGGGTATATCAACTCAATGGTTCCACTATTTTTGTCCAACCACTATACCACTCCCTCTGACTTCATGACCCCTATTATTGTAATTGGCTGCTCCTTGGGTAAGTTTATAAACTGCCCAGACCCCCACAGTCCACATGGCCATGAGAGGGTGATTTCCAGTCGTACACTGGTCACTTTGTGACAAGACTGGAGACAAGAATTGGGACCCGCACAAGATTAACTACCTTGTTGAGGGGTGGGTCACTTACGACTATGACACTACAGGTACCCAAAGAGTGGGAAGCAGAGCACACAGATCATTAACCAAACGGCACATATTACCAGCTCAAACAGAGGTGAGCAGGTAGTAATCTCCTCACACATATTGTATAGTCCCTTTCAGTTATGACTGACTATAAGATGATATAGTTTGGAGTGGTAAATAAAAAAAAAAATTATACTTTGGTGTGGTTTTCTTTTTCCTTGCGGTGTTCTCTTTTAACTTCTTTGTGTTGAAAGATCTTCTCTTCAACAAGCTTGAGGTGGCATTTCAGGGTATATCTCCACTTGGATTTGTCTACAGTTTCGTCTTTTCAGGATACCAGATTCATATCCAGAGCTTTCATATCACGCTTAGACACATCTTTAAACCTCAACTGTCGTCGGCCGACAGTTCTTTTGCCATTTGCCAACTTTTGCCATTTGCCAACTGTTCCTAGCGGATATCTTTCACAATGCGACCGTCTTCCATGCGACAAACATAGCCAAGCCATTGTTTTTTTGCCGAAGGAGAGTGTACATGATTGGAAGACTGATGCAAGAGTGCGCCTCTGCATTTGTCACTCTGTCCCTTCATGTAATTCCCAAAATGGATCATAGGCACCGTAGTTGGAAGCTGCTCTAATTTGGCATAGGGTTTCCAAGTCTTGCTACCACATAAGAGTGTGCAGATGACACATGCATTGTACACCACAGCCTTGGTTTTAATTCTCAGTTTATGGTTTTTCCAAACATGCGTTGTGAGGTGAGCAAATGTAGCAGCAACTTTGCCAATTTGACTGTCTATTTCTGGCTCTAGAGTGAGCTTGTCGTTGATGAGGGATCCCAGGTATGTGAATTAGTGCACAGCTGCCAGCTCATAATTATCTATATCTAAGAGTTGGCGTGGCATCCACTTCCTTTCCCAGCACATTTGTTTTATTGTTGAGACTTATTGTGATACCAACATCTTTGCAAACCTGGGAGAAGCGATCTATCAACCTCTATGGTGTGGCACAGGCCACAGACTGAGATACCACATGTGCAACAAACTAAGAATCGGACATACCAACGAATGTGTCAGTGGCACTGATGAAATGACTGCGGAGCATCAGCTAAAAATGTGTCAAACATTCAAAGAACAGAGAAAGCATGTGTGGCCATCACCAACACCATTTCTGGCCTTTTCTATTGGCATACCAATAGCCTCAGGCTATAACAACTGCTGTCTTTAGATATATTCAGGTTGATGTCTGAAAGTGTGCGAAGAAGAAGATGAAGAAATAGTGTCTATAGGTAATCCAGTTGGTGGTATGTTTTCTCTGCTTAAGTGAATTAATTTTCTCCTCAGTTTGTTGTGTGCCAGCATTGCCTTCCTTGTCAGGGAGTGGCAGAGAACAAATTTAGTGTAATTAACTTGCTTGTATTAGTTAAGTTACCTCATCTATATACATCAACCATGTGTGTGATTTTTAAATCACAAAATAGTTTTCATTTAAGTTTTTCTAGTGAAATTGAACATGCAAAATGTTTGTTAACAACCCCCTGAAGTGGCACAATTAGAGATGAGCGACAAGGTAAAGGTACAGAGAAGTGTGTTTTACCAGCAAACTACATCAACTATCAAGCATACATTGGCTTTACCAATTACTGATACAGACTGAACATCTCTTGGGTCTGCTTAGAGTGCAGGGATGTTGCTTCTGCTTAACATAAAAATATGAAAAAGTAAAGATCTCGATTTCAAGCCTTGTGGCACATTGGGGATATGGCTTTAGGCCCATATTTTTCTTGACCATCACCACACTAGAGGCGATGTAGTCAATATCATGCTGGCCGCCTTTACTTTCTCAAATTATTCTGGTATCCAATATTTTTGGCTGGGTCGACCCAGGGGTCCGTTTTGTGATCGAAACAAATTCAGTACGAACTGGGGACCGACCGCCAATTGTCGGCTCAGAAGCTAGTGCACTAACCACTGCTTTATCTCAGCTCCCAAAGAATGGAAAGAAAGAAAAAGTGCACCAAAAAAATGAAATTAACATAAAGAATCAAACAAAAATGCAGGACAATACAATTGATTTACCTTCGTGATTGATCCAAATGAAGAATATGGCCAGCACTACAGCTGAACTTATAACGAAAGGTTTTATCTTGCGTATATGTGGTGGTGGTTCCAATTGTTATGATTTTGTCTTATGGAGTTGCTTGCCCTAAGTACAACCATCTATTATTGTTTTTTTAACAACATTCTTGGAATGTTAGAAAGTCCTATTCTTTTCAACCCAGGTACCACTTGGGTGCAGAAATACAATAATATTTATTAATTAGCGTCTTTATTGTCATGTTTTGAGGAAACAAATTTAAAACAACGGAAACTAAGAAAAAGTCAAATTCAAAGCTAGTTCAAATTTTACATCTGTAAAACTGAAACGCATAATATTTCACTGTTACCTCAAATTTGGTTTTGCATTAATTCATAATACATTTGTTTATTACAGAAACAACATTTGAGTACATTCATCATACTGTAGTACAAAAAGATGCCACTTTTCCGACGACAGAGTGAGAAATGCAGAAAGCGACAGCAAGATCAGGAACTACTGGTAAGAAATATACTCAGAAGAGAAGGCTACCCTCTCGTGAAATGAAGATATTATCTAGGGTTACTCTACTAATGTTACCATTTCTTACCTGCCGATTGACAAACATGAACATGTTGTATGACATGGTGATACACTCAAACTTTGCATGACAGCCCTTGAAGAAGTCTTCTGAAAACTAAATTGGGATGATAAGGGTATCAGCATAGACGGAGAAATGCTTAACCATCTTCAGTTTGCTAATGACATGGTCATCCTCTACCACAACATCAAGAAAGCTGAGCAGTGCCTAAATTAGCTCAACAACACAAGTGAGGCAGTTGATTTAAAAATAAATCAACGGTAGACCAAATACTTGTTGAACACTTTCTGACTCCATGCGGCTTGAAATGGATCCCATAAAAAAACATGACTTGGAACATTTACTTGGGCCAATAAATGATAAACTTCCGCTGAGTATATGGAGAGATCTCGAGAAGGATAGCAGCTGGATGGCTCAGCATCAACCTCATCAGGCCCATACTTCAACAGTTAAAAAACAGCTCAGCTTGAGCTTACCAGGTGGTATCAGGAAGTTTATTCTGTGGAATTGATGTGCTTTCGATCGGTTATCCTGTTTATTATGCTGCATTTCATGTGTGCATATATACACACACACACAGATTTATAAATATATTTTTATAATTTTAGGCACAACAGGATCCTGAACCAAGATTTGATTTGTCTTCCTGCGAACTTGCAGAGGTATGTATTTTAATTTATACACAGTGTGGGTGGGGGTTTGTGTTAGGGTTGCACTGATAAGCAAATTGGTCAGTTGCCAATTTATCGGCTGATACCATTTATTCAGCCGCTGATTATTTATAATGGAATTATTTATTATGATATGAAAGGGATATTG
Organism: Ariolimax columbianus; assembly: GCA_036924085.1. Classification (NCBI taxonomy): domain Eukaryota; kingdom Metazoa; phylum Mollusca; class Gastropoda; order Stylommatophora; family Arionidae; genus Ariolimax; species Ariolimax columbianus. The sequence goes on along the minus strand of JAVGWX010000020.1, from coordinate 27,059,986 downwards.
TAATAAATTGTGGGTAATTTATAATAATGTTTCATAATCAAAACTAAGGAGCTACTATCAATAATAAGTAAAATGTGGTATAAATTATACAACATTAAATGTTATTCTCTGAATTATATCTACCATAATTACTTTAGTTTTTACCCCACTGAGGTTTAAAAATTGTCTTACAACTGCACAATCGCTAGTTAATCCAATAATATAAACAACATTTTCTTGTATTGTGTGACAGCTAAAGTAAAGAAATGTTAATATTTTAGTCTACATGAGGAAATTGAGTGGTAGAGAGTGAAACAGCAACAGCCAGTCAGCAGTGACCTTAGTAATCACACCACTCTATACGGGAAAAAAGTAAGATGGTCATGCCTAAATGACTGCGCTCTTGACTAGCTCCAGTGTTTGTGTCGTTTTCTGTTTGATGGTTCCTGTTCAGATTATATTTTACAACTCCTTCACCAGGTGGTTTCAGGGACTTTATTCTGTGGAACTGATGTGCTTATGATTGGTTATCCTGTTTGTTATGCTGCATTTCATGCCTGACTTAAGCCGCAGGAGACCAGTCCATGATGGAGTTCAACGTTCCGCGTAAATGCACACCAGAATTCAGACCCGGTTATCACTACTCAAAGACCTTTCTGCTCGGACTGAAGATGACTTTCTCCTGCCCACCACTCCCTCTACCGGAGGCTACATGATACCTCTCCCAACCTCGTATTCTCAGGACAGCAAAGATCACACTGACCAAAAGGTGGTCACAATCAGAAGCCTTGTGGCCAGGACACAGAAAAACAGGTAGTTTGACACGGACAGACACGGAAAGCCTGGCACAAACATTGATCTAACACACTCCTCGTGGCCCTCATACCAAGGCAGCGGAGTACTCGGCTCCACATGGGTAGTCTGTTGGGATTTTGGTCAACATGCTACACATGAACACAGCTTCAGCAATTGGACATGGTAGTGGTCGATCAACTAAAAGGGCCTTTGGCGCCTAACCGAACATTATTATTATACGGAAGAAATAGTACCACTTAACCCTGAAGTAGTCGTGTGGTTGTCACGAGTTGGTTATTATATTGCATATACTTTCCGTTATTTTTTCATCTGAAACTTTCTCGTGCTTAGTACTTTCCAAGAAGTATCAGTTGTTAGAAATCTATGATTTTCTGGATACAACATACATGCCTTGCAATAAGAATAATAAAACAAGAATGACCAATTATCACAACCGATTAATTAACTGAAAAGCCAATATAGATTGTTATTGTTGAATGTTGGCCAGAATAGCACAAACAATAGAGCGCTTGAACGGCTTAACAAAATCTGGCAAGATAAACGGTTAGCACTATGCACGAAAATCAGATTAATGCGTACACTGGTCCTGTCAATATTCCTCTATGCTTGTGAGTCATGGACAGTTACAGCTTACCTTCAGCGAAGGATACAGGCTTTGGAGATGAGATGTTTCCGAAGACTTTTAAACGTCACGTACAAATATCGAGTTACAAATGAGGAAATACGAGATAGAATTACAACAGCAATAGGGCCTTTTGAAGACATCTTGGCAACTGTCAAAAGAAGGAAACTCGCTTGGTACGGTCACGTATCAAGATCAGATGGCCTTGCAAATACGATCCAGCACGGAAAGGTACAAGGCAGACATCGAAGAGGCCGACCCAAAAAGAGGTGGGAGGACAACATAAGAGAATGGACCAATCTCTGACCAGAAGAGGCACAGGCAGTGGCCGCTGACAGAGAAGGGTGGTGGGGGATTGTGAAGATGTCTTCATGTGTGCCCCAATGACCTCACCGGTTATGGGATGACCTGACCTGAATGCCCACAATGAGTCCGATTACTCTTTTGTGTGCCCTAAAAAAGGACATTAAGCAGCAGGTTGTCGTAGCTTTCCTCACATCCCGGGCATGCTGATGAAGGTGGACAGGGATCCTTCAGACGATTGTGCTACGCTTGGCTTCATCTGCATGTCACTCACTACTACAGAGATCACATCGACCCCTCACCTCGTTAGTCAGGCAATCATGAAAACAGCCGTTTCCAGGATGAGCTGCGTGGAAGCCGAAGTGAGGGTCTTGACCAGTATATTTTGTGTGACCCTGACTAACATGTCTGATCAGTATGTTAGTCTTCCTTCCCGCCAATATAGATTAATCAGCAAAATGGTCAGTATGACAGATTACTGATTATATGTCGATTAATTGATGCAAACCTAGTTTGTACATATGGTTTTTGGTTGTAGCATTGGGGCAATTGTAACGATGATCAGATTGGTACCATCTTCACATCGGAGGTTGTAATGGATCTCTGTCTTCTATGTCTTGTATTGATGCGACAATCCGACAGGCATCTTCAGATCCATCTCCTGCTGTTATCGTTCCATTTACATGGTTGTTTTTCTTTTGCCAATTCATTTTCCTTAAATTTGATGTATAACATGTTTGTTTTCCTTGCATATTCCTTGTGAAATAATTTAAGGAAAGTGTAGCAGAGTCCAGGTTTCCACTGGGGTTATTCTATCTAGAATGTTACCACACTCATCCACATCATTCACGACCACACACAGCAAATAACATAGCACGCAGCAGGGGGCATATTTATATCATACTCTTAAAACTATTAAAGTGAGTGCAATGTGATCACAAACAATACAAGAAAATACATCTTATCTAAATAGATACTTGGAGTTTATAAGCTATTGATGTTGCTCCCAACTAATCCAACCCAGTTCTAGCCGCAAACTCCCCTCCCCTTATCTGCATCCTCAACACTCTCTCAAAAACTCGTCCTCACATTCGTATTCTGGGACACTCAGATCCCCTCAGGCGGGTGATCTGGACATAATACATTCAATATATTCAACTTATACTCACATATGACCACACACTCAATCGATCTGCGTATACGCTCTGGAACATACATCGTTCCCTCGGTGTCTACACACACCACATACACATCTATATCTCACCTAGTCGATCTGTACACTTGCGTAACTCTTCAGAACATACATTGTTCCCTCAGTGTCTACACACACCACACATACATCTAGATCTCTCTTAGACACAGGGTGCCCAACACACACCTTATAGAGCGCCTGGCCAAGACTCGAAGGCGTATGCTGGTTCAGCGACCCTGTTCTCACACATTCGTAAAAACAGCCTATCAATCACTCTTCTATTAAGTCGGTGAGCTAAACAGATTCGTAGCTAAATTCTCTCTCTCGCTCTCTCTCTCCATGGCCAGTATGCTCGAGTTAAACTTTGTCTAGTATTATATAGTCTCAAGCAGTATCAGAGCTGTCCAATGGCCAGTCTGTGGGATGTCTTGACCCAGCCATTCAGCTGCCATTGGAACGCACCACATCTGGGGCTGGTCTCTCGGTGGCTCGATTGACTCACATCCAGTGTTCGTACAGCGATCTCAGTCCCGCCAGGCAGAGTGAGAGCGCGGGCTTGCCCAACAAGTTCGTCCGGCACTGTAGCAGGACCAATTTGGTGGAGTCGTACCGCTGGTAACGGTGCGTTACTGTAGTCCGTATCGAGAAGCTTTGTCAGTACGTGTGGTTCGTCGAAGGCTAGTACGTATAGCCGATCTCGACAGTTCGTCTCGCTTGTGGTCCTTCTCTCGCAATGAGCTTTAAATTGGCAAATGGAAAGCAGGAATCGTGCCTATAGGCCCTGTCCTCGCCTGACCAACCAGTCGGAGAAGGGCAGGCCGGCAGGCAAAAATCAGGGAAAATCATCGCCGGGGCCGTTGGTATCCGTTCTGCACAGAGTGCTGCCATCCCTCCTCGAGCGAGCCCGGTCGGTCGGTCGGTTGGTGTGTGTATGGGCCCCTGCCAGGCGGTCCTACATCGACGGAGTGAGGGACGGAACAACCGTCAGTCGGTCCCTGCGGCCGTCGAGAGGCTTTTTACACATCCATCCTTCGCCAACCGGTGTGTGTGGTTCGTCTGTCTCCGACAGATATCTGGTTGATCCTGCCAGTAGTCATATGCTTGTCTCAAAGATTAAGCCATGCATGTCTAAGTTCACACTGTCTCACGGTGAAACTGCGAATGGCTCATTAAATCAGTCGAGGTTCCTTAGATGACACGATCCTACTTGGAAAACTGGCAATTTTAGAGCTAATACATGCTTACCAAGCTCCGACCCTCGCGGAAAGAGCGCTTTTATTAGTTCAAAACCAATCGTCATTTCCCCTCGCGGGGTTGCGGCGTCCTCACTGGTGACTCTGGATAACTTTTTGCTGATCGCATGGCCTCATGTGCCGGCGATGCATCTTTCAAATGTCTGCCCTATCAAATGTCGATGGTACGTGACATGCCTACCATGTTTGTAGTGGGTAACGGGAAATCAGGGTTCGATTCCGGAGAGGGAGCATGAGAAACGGCTACCACATCCAAGGAAGGTAGCAGGCGCGCAACTTACCCACTCACAGCACGGGAAGGTAATGACGAAAAATAACAATACGGGACTCTTTCGAGACCCTGTAATTGGAATGCGTACACTTTAAACCCTTTAACGAAGATCTATTGGAGGGCAAGTCTGGTGCCAGGAGCCGCGGCAATTCCAGCTTCAATAGCGTATATTAAAGTTGTTGCAGTTAAAAAGCTCGAAGTTGGATCTCAGGCGGGCGGTCCGGCTCACGCCGGTTCACTGCCCGTTGTCTCCTGCCCTACCGTCTGCCGGCTCTCTCTCGCGGGTGCTCTTCGCTGAGCGTCCCGGGTGGCCGGCGCGTTTACTTTGAAAAAATTAGAGTGTTCAAAGCAGGCCTCGGCTGCCTGAATAATGGAATAGGACCTCGGTTCTATTTTGTTGGCTTTCGGAACTAGAGGTAATGATTAACGGGGGCATTACAAGAATTTCACCTCTAACGCCGCAATACGAGCTACTGCGAAAGCATTTGTCAAGAATGTTTTCATTAATCAAGAACGAAAGTCAGAGGCGCGAAGACGATCAGATACCGTCGTAGTTCTGACCATAAACAATGCCGACTAGCGATCCACAGGAGTTGGTTCGATGACTCTGCGGGCAGCTTCCGGGAAACCAAAGTGTTTGGGTTCCGGGGGAAGTATGGTTGCAAAGCTGAAACTTAAAGGAATTGACGGAAGGGCACCACCAGGAGTGGAGCCTGCTGCTTAATTTGACTCAATACGCCAACACAAAAGATCGACAGGCCGAGAGCACTTTCGTTGGGTCTAATAGGGAACGTGTGCTGGAATTAGACCCTCGGAAATCTGGGGCTAGTCTCTCGGTGGCTCGATTGGCTCGCACACACTGTTCGTTAAAGGAATTGATGGAAGGGCACCACCAGGAGTGGCTTAATTTGATTCAACACGCCAATTCTGTAAAATGACTGACAGACCAGGAGCATTTTCGCTGGGTCTAATAAGGAACGTGTGCTGGGATTAGACCCACGGAAGACAGGTCAGTTTTACCCTCTTAATAAAAGAGCATTGCTACGGTAATCCTGCTCAACCCTAGAGGAATCTCAGGTTCCAGACACTTGGTCATTGACTGACTAAATAGCTCTCTCTTGATTCGTTGGGTCTAATAGGGAACGGGTCCTGGTATTAGACCCTCGGAAGACAGGTCAGTTTTACCCTACTAAGGACAGGGCATTGCTACGGTAATCCTGCTTAATTCGAGAGGAATCGCAGGTCTCAGACATTTGGTCCTCGTGCTTGGCTAATAAGCCAATGGTGCGGGGCTACCATCTGAGGGATTTCGGCCGAACGCCTCTAAACCGGAATCCTGCCCTAAATCTCAGCACCACTGCGATGGGAGGCTACGATATGGTTGGGACCTGGGGCTCACGTCTCAGTCCAACCAGGTCCAGCCGCAGAAAGAGGTCTCTGCCGTCCGCCGATCAAAGCGGGCGGGAAGCTGCTTGATATTCACCCCATACGGCGTTGAGGTGTGAAACCACTAGTAGAAGACTTAGTTCTCGGTCAGGGTGTCGTAAGCAGTAGAGCAGCCACCTCACTGCGAACTGTTGAGACTTAGCCCTTGATCATGAGATATGTCCGCACACCAGGCGAACATCATCTCCGTGCCATGACCAGGCTTGTCCCCTGGTTAAATGCACTCCTGCCTCGCTCTTTACCTCTGTCTGCTATCAGTCATCCCAATGGACACAGAAGAGATGCAGGCCAGCGGACATTGCACCTCTGCCCTATTGTGACAACCTCCCAGGTGGCGGGGAATGCTAGGCGTACCATCACTGCAGACGAGCCGAGAAAATAAAAGGAGCAAGGAGATACCTCACTCACATGCATATGCTATGTTTCTGGCAGGACGTGACGATCCTGGGATACAGACACACTGGACTGCCTCTCTTCCGAGATACTTGAAAAACTAGTACATACAGTCCATTATATCATATCATTGCCACACCCTATAGACACGAGTGGGAAAGACTCGATAGTCCTGTAAGACAACTTTCCTAAGAGAGAGAACTCTGACCAAAAAGAACTGCTGCCTTGCAGATAGGCTGGGGACAACCAAAGGCTAAGGAGGGCATCCCTACAGAAACGCCTGTTGAAATCGGATGTACTGGGCCACAGGCTTAACAAAGTAACACAGTGCAACGTATATTGCTGTAACCAGCGTACGAAGACGAAGAAGGAACGCACCACTCTAACTCCTGTCACTCATCCCACACTACCCAAATCGGAACGCCAGTGGTCAGCACCTAGCCTCTTACCTGCCTAGACACCTTCTTTCCCCCAACCCCGTTTACCTTTGTTGACTTAGTATCAAGACGGTGAGTGTCCTTGGTGTAGTGTCGAGACAGAGAGTGACCTTGGCACACATTCATGTATCTTTGTTCTGAGAGTCGCCGACCAAGAAACGGCTACCACATCCAAGGACGGTAGCAGGCGCGCAACTTACCCACTCACAGCTTATGCTCGGGCTGGAACTGTTACAAAAGTCAAGTTTTATGAAGATACTGATTTTAGAGAAAAAATAATTCTTACAAAATTATGTGGCCTCTAAAAGTTAACTGGAGATAGGCAGAAAGGGTAGATCAAACTTGCTGGAGGGGGCTGAAAAGGCCTCAGTGAATGAACTGACAGCAGCCATGACTCATGCCTGGCCGCTTTCATCAGGGTCAGTGACCATTAACTACCAAAAGGGAAGACAAATTTCATCCCAAAAGTATTATGCTGAAATCGGATGTGTCTGTCTGAAAGGCGCAGATGTCGCTGCCTTGCTGTAAACTATGACACATAGTCCTTAGAGGACAATGCAGAAGAAGAAGAAAAAGAACTTGCTGGAGAAGGGTTGTCAAAAGGAGTGACAGGCATTGATTGATGTGGTTGCTGGCATTGCTTGAATAATTTCTTATGTATGGTTTTATTTATAGGTGCCTTCAGGAGTTTACACCCTCTGCAAAATCTTACAAAAACAGGTATGCTCTTTCTCTGTCACTATATCAAGTAGTCAGCTAGAATAATTGTATACCTAGTATGAAAAGTGATTTGTAGAACTGACTTTCTCTGTCACTATATCATGTAGTCAGCTAGAGTAATTGTATACCTAGCATGAAAATTGACTTGTAGAACCAACTTTCTCTGTCACTATGTCAGGATATATGTGTGATGTACTGGCACAAAGACACCTTACTGCAAGAATCAGAACAATGCCGGCATCCTATTTTGAGCATGTTATGAGAAGAGGCGGCTTAGAGCACATCATGACAGAAGGAGAGAGATACACACGGCACGGGCAACAACCATTAGAAATGCGCACTTTTGGGATCTTGTATTTGTACCTGTTTTTCCCAAACATTTGAAATGCACAGTCTTGAAATCTTGTATACGAGGTGTGTTAGAAAAGTATCCGACCTTAATTTATTTCAGCGGAAACAAATGAAGCATGGGTGTTGTTCTTTGGCAGAGAGTTATAGGGGGCCGCCATGTACATGTGTGACTTTTTTCCCACCCGCAGATTGTGTGAGTCGCTGCCAATCAGCATTTCACTGTTGAGTGCAGTGAACACCCATTGTGTTTTCATTCTCCATGAAATGACGGAAAGAATTTATTAGCTGTGTTTTATCAAATGTTGACAAAATTCATCAGGCTTTCGGTGACGATGCCATGAGCATCACACAAAGTAAGGAGGGCTACAATCGCTTTAAAGATGGTCACGCATCGATGGAGAGCGGATCACGTTCTGGTTGACCCTCATCAAGCCTAAATGGTGAAGTCATTGACCAAGTACAGACCTTGGTCTTACAGAACTGTTGTGTCACTATCTGAGAACTTGTGGATGAGGTGGAGATAAGCATTGATTTGGTACACTCCATTTTGAGTGAGGATTTGACTATGCAAAGAGTGTCGGAGAAATACGAGCAAGCTCCGACTTCCTGAACACTGTGATCACTGGTGATGAGGCGTAGGTTTATGGGTGCGACCCGGAAACCAAGCTGCACTCATCACAGTGGAGACATTCATCAGCACCAAAATGTCAAAACATTACCAAAGAAAACTACCTGTAGGTCATCCATCCTTTTAGTGATACTGTCTGGTGCAAAGGACTGGACCCTTGGACAGCGGGAGGAACTTGGCAGCTCCATCATGACAACGCACTCGCTAATTCTTTGTATCTGATTCAGACTTTCTGGGCCAAACACAACACTCCTCTGGTTCGCCAGGCTTCTAATTCTCCAACATGGCTCCTTGCGATTTCTGGCTGTTTCCCAAGCTGAAAATTGCACTGAATGGGGCTCGATTTGAGTCACGAGAAGACATTATATAGAATGTGACAACCCAGCTGTACTGAATTTACAAAGAGGCCTTCTTGAAATACCAATGGCGTGACTGCTGGGAGAAGTGTGTGCAGTCCCAAGGAGAATATTTTGTAGGGGATTAGGGTTTAAAACCTTCAGGTGAGTAATTGTATTTTTCCAGGCCAAAGGTCAGATACTTTTTGAACACACCTGGTATGTACCTGCTTTCCCCAACATTTGAAACACGCAGTCTTGAAGTCTTGTGCATGTACCTATTTACTTATAATTTCCACCTGTCCTCCAGGTTCTGCTTCTCCATGACAACTGGCTACACAGTATAGCAGGCGGAGGAGACCTTGTTGATTTAAAATTGATCAGGGTGAGTCACATGAACAAATCTGTATATTGTAAAGGTAGTTCAATAGTAGGAACTGCCATCAGGGATGTTGCTGTTATCCCATAGCTACTGAGCAAGCCTGGTCTTGGCAACCCAATGCCATTCATATATATATACCCACAGGTCTTCTTCAGTTGTTTCACTGCTCCGTATAGTGTGCTGGAAATTGTCGGCAGTGCTTGTAAGAATCTTTTTCTCATATCCACGAGTGCCTTGCACTCAATGAGTAGGTGTCAGAACTGTTTCGTGAGAATGAGAGCAATGTCTGCACAAAGGCAGGTGCTGGGGATTGATGCGGTTTAAGTAGCTATTGACTCTGGTATGTCCTATTCAGAATGTGAGACTTTGATCTCTTCTATGTAGTTAATTTATGTTATCTGTACTTTTTGGCTGTGACATTTCACTAAATACACTGCGACATTTCACTAAATATACTGCGACCTGTTGTTCCCGTCGCCCACCTGTTCATCCAGATTTCCCAAATGTTATTCTTAATAATTCGTTGTACTGTGTGGGTACTGCAGGGTCTATCCATTTATTGTTTCGAGGCTCCTGTTTTTGCCAATCTATTGGCCATCTCATTTCCTAGTAGCCCACTATGTCCAGGGATCCATTGCAAGGTGATGTTTATCCCGTGGACAGTGATGAAATTGTTGATCGCCATCCCCACCAAGAATATCTCCTTTTCTTTGTATGGGGTATTCTTCAGCGCCCCCCAGAACCGACTTGGGAGTCAATAAAAATCAAAAAATCCATCGGCAACAATTCGCCCAAGTCAAACTGTTGGTGCAAAATCTCAACTGCTGTTTTTATATCCTCGGCCTCCACTTCATCATTTGAACGGTTTTCGCCGCATGACTCACAAAATTCGTATATGGACCCATCCGAGTGTTTCATATGGATACCAAACCCTGCAAAAGAGGTAGATTTGAATGCTGATCCATATAGACCAGGACTGCGATTTTGGGAAGCTAGAGACTGTCTCCAAGGTACATATCTTCAGGATATTAGATCTAGTCTCCTTGGTGACTGCCTTTTCTGTCAGGTGTGTTTAATGACTGGCAGACAAAGATTTTCCCAAGGGGGTGGTCCAAAAAACCTATTTTCCATTTCTCTCTCCTCTGGCAGATGGTGAATATGGCTTTCCTCTTCTGCTACATCCAGTGGGGACAATTGCTTCAATCTTCTCTTTTGCTTCAAAATGTCTATTTGTACTCTATTTGGATGGCCATTTTCTTGTCTCTTGTATCTCTCTTCCGCTTCAATCAGTGCCGCCTTTCTCCTGATATCGAGCGGTTCTATGTTGACCTCTATCTTGCATGCCGCTGTAGGTGTTGATCTCACACACACCCCCCCCCCCCCCCCACACACACACAAATTTGTCTGAGAGCTTTATTCGGCACCCGGTCAATAGAAGAGATATTTGTACTCACATTGGTCTGTATGGGGTATGGGAAGGCTGTAGTCCATCTCTGGCCGTACATAACCAAAGTATAGTTGCCGAAGAGTTTGTTTATCAGCTCCCCAATTTGTACTAGCAAGTCTTTTGATTAAGTTTAAACGCTTGGTTGCTTTACTTCTAGCATTGTAGATGTGGCTGCCAAATTTAAACTGTTTGTCCAGTGTTATTTCCAAATAAACTAGGTATCCTCTTTTGCTAGTAATTCCCCATTCATTTTTATGTTAATGGTTCTCTTGGCTTCTTTATGGCTGTGGGAGAAGATGGTGTATATGGTTTTCTGTGTATTTATATTTAGTTTCCACAGTTCATAGTATACTAGAATTGTTAGTGGCGCCCAGCTAATATTGGCTTTTGCCAAAATTGGATATTTCTCGGTGGTCCAAATAGCGAGATCATCGGCAAACAATGCCTTTGACACGTTTTTGGTATCTATGATTCTATTGGTCAGGAAGGCCTGTATCCATTTGATCATCTTTCCTTCTATTCTCATTTTCATCAAAAGGCCCTTCCTTCAGACCTTGTCAGATGCCTGCTGCAGATCAATAAACACTGGTAGTGTGCTTTTCCCATCTTGGAATCCATCCATCACATGCTGTGTAAACCTAAAGAGGGGATCATCCATGTGGTGTCACCGTCTAAACCCTGCCTAGTTTCTATGAAGGAGGTTTTTGCTTTCCAGCCACCAATATAGTTTGCTGTTTACCATTCTTTCAACCACTTTACCTAAACATGAAGTGAGCGTGTTTACCATTCTTTCAACCACTTTACCCAAACATGAAGTGAGCGACACAGGTCTATAGCTTCCAGGTGTTCCTGGTTGTTTACCATTCTTTCAAAAACTTTACCCAAACATGAAGTGAGCGACACAGGTCTATAGCTTCCAGGTTTTCCTGGTTGTTTCCCTTTCTTCAGTATGGGTTTGATAGTTGCTGAAAGCCATATTGATGGCAACTATCCTTCGTCATATGTTCTGTTGATAAACCATAAAAGTTCCTCTTTCACCTTTGGTTCAAATTTACTTATCATCTTCTTTTTTAACTTTACCTCGTCCTGGTGCTTTATTTTTTGCCAGTTTCTTCGTTGTCGTGCTCAGTTCTTGTGAAGTGAAGGATTTTTAATGGCAACTATATTGGTGGAGTCAATATTAAAGGAGTCCTTTAAAAGTGCTCTATCAAGCAGTTTTCTTGGTTGCGCTTTATTTACTCTAGCGTAAAATTTGTTAAAGATTGCAGCTTTCTTGGTGTTTACTATTTTGTCCCCAGTATCTCTGGCCAGGGGTGTTTGGTTTCACTTTTTCTTGTTCCCTTCAAGATTGCTCAGAAATCTCCATGCATTGTTCTCTTCTCTTTTTAGATCCAGCTTGCTACAATTTTTTCTCGAAGTCTCCCACTTGCTTTGTTTAGTGACATATCTTACTTTTCCTGTCCATCTATTATACTCTGTTTTACTTTGGGTATTTGGAGATTTTTCTACCTTTTTCCTGGCCTCTCTACTATCTTTGACGGCTGCCTCCAGCTCTGTGTTCCAGTAAGGTTTATATTTCCTGTATGTGCTCTGTGGGATGCATTTTCTTGCAACATAACGGTCCCAGTTAGCCTTTCTGAAATTCCATGATAGTTTTCTCCGAACCATCCAATCCCTCTGCAGTGTTTCAATAATTGTTAGGATAGGACGATGGTCACTTCCAACATCCTCCAAGACTTTAGTGGTAGTGTTATTTTACCAAGTCAGCCAATACCAATGTCAGATCAGGCCGACTGGTGGTGCTGTATACTCTGTGCAAAAGAGTTGGCGGGGTTTCCACAGCCTTCCATAGTCATAATGCCCTGGCACTTGTTGCATTCACACTTATACTGTGTATAGCCTGTGATGTTAATTTGTCTTTGTGGAAGTATTGTTTCCTGGAGGAGGGTTAAGTGGATTTGATGGTCTTGTAGTGTTTTACTCAGCTCAGTTGCCTTGTTTTGCAATCCGGCAATGTTAAGCTATAGTATGTTAAGGTTCCCTCTTGCTAACTTCTCGCACAGAGAAGGGGAATTATCTCTGCTGCGTGGGCCTTGGTAACCGAGGCGATACCTGAGCTCATTTGAACAATGTTTATTGATTCCTGGCATTGGAGTATTGGGTGTTTTGCTGCAGACTTCTGCCTCCCAAATAGCACACTGGGTGTGCCGTTCTCCATTGGTGATAGATGTATTTGGCTTTCCTTCCTTGGTCATTTGGACAAAGTTTTAGAGATTCATCACCTTTCCTTTCCATGGCTGTAGCTGTAACTTTACAGCTGTGTAAGCTTGAGATTGTCGCTACTTGGGGAGCAAACTCATTTCCTGTTAGAAGGAAGTGATCATTTGCTATAACTTAACGTCTTTATACTGGTTTAGAATATTCTAAAGTCTGTATAGGACCAGTTTCTTGGAGGGTGGTTTTTACCAATGTGCGACTAGAGCTAAGTAGCCAGTTACGAGCCATCTATAGCTGCTCTTCATAAATCACCTGGGGAAAGGTACAAATAACTTTGGTAGATTCTTAATTTGAGTTTTATTCGGGCAGCAGCCTTTAAACCTACTATTTTTGGTTTCCAACTGCTAAGGAATTTTAATATGCTTGGTACTGAACACGGGAGTCCAATCTCACTACCCAGAGATCAGGGAAATTTTTACCAGGAGATCCATGTGAAAAAAATCCCGGTCTCCACCGTGATTCAAACATGTGGCAACCTTAGGCGGACACCAAAGCAGGAGAGTGCAATATGTGTGTACATTTTTTTTCTATTCAGCTTTTATTTTCGTCTGACATATGACAAAATGGCATCGTAATAAAATGGAATGTATGTATTAAAGTTGAAATAAAATTTTAATTAAACAGAAAATGGAATGGAACAAAAAAATCAAAGGTTTTGTAGAAGATTTATACCACGGACCTCTAGGTTCCTAGGCGAAGATCACACCCTTAGACCACAGTGCAGATTGAAAATAAAGTTTCTGGAAGAAAGTATCTAATGTTGGTTTGTTTTGACTATAAAGGCAAGTACAGGTGTTCACAGTTTACATCTTTATGATTGTCTGTGGTCACAGTAAACATCCTTATGATTGGTGATGTTCACAGTTAACATCCTTATGATTGTCATTCGTTACAGTTGAAACTCTTATGATTACAAAAACAGATAGAAGTAGGTAAATGTAACGAAATATGTATCTCTGTTGCAGAAGGCTCTCTAACTTTTGGGTTTTATACATTGTGATTCTTACAGACTAAAAGCCTGCCAAGATGTGTATTTTTAACTCATGTAGCTGTTTATCTGCTTTATTTATGACTTCCAAATTGATTTTATCTGTCATTAATGCTTTGTTTTGTAATCCCAGTCTTAAACACGTATTGCTCAAAGACCCATAAAGTATCCTTTAGTCTACAGTTGACACATTGTATATCTGAACCGTTATGTGGATATCTCACCCCTTTTTAAGGAGCAAAGAATAAGGACACTACACTTTACTATGCAAATCTTAAAAGGCGACAAATTAGTGTTGTTTGCTGTTTATGAAAAGTTTACAACTTTCATTTTGTCTAAAGCATTTTACTTTCAATCGCAAAGACCTTTTGGTTATGGCCAGGCATGTAGGTCATTAAAAAATAGTCCCTGAAAGGACTAGACTCGAGCAAACCAGGCTGCCCATGGGACTGGCAATGTTATTATATACAAGAAAATTCTCCAAGAATAAACCAATGATACACAGACTTTTTGTGATGGTGGTTTGTCATGAGCTTATATTGGAAGGAAGACTAACCTTTGGTCAGGCACAACATACTAATCTAACATGTTAGTTAGGTTTAGGCAAAATATACTGAACAAGACCCTCAGCTTCCTCGCAGCCCTTCCTGGAAACCGGCTATTTTTATGACAGTCTGACTAACGAGATTAGGGATCGACATGATCCTTGTAGTAGTGAGCGGCATACAGATGAAGCCAAGCATAGCACAACCACCTGAAGAACCCTGGTCCAACTTCATCAGCATGCTCGTATGTGAGGAAAGCTACGACAACCCGCCACGTAACATCCTTTTCAGAGCACACAAAAGAGTAATCCTACTCATTGTGGGGCCGTTCAACAACAACAGAAATTGGAAGGTATGGATAATAATGGAGTAGTCTTGAGCTGATCCATCATGGAAGTCTTGAAGTTCTTTTATAGTCTGGGACTGAACATGGCATATCTGGTTTTCTTTTCTAGGTCTTTGATCTGCACAACAATGAAATCAAATCATTGCCTGATGACTTTGGATGTTTGGTCCATTTGCAGGTAAGGTAATCTCACTTATTTGGTCCCCATATAGTCTATAAGGAGCTAAGATTGATGCAGTAGTGCAGTCTGGCCAGGTGGGAATAGGGACCACAGTGGCAAGGCATACCCGTTACTAAAACAAAGCCAGCTGGAATTGTATGTGTTGGGCCCAAAGATGCAGATATCGCAGCCTCGTAAACTACAACAAAAATGTCACAGCATCCTTTTTATGGCTAAGAAGAAGTAGTCTATAGCAGTGCTAGCCAAACTCAATAAGTACGTGAGCTACTTTTAAATTAAAAATCTATGGTGAGCTACCTACCAACGTATAGTGTTTTTATCATTCCACGTATTGACAAATATTAGAACTTGTACAAATGCATAACGTACACAAAGGCAAACTGCCATGTGAATGCAAATTTTAGCATGCGCATCAAATTAATATTTTGATGAGAAGTAGATCTTGTATGTACATGTTAAAATTTGTAATGCTGACATGTCATTCTGCTTTTGTCGTATGTCATTTCTGTTATTATTGGAGTGACTAGCACAACAACTTTCATAACATACAAACCATAGTTACAATTGTCAACTTCACACAAAACTGTTAATTCCATTTAGTGCATACTGGAATTCTGGATGACCCATTCCTCGGAGGTGGTTACATCACTGCAGGTCCCAACTTTGTTTCCATTGTCTTTTGTCTTGGGCCACGGTGGACCAGTGGGTGATAAGCTTCCAGTCTGTAGCATTCTAGATATTGTTTTTGAGTTTGAGGGAGTCAGACCAGCGTGTAGGTGGTCTTCCCCATAGTCGTCTTCTGTCTCGTGGGTACCAGATTGCTGTCGCTGCGCTCCAACGGTCATCAGTTCTCCGAAGCAGATGACCAGCCTAGCAATTCTTTATAGACGAGAACGCTGCCCAGTTTTGCCAATTCAAATAATGCTAGGCAAATTTAAATGCAGAAAATATTTCTCATGAGCGACTGTTTGGCGACGTAGATCTATAGTGATTGAGAATGTTTCAAATGTTTTTGTGTAATCTGATCAATTTGACTGCTGTTTGATCTATATCCTCCTTTTTTTCTTGCTGAAATAACAATGTTAGATGATCATCTCATTTGGTCTGCCTGCAGCAGCCTAATCAAAAACATATATGTGCACTTGAAATGGTGGTCTCACACACAAATATGTGGAACAGGGGGCCAGAACCCTGAACACATTCTACAAGAATGCCCACTTTATAGAACCATTGCATGCAAGGTCTCCACAATTCTGACATAAGACGATTGTCCCTGGTGAAGGATGCTGTAATCCATACAGACAAGGTAAAACATAGACGGGCAGGTCACATGTTGCGACGAAGCGATGACCATTGGAGCACGGCAACAGCAGCCTGGTACCCCCGAGGTAAGAAGAGATCGCGGGGAAGACCTCCAATGCATTGGTCAGCCTCCCTTGCGGTACGCTGCAACATCCGAGATGTCTCTAGAGGAGCACTTAACCACGCACTGGACCTTCGTAGCTTAAGACAGGGTCCGCTGGAGACAAAGTTGAGACCCACATCTATGTTGAGGAACGGCTCATCAAGATCAAGATAGTGAAATGAGATGTAGCGAGTTAAAACAAAAGCTGTGGGGCAGTCGCTCAGACCTGTAAGTGTGGCACCATGCTCCAGCTGGTGGCAGAAAGCGATATGAACTGCCCTGGTTTAGAGGTTTCTTGTGAAGCATTCATTGAAAGCATTCTGTTTTTTTCAATTGTTTTCCCATTCCCCCTAATGAACAGAACAGACAATCCAGTTTTCTTTGTAACTTCTTTGTTTCAGGTGTTGGACTTATCCAGCAACAGACTCAAGCACCTGCCTAGATCATTTGAAGAGCTCACATCACTGCAAACATTAAATCTTAGAAGTGAGCCTTTTTATGTCGTAAATTTGTTGTACTTGCAAGTGAGTATTATTGTAGTCAATTTGTTGTTTTTAGAAGTGCATGTTATTGTTGTTATACATTCAGTTGTGTTATGGTTCTTGTTATTTGGCCTTGTTGTGATATCTTAATACATTGATTAGCTTCTGTTGTTGAATGCCCACAATGAGTAAGTTTACACTTTTGAGTGCACTGAAAGGGGCATTAAGTGGCAGGTTGCAGTAGCTTTCCTCACATCCTGACCATGTTGATGAAGGTGGAGTCCTCTAGGCTGTTGTGCTATCTTTGCCTCATCTGCACGATGCTCTCTACTATGGGAATCATGTCGATCTCTACTTCGTTATCCAGACTGAAACAGTCTTGTTTCCAGGGAGAAATGCATGGAAGGGAGGTGGGGTCATGGTCAGTATGTTTCACCTGACCCTGACTCTAACATTGTCTGATCAGACATTAGTCTACTCTTTCCACTAGTTACTGTTTAGTTAAATTGAAACACATCTGGTCTAAAGACATTCACAAACATATGTCTCTGTCACGTTCCTCATATTAGATGAGGCTGCGAGTCTACATTGCTCTGGTGTTTTAGTTCATTATGGATGCCAGGCAACGGCTTTGCCTGGAATTCACACTAGTCGACGACTTACACTTGTGTTCACGGAAACGTGTTGTTGTTTTCCATTTGGACTAGTTCGTTCGTTTTTGTGTTTTTTCTTCCTTCCAATTATACTAACCTAAACATTTGGCTACATGAATTAGCACTACGCTTAAACCTGTGTCGTATTTTTTCATGATGTAGTTCACATGGCTGACGTTCACGAGATTTGCGCCCTTCGCCCTAGCTTCAGGCGGTGTCGGTTTTTGTGTGATTGCAATTTAGACACGACTATAATGGACTAGAACACGGCCTGGGAGAATTGCCTCTACGGTTATGGAAAAGGCACAACGCATAAGGTTAGATGTCATCCACCTCCGCTGCCTAGCGGGATACCTGCTTGCGGGAAAGGCTTCGGTAGTAAATCTGAGGAACAATCTGCATCCTGCGCTATCTCCAGTCGTCTCAATAAAATCTTGCCACTGGCCAAAGGTAGCTAAGGACCAGAGAGTGAGGTTGATAAAAGGCGCAGTTTCTTCCTCACTTTCAAATCATTTATTTCAGCGGACACATCAAGAGAAAAGACTGTCCACATAGCTGAACAAAGAGAGTAGTCTTCATCACATATGTTGGATGAACATCACACATCAGACAGCCAGATGTAATAACAAACACAGACCTGTGGCAAAGAACACTGCAACCAATACAGCTAGAGATTAAAGAAAGAAAATCAAGATGGATATGAATTGAACAGTAAAAGTTGTAGTTTAGTTCCAAATAGAGTTCCATTTATTTGAACTTTGGGATTGAAGCCTTGTCCTAGCATCATCAAATTCTGTTGCTTTACTCTCCGTACCGACATTTATGTAAAGTATGTATATATGTAAAATAATTCCATGTATTAAGTGCTTTGTGTACTTCATCTTTGGCGTGTGTCCTGAAAAAGACGTTTGTGATGTTATGTCGTAGTTTACAGCGAGGCTGCGATATCTGTAGCATCCAATTTCAACATGTCATTTTTTGGATCAGGTTTGCCTTCCCTCTTCAATTTCTGATATCTTAGCTAGGCTGTGTGATTGCAGTCTGTTTCCAATACTGCCACTTGAAGACAAGCAGCCAGCCATGAGTCACTGGCTGCTGTCAGATCATTCGCTGCAGCATCTTTGACTTTGTGTATCTTAACATCTATCAGTTAACAATAAAATTAAAAGTACTAGGCTTGTATTTATTGGCATGAGAAAAATGGCATGCCCTCACACAAATCTCAGCCAAACAATGGAGAGTACTGAACACATTGACATAAGGAGATGTATCCACCCTGACACAGTGCTGCTCCCAGCACAAAAACTAATCTAGTGATAAAACCAATGACAAATTTGCAGAGATATGTTCTGATTCTGTCCAAGATTTTAATTGACCACAACTTATTTTGTTTACCATAGTGGTAGTGCATTCACTTTTCATGACTAAGATACAGGATATGAATCCTGCTATCTGTATGCTTCAGTCAACCCAGCTGTAAGTGGGTTTCTAGCATATGATTTGGGAAGTAAAAGGCAGAGAGGAAAGAAACTGGCCACCCTGCCTCATTCAAGCTGTGACCTAGTTTACTGATTTCTCAAACAACTTTATTCACCGACAGTAGTGTTACTACTATGGGACAAACCTTTACTGAAGTCTCTAACAACTTCATTCACAGACAGTAGTGTCACTACTATGGGACAAACCTTTTCTTAAGTCTCTAACAACTTCATTCACCGACTGTAGTCTTAGTACTATGGGGCAAACCTTTACTGAAGTCTCTAACAACTTCATTCACAAACAGTAATCTAACTACTATGGGACAAACCTTTACTATACTTTAAGTTGTACACTTGCCTCAGAGGGAAAAAGAGGGAACGTAAATTTATTACGCAGTCTGCACAGGGTTAGGGAACTGGCTGCCCAGCCATGTCATCTAGGTTCAATCCCAGTTGATGCTGAATAGTTTTTCGATTACTAAACATCTGGGGTTGGTCTCTCGCCGCTGCAATTGCCTCTCATCCAGTATTCGTACAGCGATCTCAGTCCCGCCAGACAGAGTGATAGCACGGGCTTGCCTAACACGCTCGCCCGCCTTTCCCCGGCACTCTAGCGGGACCAGATTTGTGGCGTCGTACCGCTGGCAACGGTGCGTTACTGTGGTCCATGTAGAGAAACTTTGACAGTCAGTGGTGGTTATTCGAAGGCTTATAGCCAACCTCAACAGTTCGGCTCGCTGGTGGTCATTCTCTCGCAAAGAGCTTGTGACCGGCAAATGGAAAGCAGGAATCGTGCCTAATGGCCCTGTCCTCGCCCTAACAACCTTTGGGAGAAGGGCAGGACGGCAGGCAAAAATCGTCTCCAGTCCCAGTGAAATTCATCTCCGGGGCCGTTGGGATCCGTTCTTCACAGAGCGCTGCCATCCCTCCTACTTGGATAACTGTGGCAATTCTAGAGCTAATACATGCTTACCAAGCTCCGACCCTCGCGGAAAGAGTGCTTTTATTAGTTCAAAACCAATCGTCATTTCCCCTAGCGGGGTTGCGGCATCCCCACTGGTGATTCTGGATAACTTTGTGCTGATCGCATGGCTTCATGTGCCGGCGACGCATCTTTCAAATGTCTGCCCGATCAAATGTCGATGGTACGTGACATGCCTACCATGTTTTTAACGGGGAATCAGGGTTCGATTCCGGAGAGGGAGCATGAGAAACAGCTACCACATCCAAGGAAGGCAGCAGGCGTGCAACTTACCCACTCCCGGCACGGGGAGGTAGTGACGAAAAATAACAATACGGGACTCTTTCGAAGCCCCGTAATTGGAATGAATACACTTTAAACCCTTTAACGAGGATCTATTGGAGGGCAAGTCTGGTGCCAGCAGCCGCAGTAATTCCAGCTCCAATAGCGTATATTAAAGTTGTTGCAGTTAAAAAGCTCGTAGTTGGATCTCAGGCGCAGGCGGGCGGTCCGGCTCCAGCCGGTTCACTGCCCGTTGTCTCCTGCCTTACCGTCTGCCAGCTCTCTCCCGCGGGTGCTCTTTGCTGAGCGTCCTGGGTGGCCGGCGCGTTTACTTTGAAAAAATTAGAGTGTTCAACGCAGGCCTCGGCTACCTGAATAATGGTGCATGGAATAATGGAATAGGACCTCGGTTCTATTTTGTTGGTTTTCGGAACTGTAGGTAATGATTAACAGGGACAAACGGGGTCATTCGTATTGCGGCGTTAGAGGTGAAATTCTTGGATCGTCGCAAGACGAGCTACTGCGAAAGCATTTGTCAAGAATGTTTTCATTAATCAAGAACGAAGGTCAGAGGCGCGAAGACGATCAGATACCATCGTAGTTCTGACCATAAACGATGCCGACTGGCGATCCGCAGGAGTTGCTTGGATGACTCTGCGGGCAGCTTCCGGCAAACCAAAGTGTTTGGGTTCCGGAGGAAGTATGGCTGCAAAGCTGAAACTTAAAGGAATTGACGGAAGGGCACCACCAGGAGTGGAGCCTGCGGCTTAATTTGACTCAACACGCCAACACTGTAAAAAGACCGACAGACTGGGAGCTTTTTCGTTGGGTCTAATAAGGAATGTGTGCTGGAATTAGACCCACGGAAGACAGGTCAGTCCTACCCTCTTAATGAAAGAGAGTTGCTACGGTAATCCTGCTTAACCCTAGCGGAATCGCAGGATTCAGACACTTGATCATTGACTGACTAAAAAGCCCTCTATTGATTCGTTGGGGAACATTAAAGAAAAGGAAATCTCCCGGAAAAGGACAGGATAACAAACAAAATGCTGATGGGGCTGGGCCAAACAGCGAAGAGGAAACTGCTATCGGTCCTGAACCAAAGCTGGAAAAGGGGAATTGTACCCCAGGCATGGAAAGACGCAATACTGGTACCAGTACCAAAAACAGGAAAGGACAAAACAGATCCAAATGGATACAGGCCCATCAGCCTACTGAGCTGTGTCGGCAAGCTGATGGAACGGATGATAAACACCAGACTGATGTGGCATCTGGAAGAAAAACGAATACTAATTCCACAGCAAGCCGGCTTTAGACAGCACAGATCCACTGAGGACCAGGTCATCCTCATAGCCCAGGAAATAGAAGATGCCTACCAGGCACAGAAACACACAGTAGCTGTTTGGGTGGATCTGGAAAAGGCATTTGACAAAGTCTGGAAAGACGGACTAAGAAGAAGTGATGTTTGTGGGAAAATGTACAAGTGGATCAACTACTACCTCAAACAAAGAACGGCCAGAGTCCAAGTACAAGGGCAGATGAGCAAAAAGGTGACACTCGAGCAGGGAGTACCCCAAGGGGGAGTACTGTCACCCACACTCTTCCTGGTATATATAAACGACATTACAGAGAATATACCTAGAAGAGTCCATAGCTCAATGTTTGCAGACGATCTGGCTATGTGGACCTCTGAAAAGAATCTCACCATAGCAAGAAATCGGATGCAGACGGCCCTAACATCGCTGGAAGAGTGGGCGAACTCATGGCTGGTCAAAATAAACGAGGAGAAAACCACATGCACAATTTTCTCGCTTTCATTAAAACCCCAAAATACCAAATTAAGTCTAAATGGCAAATTCCTGCAGCCAAACGACAACCCAACCTATCTGGGAGTCACATTTGATCGGCGCATGACATGGAAAAGTCAGATTGAGAGAAACCGAATGAAAGCCAGAGAAAGAATGGCAATCATGAGGAAACTTGCTGGCACAAGCTGGGGAGCAGACGAAGGCATACTAAAGAAACTGTACACTGGAAGAGTGAGACCAGTTCTCGAGTATGGCATTGCGGCATGGACAACAGCAGCGAAGGCGAACTTCGATAAAGTTAGCAAACTTCAAAACCAAGCCATGAGAATTATAACAGGTGGCATGAAGTCAACGCCAATTGTAGAACTTGAAAAGATTACAAAACTGCAATCCATGACCGATAGAAGAGACTGCAGAGCCCAGCTGCAGTCAGAGAAACTCCGAAGGCTGACCGACCATCCAATGCATCAGAGACTAAACAATTTGGGAAATGGGAAACTAAAGCGGAGAAACTTTGCAGAAATAGCCAAAGCAAAGATGCACGAAGATCCCAAAAACGCACTAACAACACCAAAACCCATCACTACTGTACGAAAACCTACCTGGAGGCAGGATATATTTCCAGAGGTGGTAGAAAATATACCAGGTATTGCAAACAAAAACTGCCAGACTGAAAAAGAAAGGAGAGATACTACCCTAAGCTTCATAACGAAAAGCTACCCAAGCATGGACTGGACAACACAGAACGGAGGGGCAGGAGCATTCCTGAACCTACCAAATGGCAGAAAAATAACACTGTCATTCGCTACTGGTAAGTACACAAGCAATTTCAGAGCGGAGGCAGAGGCACTGAGGGCGGCAGTGGAAGAAATGGTGACACACAGTGAAAATGAAAGCCATATAGTACTGCTTACAGATGCTCTCGCCGTAGTCACAGCGCTAAAAAGCCAGAAAAATACTGAGCTTAATGACTTAAGAGCAGCACTCTGCAAACTGTGCCAGCAGTCCGCACCAAAAAGGGTAGTGGTACAGTGGGTCCCATCACACTGCAACATCCAAGGCAACGAGGAGGCAGACAGACTGGCAAAAGAAGGTGCAAAACTACCACAAACAGATACTAGTATGACGTACGAAGAGTCAAAACGGCTTATCAAAGCCAGATACATGACCAAATGGGAAACCGAACATACTGGTTACACCAAAAACGATGCCTATTACCAGTTGAAGCGAAGAGAGCAGGTCGTTGTCTTCAGACTTCGCACTGGCCACAATAGACTGAGGAACCACCTATTCAACAAATTGAAGATAGGGTGTACCGACGAATGCCCGTGCGGTACTGGGAAAATGACCGCTGAACATCTGCTGCAGAACTGCCCGACATACGAGGATCAGAGAGAGCAGATGTGGCCATCACCAGTAGAACTGCAAGACAAGCTCTATGGCAGTGGCGACAGCCTCAGGATGACCGCTGCTTTTTTCGAAAAAATAATGGTTACTGTCTGACTGCGTACGAAGAAGAAGAAGATTCGTTGGGTCTAATAGTGAACGAGTGCTGGTATTAGACCCTTGAAAGACAGGTCAGTTTTACCCTACTAATGACAGGGCGTTGCTACGGTAATCCTGCTCAATTCAAGAGGAATCGCTAGTCGCAGACATCTGGTCCACGTGCTAGGCTGATAAGCCAACAGGGCGAGGCTACCATCTGAGGGAGTACGGCCGAACACCTCTAAGCCGGAATCCCGCCCAAAATCTCAGCACCACTGCGATTGGAGGCTACGATATGGTAGGGACCTGGGGATTGTGCCCCAGCCCCACACAGTCGAGCCACAGAAAGAGGTCTCTGCCGTCCGCTGATCAAAGCGGGCGGGAAGCTGCCCGATATTCACCCCATACAGCGATGAGGTGTGAAACCACTATTAGAAGACTTAGTTCTCTGTCAGAGTGTCGTAAGTAGTAGAGCAGCCACCTCACTGTGAACTGTTGAGACGCAACCCCTTGATCATGAGATATGTCCGCACACCAGGCGAACAACATCTCCGTGCCATTACCAGGCTTGTCCCCTGGTCAAATGCACTCCTGCCTCGCTCTTTACCTCTGTCTGCTATCAGTTATCCCAATGGACGCAGAAGAGATGCAGGCCAGCGGACATTGCACCTCTGCCCTATTGTGACAACCTCCCAGGTGGCGGGGAAGGCTAGGCGTACCATCACTGCAGCGAAGCCGAGAAAATAAAGGGAGCAAAGAGATACCCCATTCACATGCACATGCTACGTTTCTGGCAGGACGTGACGATCCTGGGATACAGACACACTGGACTGCCTCTCTTCCAGGATAGTACAAACCAGTACATAGTCCATATCATATATCATATCTCATATATCATCACCGCACCCAATAGACACGAGTGGTGAAGACTCGATAGTCCTGTAAGACAACTTCCATTAGAGAGACAACTCTGATCACAAACAACTGCTGCCTTGCAGATAGGCTGGGGACAGCCAAAGGCTAAGGAGGGCATCCCTACATAAACGCCTGTTGAAATTGGATGCACTGGGCCACAGCCTTAACAAGTAACACAGTGCAACGTATATCGCTGTATGATGACTGTACGACCTAATAGAAAAAAGCGTGGCTCTCATCCTGTGAAGTCCCGCCAGGCAGCGAGAGTGCCAGGCCTCACGCCTAGAAGGGGCCCAACCATTGCTATTGGTGGTCACCCACCCATGTGCTGTGGAGTCGAGGCACATGGTGATGGGGCAAAAACTATTGACCAAAAACACAAGACCCTCAGAATACTACAGTGGAATGCGGAGGGAGTCATTAACAAAAAGCTTTCCCTAACACATCACTTGCATGAAGGTAAGATTGACATGGCATGTATCCAAGAAACGCACCTCAACAACAATCATAAATTCTCAATCAAAGGATACCAGACCTTCCGTCTGGATAGAGAAGGTCACAAAGGAGGGGTTCTGATACTGACCCGTAACTGCATACCGAGTAGCGCGGTAGCTGTCAATCACACCGGACAAGCAGAAATTGTAGTAGTTGACATAATGGCTCAAGAGACGAAGATCCACATCTTCAACCTGTACGGACCACCAAGGTGCAAGACTACCACAACCAGATACTAGTGTGACATACGAAGAGTCAAAACGGCTTATTAGAGCTAGATACATGACCAAATGGGAAACAGAACATACTGGCTACACAAAAAACGATGCCTATTACCAGTTGAGCAGGTCGTGGTCTTCAAACTTCGCACTGGCCACAATAGACTGAGGTACCACCTATTCAACAAATTGAAGATAGGTGGCACTGACGAATGCTCGTGTGGTACCGGGAAAATGACTGCTGAGCATTTGCTGCAAAACTGCCCGACATACGAGGATCAGAGAGAGCAGATGTGGCCATCACCAGTGGCAACACTAGACAAGCTCTATGGCAGTGTCGATAGCCTCAGGTTGACCGCTGCTTTTTTAGAAAAAATAAAGGTCGACGTCTGACAGCGTAAGAAGAAGAAGAAGAAGAAGATTACTAAACAAATTTGGGGTTAACCCAGTCTCAATTTGTGTACCAGAGCAAGTCTTGGAGGTAAAGGGGACTGACGTGATGCTGACCACTTTACCCATAGTATGCCATTAGTCAAGATTATATGGGTTTAACACTATATTCTCAATATGCCATACGGACTGTAAACAGGATCTTGACATATTGTACGTTACAGCATCTTTTATAGTAGAGTACTCATGTGTTAATTGACAATATAATCAGGTATTGATTCATTATTTGTAACCTTTACCAGACCCCACAAAAAAATGAAGAATGGTAATCCGTTAGCCACATTATTTTTAAGCAAGTTACGTCAAGTCATGGTTGTTGACTTTTAGAGACTAACCTGTTTTTTTTGGTTTATTTTTGTGTCTGTGTATAGAGACATATATTAATAAAGAACTTGTTGGTGTTATTGTTTTTATTGTGTGTGTGTTAGTTTCTGAGATACATGAAGGTGTTAGTGGTGAACAATAGGACAAATATATATTCTCACCCGGTAGCGGAATCCCTTTTTTGGAGGGAGAAAAAAATTGCAGAAAACTACTTACTACTAACGCTGTTTACCGTAATGCCTATATCTGTCACTCGACTACAAACAAAATTATTGTATCTACATAAACAAACTACATAGATCTACCTCAGAAAAATCTGTTAAAAAAACTCTACCACCACCATTACACACACACCAACCCTCCACACCCACACCACCCCCATTATCAATAACTGGTCAATTAACTGATAGTTTATATACGATAAACGGGCGACCCTGGAGCTAATGTTGTAGTGTGCCATGGGATATAGATGCAAATCTGTTAGGGCACCTTTCAGCGTCATTGGTGTGGTAAAGGTTAATAATGGAAGTTTAGATATGACTTTCTTAATTTTCTTTGTCCTGCGAACCAGAAAGGATTAACACTTATAAAAATGTCTAGATTTCCTGACCAGGGTTTGTAGTGCTTTCTAAGGTATCAACTGTTACCAAATATTCTTTCTAACTTCAAAGATAACAAGTTCAAGTCCATGCCTGATGCTGTCTTAAGATTGAGGTGTCTGAGGACCCTAGATATCTCTCATAATGAGATTGAATGTCTGCCTGCCAACTTGTGTTATGCTAAGGCACTAGAGACTTTAGTGCTAGATGTAGACATAATGAAATATCCTTCGCAAGGTGAGTCATCTTTTTGTTTTCTATTTTCTTCGCCTAGTTCTTAATTTTCAGGCATATGTATGATCCTGCACGGAGAGGTGCAAGGCAGATGACAAAGAGGTTGTCCCAAAAAGAGGTGGTAGAGCAACATAAAAGAATGGACCAATCTCCTACCAGAGAAGGCCCAGACAGCGTCCGCTGACAAGAGAGGGGTTGATGTGGGGGTGTCTTCATGGGTACCCCAACCACATCACCGGTTACAGAATTATCTATCCTGACCTGACACAATGAATGTTCAGAAAGTAACTTTTGTTTGCTTGCCGAAGATGGATGTGTCAGACCGAAAGGTGAAAATATCACAGTCAAGCTGTAAACTGGCAACACAAAGCATTCTGTTCTCCGGACTACATCCTGCTGCTTGCAAAACCCTGTTCAGGGCTTGATAGCGGGAGATTAAGAACAAACGCAGAAGAAGAAGAAAAATTATGTTTGGTGTTTGAAAAAGACAAACAAGTTCCATAAGTGGTATTATTTTTACCACATTGCTGACCCTTTATTCTATTTTTTGACATAGTCTCCACCATTATTGAGGCACTTATCGTAGCGTGGCAGGAGATTTTGTATACCCTCCTCATAGAAAGTTTTAGCCAATCCTACAAGAATTTTTCAGATCATCCTGATTGTCAACACAGTGACCTAGGGTTATCTTATGAAAAACAAAAATAAACGGAAGTCACTAGGTGCCAAGTCAGGGCTGTAAGAAAATTGTACTCATCAAAATGGGGTAATTTGGGTTTCTTCTTTTTCAGTGTTCACCCTGCAAAGGATGTTATGTCAAAGTTGTACAGCTAGGCTGCAATATCTGCGCCTTTTGGCCTGACGCATCCAATTTCAGCTGACTTTTTTTTTTGGTACCAGGTTTGCCTTCCTTCTGCAATCCCTATCCCTTAGCCAGACTACACTAGTGAATAGTGGTACGATAGGGGTACAAGAGTGGACCAAGTAGCCTAGTCAACAGTGAGCTGGCTTGCTAGACTGGGGTTACAATGTGCCAGGGTTTGAATTCATGAACAGACAACAAAAATTGATCTGTGGTTCATGCCAGGTTCGGCCACCTCCTCCAGTCGACCAAGCTGTAAATGGGTACCTGACGTATGAGTTGGGGAAGATAAAAACAGCAAAGAAGGGAACTGGCCACCTCACATAGGCTGTGGCTTAGTACATGAAGAGTTATTTTCATCCTCGACGGCAATTGTTGCCATGGGACTGACATTAACCTCTACAAGAATGGACAAAAATAATACTGAACATGGGTCCACAATGTACTAAATTTTACAAAATGAAGCATTGAATAGCAGAAGAAAAGGAGACACGTGAAGCACTCAGGAGATTTAAATACAGTTCATCCAATTGCTAACATTTCCTAACCTCAATAACGGGCCTGCAGGTGGATCAGAGA
Organism: Ariolimax columbianus; assembly: GCA_036924085.1. Classification (NCBI taxonomy): domain Eukaryota; kingdom Metazoa; phylum Mollusca; class Gastropoda; order Stylommatophora; family Arionidae; genus Ariolimax; species Ariolimax columbianus. The sequence goes on along the minus strand of JAVGWX010000020.1, from coordinate 27,031,844 downwards.
ATGTGTAGAAATAATGCTTGATGCTGAAATACACACACACACACACTCTCTCTCTATATCTCTCTCTCTCTCTCTCTCTCTCTCTCTCTCTCTCTCTCCCTCCCTTTCCCTCTCTCTCTCTCTCTACTCTCTCAGAGCAAATGACTTAGAATATATATATATATACAGCAACAATATAACCAAACATGTACTGGATTGGAATGATACATTAATTGTGAACCCAAGAACACAGAGTAGAACAGTGTAAAAAAGGAAGCTAAGGCAAGTGAATCCTCACAGGCCAGCTCATCATGATGGCCTAAAATAAGAGAATGACCCTTGTGGACCTATTTCCAAAGAATTGAAAGGGAAAGTAAATGTCAGCTGTGATTTTTAGTAGCAAGAGAGAACGGATAAATACGGAAGAAAGGTTAATTTAATGTTTTATTATTTATTTGTACATTTGTCTTGATCTTTCCTTATGTTGTGAGAGTCTTACTTCAATCAACTAAATATTTTCTGATATTGCTTAATGCCCACAATAAGTATGTTTTAACAGGCTGGTCATTCCAGCCATGGTGCATGGCTGCGATGTGTGGAACCTACAAATAAGTAACATGGCGCTTCTCAAAGAGCGATGGAGCATAGAACTCTGTCACTTTCACTACAAGATCGCATCCACAACACCGCCATCAGGAGTCAAGCCTGCTTCAATGGCGTCATAGATACAGTGTTGCTAAGACAGTACAGGTGGGCAGGCCACGTGGTACGCATGCCTGACAATAGATGGACATGTAAAGGGACGTCATGGTGGCGTTACACCTATAATCATCACTCCGGACGTCCACGAATGAGATGGAGAGATGGCCTGCAACAAACTCTTGGTCTGGCATGGTACTTAAAGGTAAAAGACAGAGAGATAAGTTTGGCTACCTGACATAGAGCACATAATTTGCCTGAATGAATGCCGGGTTCCTGTATTACAGTAAGTATGTTTACTCTTTTGTGCATCCTGGAACGGACATTTTAGTGGCGAGTTGTAGTAGCTTTCCTCACATCCTGAGTGTGCTGATGAAGATGGGCTGCAGTCCTCAAGACGTGACATCCTGCTCAGTATGTTGTGCCTGACTGGACTAGCGACTCAGTTCCCGATTGATTATATGATAGCTTGTTAATTTTTCATTTCTCTATTTTGATATTAATCTTTTTTGACTTTCAGAAATATGCAGTCAAAGCACAGCAGCCATTATGATGTACCTTTGTGGCCGTAAGTATCCTCATTGTCGTTTATGTCAAGGCTTAAAGTTACATAGAACAGATGTAGATATTTGTGTCATAGTGTAACAGACCCACTGTTTGCCCTGGCCGTTATTCTAACTTAGAACATTCTCACACTCATCCACATCATCATGACCACACACTTCAAATAATATAGCACACAGCAGATGGCATATTTATTACCTAATACTCATATTATAAAAATGAGTAGTGAAATTACAAACACAATTCAATACATATCATCTTAACTAATTATTCCTATGTTATATATGTTAGTATAAATATTAAATAAAGCGGGAATTGTAAGCATAAGCTATTGATGGAATTCCCAACTATCTAAACCCAGTTCTATTGCCTTGCAATTACATCACACACACATCGCCTTAACTGCGTCCTTAACACACCTTATCAAATACTCTTCCTCACTCAAACCCCCTCAGGCGGGCGATCTAGACATAACCGTTCACAATGTGTCCTTGCTTACAAACACACGTTCAGATTATCTATTAATGCAAAACTCGCACACCTATTTGAGCGGTCCTGTTCAATCACTAAACATTCGTCCAACAGTCTATCAATCGCTCCTCTATCTAAGTCGGTGAGTTAAACATACTATCTACATTCAGTCTCTCTCTCTCTCTCGCTCTCATCTCTCAATCCAGCCCCCTCTCCATCCAGCCTTCTGAGCCAAACTTTCTCTCGAGTTATATACACTCAAGCAAAGTCCGAGCTTGACCAATGGATTTCAGGGAATGACTATATTCAGTCTTATTGGAACGAAACACTTTGCACACCTGTCACTCATTCTCTCGCAGCAAGCCCCGCTGCCATTCCGTCTGTCAATCAATCTCCCCCTACCAAAATCGGCAGGCCAGCGGTCAGTTTCCACCTGTCCACATTCCTTACCCCCAACTCTGTTCTTATTTGTTGAGACGGTGAGTGACCTTGACACGCATTCAAGTAGCTTCAAGCTTTAACATGTTCAGGTATCAGAAACCACCTCACCCCTGTCCTTAACTCCCCATGCTCCGGTGGGAACTGTTACAATAGCTTTAACGATAGCTGGTTGTATAGAGACTCTGCAGAGTCTTCTAAACCAGTATAAAGACGTTAAGTTAAGTCAGTACTCCTGGATGGAGAGCAGAAAATTGGAGAATGACAAAGGCAATACAGAGGGAACGCCAGTCGTTTGTCAATAAATGTCTACGGAAGATAATGGGTATAAGCTGGCAGAACATGGTGAGGAAGGAAGACCTATGGGAAAGGAGCCAACAACAACCAGTGGAGCAACAGATCAAATGTAGGAAATGAGGTTCAATAAAACACTCTTATGGAAATCACCATCAAGAGTGGCCAGACATGCCCTGGTATGAAATCCACAGGGGGAGAGGAAGTGAGGTAAGCCAAGAAACACCTGGAGAAGAGACTGAAAATAAACTTCATTTGAAGAGAGGCATAAAGGACAACTCAAATCGAACTTGCAGGAGGAGGTTTGTCAATGGCCTATCCCCCGAAAGGAATGGCGGGCATTGATTAACTGACCTTACCACACTGCACACAAAAATTAAGTTTTATTTCCAGTAGCTACATTATTTTCGGCACGTCACGTTACGTCATTGCTGTTGACTTTGAGAGACTCTAACCTGTTTTTTTGTTGTTGTTGTTCTTGTATGTAGAGACATATATTAATAAAGAACTTGTTGGTGTTATTGCTTTTATTGTGTGTGTTAGTTTCTGAGATACAAGAAGATGAGGGTGATAGTGTTAAAAAACAGCACAACATATAGACTCACCTGCTTTTGGCGTCCCTTGGTTTGAAGAAAAAAAAAAAAAAAATTCGCCAAAAACGAATTATCGATGTTTACCGCAATAGCCATATCTGTCGCTTTCAATTATAAACCTGATTGATGTATCTACATAAACAAACTAAATAGATCCACGTCAGAAAAACTTCTCAATAATGATGGGTGAATCTTCAAATCCAAGTGAAAAACAGAAGAAATTCTTTCCAAATGTTTAAAACAAATTTTTAAATCACCATCTGTACAGTCCTCAGAACAAAACCCAGAGAGGAACCTCATAGAAAAGTGGCGTCAAGAGATGAATTTTGCACCGGGACATGATTTGCCATATACTACGTGGGGATCTTTGAACAGGCGTGTTCAGATGTGGGTCTGACCTGAAAAAGAGGGAATATTCAGATGATGGATACTGCGAATGTGAGCTGTATTCAAGACCCGGAACATCTGATTTTATGTCTCAGTATGCAGGAATTCTGTACATTGGATGGTGACAAATGAAAGAGCATTGACAGTGGTTGGTTTTTGGGCGAAAACTAAATGAGGTTGCCGGGCATGGAAAGTAAGTAAGTTCTTCAAATTATCAGTATGAGTATAATAATCAAGACATTTCCTGTCATGATCAGAAGCTGGGATTGAGTATGAACACCCCTCAAAATATTGGCTGAAGGTCCAGACGGCCAATAAGGGCATGACAACCTCCATCAGCGATGGCTTCCTCAACATGTCACAGATAGAGTCTCAAATGATGGTAAGTCATAATCTGTCTTGAAGATGAGATTTTAATTAGATTGTAGAGATCAAAAGTAAATCTTACTGGAATATAAATACATCTTTATAATAGCCGAAGACGTGTCGGACCAAAAGGTGCAAATATCGCAGTCAAGCAGTAAACTAGCGACACAACACATTCTGTTCTCCGGACTACAACCTGCTTCTTGCAAAGCCTTTTTCAAGGCCTGGTAGCGGGAGATGGAGAATACACGCGGAAGAAGAACACTATTTTAACAGTATTTTAAGTCACAAACTGAAATCATCTTACAGCAAAATTGATTGGGTGCATTGCACTTCAGTTTACCCAACAGGAAATGTGAACCTGAACTAGTCACCCCGACCTAAAAACCTAAAAAGATATGAGACGTAAATCAATTGTATCTAGCATTTTATTTCTTTTTCAATCTCTCTTGCACTGAAAAAAAAACATGCATGCGAGAGAGAGAGAGAAAGTAGGAGAGATAACCAGAGAGATCTATACATGTTTATATAGATGTATAATTCAGCTCAGGTCATCCCGTAACCAGTGAGGTCGTTGGGGCACACATGAAGACATCCTCACAACTCCACGCCATCCTTCTCTGTCGGTGGTAGCTCTCTGCGCCTCTTCTGGTCTGAGATCGGTTAATTCTTTTACGTTGTTCTCCCACCTCTTTTGGAATGGCCTCTTCGTTGTCTGCTTTGCACCTTTCCGTGCAGGATCGTATTTGCAAGACCATTTTGTCTCAATAAGTGACGGTACCAAACAAGTTTCCATCTTTTGACAAGAGGTCTGAAAAATGCCCTATTGCTGTTGTAATTATTTTTTGTATGTCCTCATTTGAAACTCAATCTTTGTATGCAACGTTTTGAATTCTTCGGAAACTTCTCATCTCCAGCTGTCATTGTCCATGTCTCACAAGCATAGAGGAATATTGGGATCAAGATGCTGAGCAGCATATGAGCTGCAGTGGTCAGCGACCCATAGCTGACTGCTAGCGTCAGGGCCAGCGAACCAAAACTGCCAAGACCATTCTACACCTCCACGCGGTGATCCTGGATAACAGGCTGCAGCAGGGCAGACTGGCTAAGGAGAAGGTATCGAAGAGGGAATGCTAACCCGGTACTCAAAAAATGCTTGCTGAAGTCGGATGTGTTGGACTGAAAGGTGCAAATATCACAGTCAAGCTGTAAACTATGACACAACGCATTCCATTCTCTGGACTACATTCTGCTACTTAAGCCCTTTCAGGGTTTGGTAGTGGGAGATTGAGAACGAACGAAGCCAAGCCAGAGCAATATTGACAGGACCAATGTACGCATTAATCTGATTTCCTTGATTAGTGATAGCCGTTTAACTTGCCAGATTTTGTTACGCTGATGTATAATTATGTATCTGTATATTTCTGATTGACAGAAAGGCGTTCAAGCGAACCAGATTGTCCTGGTGAGTTGGTACAGATTGCCAGTTTGTGAAGCATTTATTTAAGGCATCATATTTTATGAATTAGCCTTTTCCTTATCAAAATCATCATCATCATCATCATACAGCTGAAATTGGATGTGTCGGGCTGAAAGGCACAGATATCACAGCCGCCATGTAGACTAGGACACAGCATCCATTTCAAGATGAAGACCAAAGAAGAAAATCACCACTATTCTTCCTCTTCTGCTCCAATAGGGGCATGGTGATCACCTAAACAGCTGATCTCTTCATGGGAATCTTGTACTGAAGCATTTATATGATGTGGTTGTTGACTTCTGTAGATTTTTGCTTAACAAGATAAGATTGTTCTTGTTGTTTGTGTGTTTTGAATGCCTACAAATAGGTTCACTCTTTTGTGCACCCTGAAAAGGACATTAAGTGGTGGGTTGCAGTAGACTATAATTAGACTATAACAAGTTTTTCAAAATACACCCACCTACAAGGAACAAGAGGGCACAGCTACAAATTAACTAAATAGAGGTCCAGATTAGATATTAGGAAATATTTTTTTTAGTCAGAAAGTGGTGAATACTTGGAATGCATTGCCACAGGAAGTAGTAGAGACAGGAACAATTAATGCATCTAAGAATATATTGGATGCGCATAGCTTTTATAGCAAGGAAATGTAAATGAAATTAGTTGTTTACAGACTCTGCAGTCTTCTAAACCAGTATAAAAACGTTAAGTTAAGTAGCTTTCCTCACATCCCGAGCATCCTGATGAAGGTGAACGCGGTCCTCCAGGCAGTTGGATCATGCTTAGCATCATCTGCGTGGTGCTCACCTCGTCAGCCAGGCTGCTTTGAAAACAGCCATTTCCAGGGGACACTACATGGAAAAGATTGTCGTCTTGGTCAGTTAATTCTGCCAGATCCTGATGCGACATCCTGGTCAGTATGGTGTACCTGATTGGACTAGTGTCTCAGTTCCCTACGGCAAAGGTATTGGCATATCAAAAACTGCTGTCAGAGATGAAGTGTCACAGCTTGTTTCTGAGGTGGAGTGGCCAGTTTCTCTCCTCGCTGCCTTTCCTTCTCTAACAGCAAGGTACACATGTTATGTTTTGCTGATATTTCATGGCTGTCTTCTGCTTACAATAATACCTTCTCAAACTGTTTTAGGACCAGAAGCGCAAGGAAGCAGAGGAGCTGGAGAGAATCTTGTATGCAGAAGAGGAAGCTGAAGCTGAGCTGTTAGTCAAGGCTGCTGAAGACCACAAAAGGCTTTTGTCATCTATCACACAGGTGTCTGCACTTTAACTTGCATTTAAGATATTGGCATGACCTACTTGGTATATGTCGTCTGGCTCCCAGTATAATTGAAAATTGCACAGTTGCTCTTCAATTGTTATGATTTTGAGTCCATTTTAACATTTACCACCGACATTAAAAATGGATGCAATTTTCCCTGCAGCTTCATTATTTTTCAGCACGTCACATGTTACTTTGGTTGTTGACTTTGAGAGCCTGTAAGCTTTTGTATTTGTTGGTAATAAAGAACTTGTTGGTGTTATTGTTTTTGTTGTGTGTGTGTTAGTTTCTGAGATACAAGAAGATGAAGGTGAAAATGTTGAAACACATAGACTCACCTGTTTTTGGCGTCCCTTGTTTGAAAAAAAATCTTTACAGCGGTCGGATAATCAATGTTTAGAAGATGGACTTAGCTGTTAGTTTCCACTAGAAACGTATTTCTTAGTCGACCTGTACTTCTACAGGGGCAGATGCAGGTCCCAGCTCTGGTATGAGCTGGATGTAGCCAGGAGATAGATTTCCTGCTTAGCGGGCTAGGCTTGAGCAGCTTAACCTTTAGCACACTATGGTCAAAATGATTTTTACCAACTCGGCCTACAAAAACGGAATTCTAAACATTTTTTTTTTGAATGGAGTCACTCCCAACAGCCATTTTTTAAAATGCTGAATACGTCATCCATCTACACACAATATTTTGCCGGTTAACGTATCAAATGTTAGATTACAAATGGATTTTTAACAATTTTAAATTTGTATATGCCGTTTGGAGCAAGCCGACTTTTTGCGAAAGGTGGAGTAGGTTGTTGGAAAAGATCTTTATCGAGTAGATCTGTTTATTTTGTTTGTTTAGATGAAAGAACTATGTTTACATTGGAAACTAACAGTTGTGTCAATATTGTAAACACAGTATCGATACATTGTTGTGGTTTCCATGATTTTCTATCGGAGCGACTAGGCCTAGTGGTCGACCCAAATTTTTTCCGAGATTTTCATAAATTTTCAACTTCATCTTTATATATCTCAGAAACTATCGAACACTCCAGTTTGCCGGTTGTCTATCTATGGTTAAAATGCTTTGAAAAAACGTGGGTCATAAAATGTAAATTCAGTCAAATAAAACCACCAGACAATGCCTTTCGCAAATTTTTTCACCAATGGTTGCGCAAAAGTTAAAAAATGGCTTTTTGTGACCCGTTTACTGATTGGCCCTTGTATCTTGCGTGACGTGACTGAACATTAACATTCACAGATTGTATCCTCACATACAGGACATAAAATGCAAAAAAAAGAAACCTACAATGAATAAAAAGAAGATTTCCTGTTTGTTGAAGAGCTAATAAACTAGATGACATTAGAAATGTGAAATGTAAGTACTACTACTGGATTACTGGACGACCCATTCTTGAGCGGCGGTTACACTGTTGCGGGTCCCAACTGCTCTTCCAATGATCTCTGTCTTGGGCCACAGTGGATAATGTTGTTGTGGGATGCAAAAGAGTCGGACCAATGTGTTGTGGTCGTCCCCGTGGTCGTTTCTTGTCTCTGGGGTACCATATTGCTGTCGCTGTGCTCCAACCATTGTCCGTTCCTCACAGTAAGTGCCCCCCCTTAGCGATGTTTCATCTTGTCTGCATAAATAACTGCATCTTCCACCATGGACAATTGACGGATGTCCAAGTTGTGAAGACCTTTTGTGCGATAGCTATGAAGCTTGTGAGGCATATTGCAGGTAGTACTGTGGAGTTGAATGTAAGTGTTGCAAGACAAGCTCTATGGCAGCGGCGACAGCCTCAGGATGACCGCCGCTTTTTTTGAAAAAATAATGGTTACTGTCTGACTGCGTACGAAGAAGAAGAAGAAGAATGTAAGTGTGCATGGTTTAACGGATATTAAAAAATCTGTTTTCAGCATGATGAACAAGATACCAGCGACCTTGAATATCTGAACAACAGAAAGGAGGAAGAAAAGAAGGAACTGCTTATTTACTTGAAGGAGTGTAAGTAATCAGAACTTTTATTGCTCCAGTAAGACCTCCATTGCAAAGTGACTATGCTGATTTATCTGCTCTCTGTAGTTTCCGTAAGACTTACAAAAATTTCTTGTCTATGATTCACAGCCGTCAAGCAATATTAGTTACTTCATAACATGCCAAGACTCCTTTTCATTTGCAAGGAACTTGTTAGCATGCTTTTGAATTTGATGAAAGCCACTTTAACTTGCACGAGGCTGTTCATTTTTTCTGTTAAACTCTTCTATATTTTATTATGATAGCTCCTAGCTGTTGAGTCTTTTTAACTCTTTTTATAGGATTTTTTCTTGATCCTTTGATCTTTCACTCTTTATTTCTTAGTTCTTAGTCGACCTGTACAGAGGTAGATGTCCCTGTGCATGTCCCAGCTCTGGTATGAGCTGGATGTAGCCACGAGGAGGATTTTCTGCTTAGCGGGCTAGGCTTGAGCAGCTTAATACTCCTGCGTTGGGGCAAACGCTAAGGAGAGTGGTTAACTGATGTGTTCATCTAAATAGACTGAAACACTAGAGCTGCACTAGACCTGCAACCTGTTAGATGCCATCTATGCTGCTCTTAACAAACCACCTCACCATGTCACAGAGTAAGTTGCCTCTTACGAAATGCTCTCTGTGGGGCAGTGGTGCTATTCTTGTCCTTTTCATACACAAAGACCCGGGCTGACCACTCGGGAATTATTGGTTTTAATATCTTTGGTGCAATTTTAGATTCATGATGTATCACGTTTGTTAACCTTAGCCACACTACATAACAAATTTACGCAATTTTATCTGCAACTGCATTATTTTTTAGCACGTCACCTTTAACTATGGTTGTTGACTTTGATAACCTGTAAGCTTTTTTATTGTTGACTTAGATATGATTTTGTTGCGTGTAGAGACATAAGGTAATAAAGAACTTGTTGGTGTTATTGTTTTTGTTGTGTGTGTGTTAGTTTCTGTGATAGAAGATGTTGAAGGTGAAAGTTTATAAAAACAAAGCACAATTATTTAGACTCGCCTATTAGGGAACGTCGCTCAAATAATCCATTGAAATCACAAAGTATCGACACTGTGTTTATAATAAAGGCATAACTGTTAGTTTTCACTAAAAACGTATTTATTACATCTATATGAAGAAACTACCTCACAAAGATCTTCTACAACTTACTTTACCATCCCCAATAATGATGAAAAAGAAGAATATATCCTTTCAAAGTCGATCTACACTTTCGCGGCTAAAATTGATAGTGACGATTGTGTGCTATCAAATCAGCCGCATTATCATATTTCTGCGTGGTTCACTGGTTGTGTTTTATTTAATAGTATCGTCGTTGGTGAACATCTGGCAAAGTTGTCAGCCTCCGGTTCGCAAACTGGAGTTTTTATTTGGCAAAAATAGCAGCCTTGGGCACGGTGTAGGTTAAAATGTCACCTATATTCATTGTCAATGTACCCACTGCAGATGCCCCTGAGGCTGGAATGTTGCCTCTTTCATTCCTGTATCCCCAGCATGGCTTGGACTGCAGATACATGCAAGTTCCCGGAGGTTCCAAGCCTCTATGGCCACATCCACTCTTGCCACAGCCAGCCCACATCCACTCATGCCACAGCCAGCCCACATCCACTCATGTCACAGCCAGCCCACATCCACTCATGCCACAGCCAGCCCACATCCACTCATGCCACATACAGCCCACATCCACTCATGTCACAGCCAGCCCACATCCACTCATGCCACAGCCAGCCCACATCCACTCATGCCACAACCAGCCCACATCCACTCATGTCACAACCAGCCCACATCCACTTATGTCACAGCCAGCCCACATCCACTCATGCCACAGCCAGCCCACATCCACTCATGTCACAGCCAGCCCACATCCACTCATGCCACAGCCAGCCCACATCCACTCATGCCACATACAGCCCACATCCACTCATGCCACATACAGCCCACATCCACTCATGCCACAGCCAGCCCACATCCCCTCATGCCACAGCCATCCCACATCCACTCATGCCACAGCCAGCCCACATCCCCTCATGCCACAGCCAGCCCACATCCCCTCATGCCACAGCCAGCCCACATCCACTTATGAAACATACAGCCCACATCCACGTATGCCACATACAGCCCACATCCACTCATGCCACATACAGCCCACATCCACTCATGCCACATACAGCCCACATCCACTCATTCCACAGCCAGCCCACATCCACTCATGCCACAGCCAGCCAACATCCACTCATGCCACATACAGCCCACATCCACTCATGCTACAGCCAGCCCACATCCACTCATGCCACAGCCAGCCCACATCCACCCATGCCACAGCCAGCCCATCTCACTGCAAGTCAAGTGCAGATAATTATTTGGTACAGGGTCCTTGTAAGGACCCAACTGCAGTAAGGACTGTGTACATTCACTACTATTGAAACCAACAGAACTTGAAAAGATTACAAAACTGCAATCCATGACCGATAGAAGAGACTGCAGAGCCCAGCTGCAGTCAGAGAAACTCCGAAGACTGACGGACCATCCAATGTACCAGAGACTAAACAATTTGAGAAATGGGAAACTAAAGCGGAGAAACTTTGCAGAAATAGCCAAAGCAAAGATGCACGAAGATCCCATAAACGCACTAACAACACCAAAACCCATCACTACTGTACGAAAACCTACCTGGAGGCAGGATATATTTCCAGAGGTGGTAGAAAATATACCAGGTATTGCAAACAAAAACTGCCAGAGTGAAAAAGAAAGGAGAGACACTACCCTAAGCTTCATAACGAAAAGCTACCCAAGCATGGACTGGACCCATGCATACACCGACGGTTCTGTAACAAACACTACACAGAACGGAGGGGCAGGAGCATTCCTGAACCTACCAAATGGCAGAAAAATAACACTGTCATTCGCTACTGGTAAGTACACAAGCAACTTCAGAGCGGAGGCAGAGGCACTGAGGGCGGCAGTGGAAGAAATGGTGACACACAGTGAAAATGAAAGCCATATAGTCCTGCTTACAGATGCTCTTGCCGTAGTCACAGCGCTTAAAAGCCAGAAAAACACCGAGCTTAATGACTTAAGAGCAGCACTCTGCAAACTGTGCCAGCAGTCCGCACCAAAAAGGGTAGTGGTACAGTGGGTTCCGTCACACTGCAACATCCAAGGCAATGATGAGGCAGACAGACTGGCAAAAGAAGGTGCAAGACTACCACAAACAGATACCAGTATGACGTACGAAGAGTCAAAACGGCTTATCAAAGCCAGATACATGACCAAATGGGAAACCGAACATACTGGTTACACCAAAAACGATGCCTATTACCAGTTGAACCGAAGAGAGCAGGTCGTTGTCTTCAGACTTCGCACTGGCCACAACAGACTGAGGTACCACCTATTCAACAAATTGAAGATAGGGTGTACCGACGAATGCCCGTGCGGTACTGGTAAAATGACCACTGAACATCTGCTGCAGAACTGCCCGACATACGAGGATCAGAGAGAGCAGATGTGGCCATTGCCAGTGGAACTGCAAGACAAGCTCTATGGCAGTGGCGACAGCCTCAGGATGACCGCCGCTTTTTTCGAAAAAATAATGGATACTGTCTGACTGTGTACGCAGAAGAAGAAGAAACCAACAGATGATGATGATGATTAACTGCGTTTAAAATGTATAATCTCCAGTGGAAGGTGGAGCCAGCAGTCTTCTGTCCCAGTTGCTTGACTATAACACCAAGGCTAAGGAAATGGAGGAGCTGATGGAGATCATGGAAGGAGAAAGGTTTGTTTATTATTTCTTTTCATTATCTAAGTGAATTATCTGACATAGATGACATGCCTGGATTGAATATAGGACGTAGAATCAATAATTTCAGATATGATGATGATACAGTGTTAATGGCAGAGGATCAAGTACATCTGCAGAACTTATAAGATAACCAGCAATATCGGTTGGAAATCAACATCAGAAAGACTAAAATTATGGTGTTCACAAGTTGACATCCACATCCTGATCCTGATGACCCGTTCCTCGGCGTAGCTGCGGGTCCTAACTTCGTCTTCAGCAGACCCTGTCTTGGGCCACAGAAGTCCAGCACGTGGCAAGTGCTCCTCTAGAAGCATCTCGGATGTTGTAGCGTACAGCAATGGAGTCTGACCAACGCATTGGAGGTCATCCCTGCGGCCTCTTCTTACCTCAGGGGTACCAGATTGCTGTCGCCGTGCTCTATCGACCCTCGTTTCATCTTAACATGCCCATCTATGTTTTGCCTTGTGCATGGATTGCCTCATCCATCACCAGGAACAATGGTCTTATGTCAGAATTGTGGAGACCTTGCATGCGTTGGTTCCGGAGAGTGATTCCGATCAAGTCTCTCAAGGGAGGCCTGGGTCACTCTCAGTTTGTCCACTAGTGATTTTGTTAGAGTCCACATCTCAGCAGCATAACACATCGCGGGGAGTACAATGGAATTGAAAAGGGAGGCTCGTAGGTCCTCCTGGTCATGGCGCAGGGCCGTGTTAATAGACGAGAAGGCTGCCCAGCGCGCTTGGCGACATCTTGTCAGTTGAGGTTCCAAGTTATTCTCCAAATTGAAAAGTCGTCCAAAATAGATTTATTCGTTGACATCCTCTAATTGTACATCGCCAAGGAACACTGGATCACAAGTGGCGAAGGGATTGCGCAACACTTTGGTCTTCGAGTAATTCATCTCCAGTCCCCCTTTCTTGCCCTCTCCATCGAGTAGCTGCATCATTTGGTTGGCTTCTGCTGCTGATTTTGTGATGAGCACTATATTATCGGCAAATTGAGGTGATTGAGGCGTCTACCATCAATAAGGATACCAAAAGTGTCCCAGTTGTATCGGCTAATGACTGATTCTAAACATGCGGAGAAGAGGTTCAGTGAGATAGGATCGCCATGGCGGAACCCCTTTTTGGAGTTCGTATAACTGTTTGCGAGAATTCTAATGTAACCATGATAAACCCCTTATTCTAACAGTGAACGCCAGACAAAATGTGGTTCTACCAAATCAGAAGTCTTTTTATAGTTGATGAAGGTGAGTATCAAAGGCCTCTGTACCTCTCGGGGTGCCTCAATAAGATGGCGGCAGGTTTATATATGCTCTATTGTGCTGTACAAATGCCGAAAGCCTGCCTGTTCGACTGGTTGCAATTCTTCAAAAGTGGTGCAGACTCTGGCAAGGATGCATTTTGTAAACAGCTTGTAAGTGACTGGGAGGAGAGCAATTGGGCAATAGTTTCCTAGATCCTCTTTGTCTCTCTTTTTTGACATCCACATAAATGGAGAAATTGTGTAACAGCTGTCAAGCTATGCATACCTTGGCCAACTCATTTTGTCTGAGGGCAAATATGAAGGGGAGATCATAAAGACAATTGCAATGGCCAAGAATAAATTTAACAGCATGAGAGTTGCACTTATGTCAAAGCAGATATCTCAGATATTAAAAATGGGAATCATTAATTGCTATGTACATTCAGTTTTATTGTATAAAATAGAAACCTGACAAAGAAAATTGAGAAACGTATTGAGGCCCTTGAAATGTGGATATTCAGAAGACTAGGAAAGATAGGAAAACAAATAGTGAGTTTCTGGAACAACTCCAGGTAGAAAAGACACTTCTAAAGAAAATAAAAAGCAGAAAAATAAAATATTTTGGTCACGCCAAGAGACATGACAGTCTTTTAAAGGTTATTTTCTGGAACAGAATAGAGGACAAAAGAGCCAAAAGGCAACAGATGGACAGACAACATCAAGATGTGATCAGGACACAATTTGACTGTGTGTACAAACATGGCGTGGAACTGAGACAACTGGAGATCCATTATTGTCAACCTCCGATGCTGAGACGGCACTTGATGATGATAATGATCCTACTTTCCCAATCTGGATGCTGGGACTACTTAATGGGGAAAGCAAAAGGGTTCATAGAACTGATTATTGCACCAGGGTGCCCCAATATGTGTTCAGTCTCTTTCATTGCTGAAAGTGCCATCGACAGAGCACGGACTCCGTAGCTGCTGCGCTGGCTCAGAAATTTTCCCTCTGCATCATTATGTACCCATTTACAGCTGGGTCGACTAGGAGTAGTCATCGTACCATGAAAAAACCCATGACATACCCGGAGAAAAGAATAGGACCACCTCATCCTACTATTCCTAGTCTCAGTCGACCTGTACTTCTACAGGGAAAAGAGGCCTTGTGCAGGTCACAGTTCTGACATTAGCTGGATGTACTCGGGAGGGGGATTTCATGCTTATCGAGCTAGGCTCTAGCCGCTTATTACTCCGCTGCGTTAGGACAACTGCCGTGGAGTGTGGTTAACCGATGTGCGATTCCATCTTAACCTTAGGCACGCTACATAATTTTTGAAAAAAATTTGACCTAATTAATTTTCTTAATTAGTCGCTGTGGTAGTCGTCTTTCAAAATTTGTAACTTTTATGTTTGTTTGTCAATAAATATGATTTTCTGGCGTGTAGATACACAATAGCATAACGAACATGTCGGTGTTATTGTTTTTGTTGTATGTTTGTTAGTTTTTGAGATTTAAAAAGATGAAGTTGAAAATTTATGAAAATCTCGGGGAAAATTTGGACTCGACCACTAGGCCTAGTCGCTTCGATAGAAAACCATGGAAACCACAACAACGTATCGATACTGTGTTTACAATATCGCCACAACTGTTAGTTTCCAATTCAAACGTAGTTCTTTCATTTAAACTAACAAAATAAACAGATCTACGCGATAAAAATCTTTCTCAACAACCTACTTCCCCTTTTGCAAAAAGTCGGCTTGCTCCAAACGGCGTATACAAAATTAAAACTGTTCAAAAGCCATTTGTAATCGAACACACGATACTTTAACCGGCAAAATATCGTGTATATATGGAGGACGTACTCAGCAGTAAAAAATGGCTGTCAGGAGTGACTCCGTTCAAAAAAAAAATTTTTTTTTCCGCACACCGTTTTTGCAGGCCGAGCTGGTTAGAAGGGATCGGACAAGGGCGTGCTTAAGGTTAATTAAACTCAAACATTAGAGCAAAGTAAATATGCAGCCTGTTAGGCGCCATCTATGCTGCTCTTAACAAACCACTTAACCATGGCCGGTGTTATGCCATGTCGCCTCTTACAACATGATCTCTGTGGGGCAGTGGTACTATTCTTGTTCATGTCATACACAAAGATCCCAACGGACCTACTATTGCATGTCATAAAAGATGAATAAGTTAGGGATGTACTTGAGACTGGTGACAACAACAAAATGCTAGTCCTGATTGCTCATATGTCATGTGTGCACTCCCTCGACATGGTGGAACGGCTTACCCACATGTTAGCCTAGCCTGCTAAGCCAGGAAATCCTTGTCCTGAGTACATCCAGCTCATATCAGAGCTGGGACCTGCAAAGGGGCATTTGCCCCTGTAGAAGTACAGGTTGACTAAGAATAGAGAATGAGGTGGTCCTATTCTTTAACCAATGTTGTCTTTAGTATTGTACCCCTGACAGATTTAAACAGGTCACCAAGAGAGAGGCTAGGCTAAATGTGCAATAATATCACTCAGGTTTTGCACACATTATCACACACAATGTAATCTCTTACCTCCCACCCCACCCTCCACCACATACACGCACACACAAACATACAACACCTATAAAACAAAAACTTGGAGCGAAACAAATGCAGTAGTAATGATGTTTATTTATTTTTTTAAATCTGAATATGTGCTCTATCCATTTCCACATTCTGTCTGTAATCTCCAGTGTTATTGGTTGTTAGTATTGTGTTTGTTGTCACATCTGGTGTTTGTTATTACATTTGACCAGCCAAAATCAAGTATTATCAGACACAACATACTGACCAGGATGTTATGCTGGGGGTCACATACAACATACTGACCAGGACATTGCATCAGATCAAACACAACATACTGACCAGGACGTTGTGCCAGGGTCAGGAACAATATACTGACCAAGACGTCTCTATTCCATGTGGCGTTCCCTAGAAACATACTGTTTTCAAGTCTTTCTGGCAGACGAGACGAGGATCACCGTGATCCCCATAGTATTAAGTGACACGCATATGAAAGCCAAGCATAGCAGAACCGCCTGGAGGTCCACAGTCTCGCAGTCTACCTGCATCAGTATGCTCAGGATGTGAGGAAAGCTACAACAACCTGCCACTTAATGCCCTTTTCCAGGGCATTCAACAACAACAGCCAACATCTCATAGCTGGCTGCTTACACCAGGGCCAATGACCCATACATGACCAAGACCCTATTCCGTTTCTAAGTGGAGGCCCTGTAAACAGACTTCAACCATGCAGCCTGGGTAAGAGATTATCGAATCAAAGATCAAAGGCTAACCTAATCCCAAAAATGTCATGCTGAAATCAGATGTGCTGGACCAAAAGGCACATATATCACATTTGCAAACTACTGTACAATGTCACCAGCATGCTTTTCAGGACGAACGCTGAAGAGGAAGAAGAAGTAGTAGTAGCAGTATTCTATGCAGACACTACTATTGATGGACTGCTACATAATTTGTGAATATCAAATGAAGAATGTAATGAGTTGATATATTGTGACCAGTTTGTACACATGTAACATTTCACCAGAAAGAAAGAAGATAAGTGGTTCACTGTGAGATGGGAGGAAGGTGAAAATCTCCGTAAACAGGAAATTCTTGGTGGGTACTTTTTACTTGTTTCACATAGTCATTCTCTACATTGTACTTTTTGCTTGTTTCATATAGTCATCCTCTATATTGTACTTTTTACTTGTTTCACATAGTCATCCTTTACATTATACTTTTTGCTTGTTTCACATAGTTATCCTCTACATTGTACTTTTTACTTGTTTCACATAGTCATTCTCTACATTGTACTTTTTGCTTGTTTCATATAGTCATCCTCTACATTGTACTTTTTGCTTGTTTCATATAGTCATCCTCTACATTGTACTTTTTACTTGTTTCACATAGTTATCCTCTACATTGTACTTTTTACTTGTTTCACATAGTCATTCTCTATATTGTACTTTTTACTTGTTTCACATAGTCATCCTTTACATTATACTTTTTACTTGTTTCACATAGTCATTCTCTACATTGTACTTTTTACTTGTTTCACATAGTCATCCTTTACATTATACTTTTTACTTGTTTCACATAGTCATTCTCTACATTGTACTTTTTACTTGTTTCACATAGTCATCCTTTACATTATACTTTTTACTTGTTTCACATAGTCATCCTTTACATTATACTTTTTGCTTGTTTCACATAGTTATCCACTACATTGTACTTTTTACTTGTTTCACATAGTTATCCCCTACATTGTACTTTTTACTTGTTTCACATAGTTATCCCCTACATTGTACTTTTTACTTGTTTCACATAGTCATCCTCTACATTGTACTTTTTGCTTGTTTCATATAGTCATCCTCTACATTGTACTTTTTACTTGTTTCACATAGTCATCCTCTACATTGTACTTTTGATGAATGTTGTTGTTGATAATGCCACTCGTACCTGAGTACTTTTAATGACTTTCTTTGGTGTCGGGTTACAGTGGGTCTCTTCACATCCCAAGGCATATTTGAGAAGATGGATTGAGGTCCTCCTGGCTGTAGTGTAATGTGAGGTTCCACAGTAAACTCACCACTATGGGGATCATAGTATCGATCCCCACCTCTTTAGCCAGATTGCCATGTGAGCTTGTTTCCAGGGAGAACTGCTTGAAAGGGAGGTTGGGTCTTGGTCAGTATGTTTTGCCTGACCCTGACTAACATAGTCTGATCAGTAAGTTTCACTTGACCCTGACTAACATAGTCTGATCAGTATGTTTTGCCTGATCCTGACTAACATAGTCTGATCAGTATGTTTCGCCTGACCCTGACTAACATAATCTGATACGTATGGTTCACCTGACTAACATAGTCTGATCAGTATATTTCACCTGACTAACATAGTCGGATCAGTATGCTTCATCTGACTAACATAGTCTGATCAGTATGTTTCACCTGACTAACATAGTCTGATCAGTGTGTTTCACCTGACTAACATAGTCTGATCAGTATGTATCACCTGACTAACATAGTATGATCAGTATGTTTCACCTGACCCTGACTAACATACTCTGATCAGTATGTTTCACCTGACCCTGACTAACATAGTCTGATCTGTATGTTTCACCTGACCCTGACTAACATAGTCTGATCTGTATGTTTCACCTGACAATGACTAACATGTTTGATCAGTATGTTTCATCTGACCCCAACCAACATGATGTCACATAGCGACCAAGATGGTGGTGCCTTTGTGTACTCTGCAAAGATAGGTTGCAAATAATTATTTTTGGTCTGTACTGTGCTATAAATTGAATTTGATTTGACCTATACATAGAGAGTCTAGACTTATGCTACTGATGTGTATGATGGCTGGCAGCGTGTTACTCTAGTTGTTGCAAATTTCGTCATTTAAAGGCAAGCCAGATTAATATGTTTTTGAAGGTCGGCAGCCATAACGGATAGTGTCGATAGTTATAACAATGTAATATATCCATCGTGTAACAAAGGAACAGTTAAGTTCCATTCGTGGACTATCTGTGATTTATTCGTTATTCTGCAATGAAACCAACTGAAAGTACACATGAGTGACATTCTTGTGATTGTTACCCACTGCCGATGTAAAGTATATTTCTAAGGCCCCCACTGCCTTGTGGGATAACTGTTCACTGGTAAGGCTTTGGGAGTAAACCCTGAGGAAAAATCTGGAGCTGGAGTCCCTAAAGCATCAAATGGTGTTTCAACAATATTCTGACAACTCCTGCGACGTTGCTGATTCCAGGCAATATCGACTGTCATTTTCCTGGATTAATGACCTTTGTATACAGAGGGGACTTGCTGCTCGGGCAACAGCTTGTTCTCCTTAGAAATATGCCCAGGCTTGCACCTTGGAGAGGCCTTCAAGCCTTGCCCTTTAACACTGTCACATCACGTAGCACATCAAATATCTACCTGGGCTGTTGGAACGTCTGTATTATGTTGACTGGACGGCTGATGACCTTCAGAAAATAAATGATGTCAGGAAAACATGCATTATCAACGACGAATTAAAAAGACTCAATGTGGACATTGCAGCGCTTCAAGAAACTCGCTTAGCGGAATTAGGATCAATTAGTGAGAAGGACCACATATTAAGGGAAAGACCCCCATTGACAAAAGAGAGTAAGGAGTTGGCTTTGCAGTGAAAGTCCATATCAGGCATGGTTGAACCAGGCGAAAATAGTTCAGAGTGCCTGCTCACACTCCATCTTTATACTACTGTCGGTCCCGTCACCCTTATCAGTGCATATACTCCTGCCTTGTACTCTGAAGCCAAAGATGCTTTTTATGAGAATCTATCAGCAATCATTAGAAACATACAGAGTCAGGAACAACTTGTTCTACTCTGCGACTTCAATGCTAGAGTGGGTGCTGATCATGATTTGTGGCCTTTATGTCTTGGCAACTTTGGAGTAGGCAAGGTTAATGAAAATGGGCAACGGCTTTTAGAGTTCTCTGTCTACCATGGGCTCTGTGTGACCAACTCTTATTTTCAGACCAAGCCCCACCATAAGGTCTCATGGATGCACCCACGATTTAAGTACTGGCATCAGCTTGATCTGATTTTTGTGAGAAGGTCTCTTCTCAAATCTGTTCTCCTCACGCACTTGTACCATAGCGCAGACTGTGACACAGACCATGCACTGGTTTGATGTAAAAATCAAATTACAACCAAGAAAGTTGTATCACACCAGACACGAAAGTAAACCACGCATCGACACGAGCAAAATGTCAGATCCTGCACTGATCGATCGCTTTAACTACACCTTCAATGAAACTCCCAGAATTACACAAAGTAGCAACCATGGTTACAGAAACCTGGAAACAACTTCAATCCAACATCCACAATACTATGCTTGCTATTTTTGGAAGAAGCACTGCAAAATCCAATGATTGGTTCGAAGCCAAAACAAATGATATGGCACCCATAATCGAAGCAAAGCGCGCTGCTCTTCTTAACTACAAGTGCTTTCCAAATGCAGTTACTCTGCTATCCCTAAAATCCGCCAGAAGCTGAGTTCAGCAAACAGCTCGCCACTGTGCAAATGAGTACTGGTTCCACCTCAGTGAATATATCCAGACTGCGGCAGAAACAGGCAATATCAGATAATGTATGATGCATTAAAAAAGCTATTGGTCACGTGCGCAGTAAGACAGCGCTGCTCAAATCAATTAGGGGCGAGAAAATAATGGACAAAATAAGGCAGATGGAGCGGTCATTCCCACAGTTTTTGATGCTGTTCAAGGCTATCCTAGAATGGATGAACCGCTGCAACTGATGCACTGCTCAGCATCTTGATCCCAGTAATCTTACTCATGGTGGACATTCATCATCATCAATATGACTTTCCATTTTACTCTAGTCATTGCATTCAATTTGTTCTAGTTAGAAATGACTTTCCATTTTACTCTAGTCATTGCATTCTTGTTAGAAATGACTTTCCATTTTACTCTAGTCATTGCATTCAATTTGTTCTAGTTAGAAATGACTTTCCATTTTACTCTAGTCATTGCATTCAATTTGTTCTAGTTAGAAATGACTTTCCATTTTACTCTAGTCATTGCATTCAATTTGTTCTAGTTAGAAATGACTTTTCATTTTACTCTAGTCATTACATTAAATTTGTTCTAGTTAGAAATGACTTTCCATTTTACTCTAGTCATTGCATTCAATTTGTTCTAGTTAGAAATGACTTTCCATTTTACTCTAGTCATTACATTCAATTTGTTCTAGTTAGAAATGACTTTCCATTTTACTCTAGTCATTGCATTCAATTTGTTCTAATTAGAAATGACTTTCCATTTTACTATAGTCATTGCATTCAGTTTGTTCTTGTTAGAAATGTATAAATTATTTTGCGATTCCTAGTTTTGTTAAAGCTGTAAGATGTCTCATGGGGAACGATTTGTGCTCACAGATAACATGGAGATGATGCTGACTGAGTTTGACCTTATAGAAGCAACCAGGATGGACATGGAGATCAACAAAGATGAGACCAGAAGGGATGCCTTAGAACAGTTAGTTTCCTTTTTCCAGAAGGTTATTCTAGTATGAATTGGCTTATTCCTTCTAGTACCCATTGATTTCCTTTTTCAAGAAGGTTATTCTAGTGTGAATTTGCTTATTCCTCCTAGTACCGATTGATTTCTTTTTTCAAGTTATTCTAGTGTGAATTGGCTTAGTCCTTCCAGTACCGATTGATTTCTTTTTTATCAAGTTATTCTAGTGTGAATTGGCTTAGTCCTTCCAGTACCGATTGATTTCTTTTTTATCAAGTTATTCTAGTGTGAATTGGCTTATTTCTTCCAGTATCCATTGATTTCTTTTTTCCAGAAGGTTATTCTAGTGTGAATTGGCTTATTTCTTCCAGTACCCATTGATTTCGTTTTTCCAGAAGGTTATTCTAGTGTGAATTGGCTTATTCCTTTGTACCCATTGGTTTCCTTTTTCAAGAAGGTTATTCTAGTATGAATTTGTTTATTCCTTCTAGTACTCATTGGTTTCCTTTTTCTAGAAGGTTATTCTAGTATGAATTGGCTTATTCCTTCTAGTACTCATTGAATTCCTTTTTCAAGAAGGTTATTCTAGGATGAATTGACTCATTCATTTTAGTTTCCCGCCATAGTTTTATTATGTTTTCACATGAAGTTTAGTTCTCTGATTAAAAGGTTGCCGTAGAAGCAATGTCGGCAGCGCATGAGCTGCATCGATGAGCGAACCTAGCTGGCTGCTAGCATCAGGGCCTGTGAACCAAAGCTGTCAAGTCCCTTCTACACGTCCACTGCGTGATCCTGGATAATAGGCTGCAATAGAGCATACTGGCTAAGTAGAAGGGATCGAAGAGAGAAGGCAAGTCAGTAATCAAAAATGCCCGCTGAAGTTGGATGTGTCGGCCCAAAAGGTGCAAATATCGCAGTCAAGCTGTAAACCACAGCACAACATATTCTATTCTCTGAACTACATCCTGCTACTTGCAAAGCCCTTTCAAGGCTTGTTAGCATGAGATTGAGAACGAACGAAGAAGAAGAAGAATGAGGTTGCTGTAGTGGAGAGCTCTTCCAGGTTCTCAAATAGCTCCATTGTGGAGGTTCATCTCTGTGGGCCAGTGCTCAGTATCTAGTTGTCTAAGCATATAACAGTCTTTTAGGATATTTGACTGTCTTTGCTGCTTGTCTTCACAGACACATGAGCGATGTAGCCAATTTTAGCCTGTATAACTGGCCATTTAAAAAAAAAATATTTTCTGTGTGCGTTCTCCTTATTTCTCTAATCCCCAATGCGGTGTGCGTTGCACTGTGGTTTTTATTTTGCACCTGTCGGCCCAGTGCATCCGACTTCAGCATGCAGCATGCATTTTATGTAAGGGTCGTCTTCCTCCTGCATTTTCTAAGGGTTTGCTTCCCCGAGGTAACGGCCGGTGCTGTGATGGGGATTGAACCCAGCACCTTCGGGCTGTGAGCTGTGCCACTGAACCACTAGGCCACGCCGTCCCCTAACTCGCCATTCAATCTATTATGTTCTGTTCTCATGTGGAACAGGATCACTTGATCAAGGTAGTGATAGTTATATTTCCAAGACTGTCTTTCCTTATGACTTGGATAAAGAGTAATCTTTTACTAGAAGATGGCTATTCGTTCCTTTTGCTCTGGAATTGCTGTCTCTGTTGCTAACTTGTCTGCTCTCTCATTTTCTGGCATGCCAAAATTAATTTGTTAGTTGCCCATCGCAAGCGATGATGCCAACATCATCAGACGAATTTGTCTTTATGATGTAACTTGCGCTGTTCTTGGATTATGATGTTTGTCCATCACATGTGATGAACACCACTCACTTTCTTCAGCTGTGTGGACAGTCTTTTCTCTTGCTGTTTTTGCTGAAATGGGTTACTTGTGCTGTGTTTTGGATTAAAGTAAGGAAGAAACTGTGCCTTTGTCAACCTCACTTGATGGTCCTGAGCTGGCTTTAGTCAGTGGCAAGATATTTTTTGACTGGAGATAGCACAGGATGCAGATTTTTCCTCAGGGCTTACTCTCGAAGCCTTTCCCGTAAACAGGTATCCCGCAAGACAGGAGAGGTGAATAACATCTATCGTTGTGTGGTGCCTTTTCCATAACTGCAAAAGGTCGTAGGGACATCACTCAGCATGTGAGTGACTTTGTCATCTCTCTTAGGCTGTATTCTAGTCCATTATAGTCGCCCCTAATTTCCCACACCAAAACCGATACTGTTTGTAGCTAGGGGGAAGGGCTCCAATCTCGCGAAGTTCAGCTGTTTGAACTAGACAGTGAAATACGACACAGGTTTAAGTGTAGTGCTATTCATATAGCCAATGTCCAGACCAGGATAATCGGACGGAAGAAAACACAAAAAACAAACAAATTAACCAGTCCAAATGGAAAACAACAATACGTTTCTGTGAACACAAGTGTAAGTCGTCAGCTAGTGTGAATTTCAGGCAAATCCATGGTCTAGCAGCACCCACATTGAAATAAAGCAGAGGTGCAATGTAGACCTGCAGCCAGTTACGGCACCATCTTTGTTGCACTTGTCAGGAAGAAACTGCGCTGGTCATCAACCTCACTCTATGATATGATGGTATCAGCTGTAGCACTAACCTTCTATTGGCTTTTAGTTTGCTTAAGGCTTTAACAAGTTCTAGTAGTTTATCATTCTTGAAAGCTAGTAAAACTAACATTGCATCTTTAACCTTTACCCTGCCACATTATTTTTTCAGTACATCACATTTGCCATGGTTGTTGACTTTAAGAGCATGTAATCTTTTTATTTGTTGGTCTATAGACAGGACGAAAGTGGAACTTTCTACAATCGGATGAGCAGTATTTTAAACCCATTTCTATGGTAGCCTGGTTGTCTATATTAAAACGCTTTGAAAAAACGTTGGCATAAAAAATAAATTTAGTCAGATAGCCAATAGTTACATGAAAAGGTAAGGTATACAGCTTGCTGGCATTGACTTGCTGTGCTGCTAATCATTTCTGCAGCAATAACTAGTGCCTGTGCTTCAGCTGCATAGTTTGAACAGAATTTTCCAGTAAATGAACTAGTATTTACGTTTACTTTATCTGGGTAGACAACATGAATTCATGCACCTCCATTCTTGACTACTTTAGTTGCAGATCCATGCTTCTCTGTGGTATAGTTCTG
Source organism: Ariolimax columbianus (assembly GCA_036924085.1). Classification (NCBI taxonomy): domain Eukaryota; kingdom Metazoa; phylum Mollusca; class Gastropoda; order Stylommatophora; family Arionidae; genus Ariolimax; species Ariolimax columbianus. Next base: position 27,006,989 of record JAVGWX010000020.1, on the reverse strand, counting down.
TGATCATATTACATGCAGCTGTTTTCATGTGGAGAGTGTTTTTCTTTCCCACAGGGCAGGTGGCAGTTATAAATGTTTTTGTGCGAGATTTTTGGTGTTGTTCCCATGATGTTTGCTGGGGGTGTTCTTCTTTAGTAGTGTCAGGTAATTCATCCTGCAATGGTCACTTTTCAGGGCAGCCCGTTGGTCGCATGCATTTCCGATCTGTCCACTTCTCAGGCATCCTGCAAGACCATGTTTGATGTAAAGCTCTTGAAAAACTAGGGATCATCAATTCAGTGATTGCAGTGCCAACCCACTTTAACAGCTTTACTGTCAACCTTACTGTAAATTGTGTCTTAGATCCCATCATCATCTGGTTGATCAGTCCAAAGACTAGTTGTAGGGTTGTCTGAGTATGTCTCTTCATTTGACCCTATCCTCTGGTTGATCAGTCCAAAGACTAGTTGTAGGGTTGTCTGAGTATGTCTCTCCATTTGACTCTATCATGTGCAGTTCTCTTCGTTGCAGCATAAGTTCATACTTCAATGTCCCTGCATGCCTGAGATGTAAAGGTGAATCTTGGTCTCCCGGGTCCTCTCTTCCTTTAAATCTTGCCCTCTAGAATCTTCTGTAGAAGACTTTCATGTCTTATAATTGTGACCCAGCCAACTCAACCAATGTTTTTTTATCATATGCAATATTTGTCTTTGTGCGCCCACATCAGTGAGTACATTGTCATTGGATCTTTATTCTGTCCAACTCACTCTTTTTATTCTACAGTAGCACCACATATCAAACGCTTCCAATCTGTTCCCATCCTTCTTTGTTAATGTCCATGTTTCAGCCCCATACAGTGCAATTGGCCATATATTGTTTTTAAAAATTGTTTGCGTTTATCGTTTGCGTATTTATCTATTTCCCAAGGCGGGTGTGCGTTGCACTGCAGTTTTTATTTTGTTTCTTTTGGCCCAGTTCATCTGAATTCGACATGCATTTTATAAAGGTCTGCTTCCTCCTGCATTTTCTAAAGGTTTGCTTCCCCCGGGTAATGACCGGTGCTGTGAGCAGTTTCATCAAACCACTAGCCAACGCCTTCCCCTGCCCATATATGAGTGGTGATTATTCTTTTTCTCAATTCTCTCCTGATATTCTTTGAGGTCAGCAATTTCTGCTTTTCTCTGAAGCTCTATTTTGTAATTGCAATCCTTGCCTTTGTTTTCTGTATTATTGAACAAACATTGTCTTTGTTTGCCTCAAGTATGTCAACTTCTGTACTTGTTCAATTATTCCTCCATTCATGAATATATTAATTGCTTATATTGCTTGAATATTACCAAAGTCTTTGTCTTTGATGTGTTTATTTTAATGCCAAATTCTTTGGCTGTGCTATTAATTTTTTTAAGCAACATTTGCAACGTTGCTGCTGATCTTCATATAAATTATAATATACCAAAGGTGGGATTGTACTGTAGATTGTGTCTGAACTCTAGCTAGTGTCTTTGAACTTGTGTCAGATAAAGATGAGACTGTAGATTGTGTCTGGACTCTAGCTAGTGTCTTTGAACTTGTGTCAGATAAAGATGAGACTGTAGATTGTGTCTGAACTCTAGCTAGTGTCTTTGAACTTGTGTCAGATAAAGATGAGACTGTAGATTGTGTCTGAACTCTAGCTAGTGTCTTTGAACTTGTGTCAGATAAAGATGAGACTGTAGATTGTGTCTGAACTCTAGCTAGTGTGTTTGAACATGTGTCAGTTAAAGATGAGACTGTAGATTGTGTCTGAACTCTAGCTAGTGTGTTTGATGTTGTGTCAGTTAAAGATGAGACTGTAGATTGTGTCTGAACTCTAGCTAGTGTGTTTGAATATGTGTCAGTTAAAGATGAAACTGTAGATTGTGTCTGAACTCTAGCTAGTGTGTTTGAAGTTGTCAGTTAAAGATGAGACTGTAGATTGTGTCTGAACTCTAGCTAGTGTGTTTGAACTTGTGTCAGTTAAAGATGAAACTGTAGATTGTGTCTGAACTCTAATACAAGATTAGCATGAAGTTTGTTCTTGTTCTGACAGAGAAACTTTTGATGTGGGACAGATAGAGAGCTTCATCGAGCACAGGTTTATCGAGCACAGGAGTGTGGTTGACAAACTAGCCAAAGAGGTTTGATGTCTCTCGTCGTTGTTGTCGTCGTTGTTGTTGTTGTAAGCCACTTGTGCTGAGTTAACTCTTCACATTTCTTTGGTAGCTGATTACAGTGAATCTTCTTTCATCCTAAGGCATACTTGAGAAGGTGGACTTGAATTATTATGACTATATATATGGGTCATATATAGTGCAAAATATGGAGCTCACCCAAATGCTGAAATGTTTACATATTGATGGCAAGGACCTCAGGATCATTGAAAATATGTATTGGGGACAGACTGCGGCTATAAGGGTTGGGGACAGACTGGGGTTATAAGAATTTGGGACATACTGGGACTATAAGGGTTGGGGACAGACTGGGGCTATAAGGGTTGGGGACAGACTGGGGCTATAAGGGTTGGGGACAGACTGGGGCTATAAGGGTTGGGGACAGACTGGGGCTATAAGGGTTGGGGACAGACTGGGACTATAAGGGTTGGGGACAGACTGGGGCTAAAAGGGTTGGGGACAGACTGGGGTTATAAGGGTTGGGGACAGACTGGGGCTATAAGGGTTGGGGACAGACTGGGGCTATAAGGGTTGGGGACAGACTGGGGTTATAAGGGTTGGGGACAGACTGGGGCTATAAGGGTTGGGGACAGACTGGGGCTATAAGGGTTGGGGACAGACTGGGGCTATAAGGGTTGGGGACAGACTGGGGCTATAAGGGTTGGGGACAGACTGGGACTATAAGGGTTGGGGACAGACTGGGGCTATAAGGGTTGGGGACAGACTGGGGCTATAAAAGTTGGGGACAGACTGGGACTATAAGGGTTGGGGACAGACTGGAGCTATAAGGGTTGGGGACAGACTGGGGCTATAAGAGTTGGGGATAGACTGCGGCTATAAGCATTAACAATCAAGTGGGAGATTATAAACAGATAAAAAGGAGAGTGAGGCAAGGTTGTGTTCTGTCCCCCGACCTTTTTTTCTCTATACAGTGAGCTCATCTGGAGAGACATACAGACAATGCCAGGAATATCAATTGTCGGACAGAACATAAATAATATACGATATGCTGATGATATTGACTTTATAGCCCAGAATGATACCGACTTGCAGGAAATGGTAAACATGGTAGTTCAGCAAAGTGAAAACAAAAGCCTCAGCTTAAATAAAAAGGAATCGGAAGTGATGGTAGTGACCAAGATATCGGACTCTCCAAGAATAGGGGACCGAATAAATACCTGGGCACATACATATATATCAGATGGAAGATGCAATTACAAAATAAAATGCAGAATAGCCCAAACAAAATTGGTCTTTCAGACAATGAAAGGAATATTGTGCAACAAAACCTTGTTGAGTGGTCCGCCGGGGTCTTTGCGTATGACAAGAATAGCACCACTACCCCACAGAGAGCATGTTGAAAGAAGTGACTGTTTGATATGGCATAACACCGGCCATGGTTAAGTGGTTTGTTTAGAGCAGCATAGATGGTGCCTAAGGCTGTGGGTCTACTTTGCTCTAGTGTTTGAGTCTATAAAGATGGACTTGCACATCAGTAAACCACCCTCCGCTACACTTGTCCCAATGTAGTGAAGTAATAAGCTGGTCAAGCCTAGCCCGCTAAGCAGGAAATCCTCTTCCTGGCTACATCCAGCTCATACCAGAGCTGAGACCTGCCACTGTAGAAGTACAGGTCAACTAAGAAGGTTCCGGTTTCTCTTACAAAGGACACCGTTGTTTGTAAGGCTGTTTCATCTCCATACAGCTTTTGTCTCTTATCTGTCTCACGAGACCAGTATTGTTCTCTCTTTTCCTGCGTGAGCGTGCAGCTTTGCAGGATGTGTTCCACAGTGATGGTATGCTTCCACATGGGCACCTGTCATCTGTCCCAATCCTCATTTTGTTGTAAAGATGACTCTTGAGTCTGTTATGCCCAGTTCTCAGTCCGAAGATGATGACTTGCTCTTCTCTAGATAGGTTAAAGTAGCTGTCTTCTTTTTGGAAGTCGGGGTGTTGATCAGACCATTTTACCCCGAAGTTGGCTTTAATTATGGTCTTGGTTTCATTATATGTGATACTCAGGTCTGTTTGTGGGGACACTCCTCCACTCTTTGCTAGTTTGTCTGCAGCTTCATTGCCTTCAATATTGCAGTGGGATGGGATCCACTGTATGAACAATCTTGGGTGTTCTGCTGATAGCTGTGTAAGGAAGAACATACACTGCTCAAGATCTTCATCTTTGTGTTGTTTTAGCGCTGTGCTAATACTGACGCAGCATCAATAAGGAATACTATGTTTTCTTGGTGGATATCTTTATCTTGGATTACAAGCTCAGCTGCGGCCTTCAGTGCCTCTGCTTCTGCACGGAAATTATTGGAATATATTCCCGTTGTTAATACACCAGTTTTTTTCTTCTCCATTCCTTAGTCTGTAATAGACCCTTCCACCTCCATTGGATGTATCTTTGTTAGATGAGCCATCTGTATATACGTGTGTCCATGTTTCTGATGGGTATACTCTCCTAAGATATTCTTCTGTGATAAATTTCCTTTCTGAATCTGTCTGTTCCCTTTTTCCTTATTCCCTCTATGGTTTCTACCATCTCATGGGACTTGGCTTTTTTCCATGGTGGGATTTGGGATGTTTGTTTTAGATCTCTAACCACTGCCTGGCTTATGATTTGGTCTGCTCTTGCAAGTTCTTTTGTTTTTGATATGAAGTTGTTTCTCTTTAATCTCCCTCTTCCCATGCGATTTATCCTGTCATATATTGGGTGATCAGGAATTCATTTGAACTTCTCCCGCTGCGGGAGTGTTTTTTGACCTCTGCGCATCTCCATACTTTCGATTCGTGTGATGTTCTCATTTCATTTATTGGTGTTGTTCTCATAGCTCCAGTGATGATACGTATACCCTGGTTTTGGGTTGTATTTATTTTGTGAAAGTTATTCTTTGTTGCTGTGGACCATGCTGCTATCCCATATTCTAGCACTGGTCTCACATAACCTGTGTACAGTTTCTTTAGGGTGCCCGTGTCCGCTCCCCATGTTGAGGCTGATATCTTCTTCATTATGGTCATTCTGTTCTTAGCTTTGTTGTGGCTTTTTTTGTCTGGTTTTTCCATGTCAACCTTGGGTCCATTGTTATTCCCAGATACGTTGGACTTATGTCAAGGGGGAGAGTCTGGCCATTTACTTTCAGAATTACTTCTTGGGGCATGGGAGATAGAGAGAAGATTGTGTATGTGGTTTTGGATTCATTTATAGCGATATGCCATTTTTTTGTCCATGTCTCTATTTTATTTAGAGCCTCCTGCATTTGGTTTCTAGCTACAGGTGTAGACTCTTAAGATGTCCATAGTGCTAGGTCATCTGCATATAGTGCACTGTGTACTCTTTTAGGAATTTCTGTGATTATATCATTGATATATATGAGGAACAGCATGGGTGAGAGTATTCCACCTTGTGGAACTCCTTGTTCCATTTTCATCTTTTTGCTGAGGTGTCCTTGGAGTTGCACTCTTGCTGTCCTGTTATCTAGATAATCACTGATGTACATGTTGTTGCTTACACCCATTTGCAGTAGTTTCAGTTTTAACCCGCTCTTCCATATTTTATCAAAGGCTTTTTCTAGGTCTATCCAGACTGCCAGTGTTTTTTTTGTTCTTGAAATGCATCTTCAATCTCCTGCGAGATATATGTCTCCTGATCTTCGGTCGGTCTGTTTCTACGAAAACCTGCTTGCTGGGGGATAAGTAAATTCTTTGATTCCATATGCCAGGTTATTCTAGTGTAATACCAATCCGTGAATGAATAAGTGGTAATACTTGCTTGGCTGAAAATCTTCACTAGCGATCATACGTGTTAAAAATCTAATGTTTAACAAAAACAGCTGACAATTATTTCTTTACAATAATTCTTTTAGAAAACAATAGACACATGGTCTCAATCCAGGTACACAAGAAATAGTGACACAGATGTCTAGTGCTTATTTGATTGGACGAAAATTCAGCAGATTTGTCTGAAACTCCGTATAAAAAGAGTGTTAAAGAGGCAATGGTTGTCTGGTTTCTTGAGGGGAGCGCCGGATAAGAGACCTCGGAAATGGTTTCTCAGGGGAAGTCTCGGATACAAGGAGTTAATGCAGAGGTTGACTTTAAAGAGAAAAACATTTTTTTTTACTCACTATGTTGTGCGTTTCGCAGACAAATCCGTCAATTCCTTTACCAATCCCTTTCGTATTATGCGCCTCAGTCAGAGTCTGAATTGATCAAGTATTGAATATCCACAAGCAACCCAATGCGAATCAACTGATCAAATAATGAAATATATAAATTATTTCTCGGGTCTTGAGCCTAATTTTCGTTGTGACAAATGTGTTGACTTTTAAATTTAACCTTCATAAATGTCTACCTATTGGAAATAACTTTACAGTTAAATGTCAACTGCACATGTGTGAGTGCCACCATCATGTAGAGTCGTAAAACAAAAATTAAATTCAACAAACTAAATCACAAAACGCAAAGGCATGTTTCAGAAGTCAATCTTGGCCGTAGCACGCAGTAATTTCAGGTTATTTGGCAGCCGATTTTGGCGCCACAAGCATTTAACATTAAACATTTCTTTTTTAACAATAACCGTTTCTTCTGGTTTTAAAAAAGTCTTCAACTGTTTTCTGTGTATTTGAACCACGTAACTCTGATTTCTTTGACTCCTTTCTTCAGGATGAGCTTCAGAAGGTAGCATTTGAGGCACTACTTTATTCTCAGGACCTGGCACATTCCCGTATTCGGTCACAGATCGCTCTCATAGAGTCAGAGTTGACACAGATAACTGCCTTGGAGATGGACCGTAGGGCTCAACGTATGGCACATGAGTTTGTGAGTGATCTTTGGTGTTGAATGTGGAACAATAGTAGTTCAGTAAATCAATGACTTTACCCCAGTAAATCAATGACTTTACCCTTGTGGATTGCTTGGGCAACTATTATTATCCTTTACACTGCCACTTTATTTTTTTTTCAGATAAAGAACTTGCTGGTGTATTTGTTGTGTGTGTGTTAGTTTTAGTTTCTAAGAAACAAGAAGATGACGGTGAAAATAGTGAAAAGCAGAACAAACAAATAAGCTAATCTGTATTTGCCATCCATTGTTTGTAAAAAAAATGTTTAAAGTTCCACAGAGGACAGATAATCAATGTTTACAAGATCAGCATATTTGTTAGTTTCCACTTTAACCTTTACTACTCTACATACAAAATTGATGCAATTTCCCCATCTGGTCCATTATTTTTCATCACGTCACATTTTTTAAGAATGGTTGTATTGACTTGTTGACTTTGAAAGACTAACCTTTTTATTTGTTGGTCTATAGATATGATTTTGTTGTGTGTAGATAAATAAATGAATAAAGAATTTGCTGGTGTTAATGTTGTGTGTGTGTGTGTGTTAGTTTCTGAGATACAAGAAGATGAAGGTGATAGTGTTGAAAAACAGCTCGAACATAATAAACTCACCCGCCTTGGAGTCCCTTGGTTGAATTTTTAAAAAAATAGTTGACAACGGTTTACCATAATGGCCATATCTGTCACTTTCAACTATAAACGTAATTATTGTATCGACATAAACAATCTAAACAGATCTATCTCAGAAAAAGTTGTTGCAGAAACATGACTTCCCCATTGACTGAATCTTCAAATCCAAGCGAAAAACATGAGTCATTTTTAGATGCCTAAATCTTTTTTCAAAATTGCCAGTTTTCGTCTAACCATACATGCCGGAAGTTGGAACTCTCTACAATCAAAAGAGTAGCATGTTCAGCCATTTCTATAGCAATTTCACGACGCTAGTCCGCTAAAGGTTAGATAATGTTTATCTTTATCTCTTTTTTGGCAATTTTGAAATTAGCTATTACCTCCCATTCTACAAGTGTCAAGACTTGAATCTAGATAAAGCCTGCATAGTGGTTAAGTCTGGTATGTAAGAAAGTCAAGGTTGTCCAGGCCCACAGTAGATACTGCCATCTGGGACAGGTTCTTATAGAATTCTTCTTCGTCTGCATTCATTCTGACAGCACATTTGGGGCATTGTGTTGAAGCTTGCAACGAGGCTGCGATATATCTGAGCCCTGTGGTCTGACACTTCTGATTTCAGCACATCATTTTTGGGACCAGGTTTGCCTTACCTCTTCGATCCCAAATCTCTTAGCCAGACTGCATGGTTGCAATCTGTTTCCAGGGCCACCTCTTGGAGATGGAATAGGGTCTTGGTCAGTGATGGATCACTGACCCAGATACAAGGAGACAGCTAAGAGTTGCTGGCTGCTGTCAGCTCATTTACTGCTGCATCCTTGGTCCAATTATTAAATTGATTGTGTTCGGTTTCAGTTGTTACTGACTGAAAGTGATGACCCTAATTGTAAGTCAAGTACCCATTTACAGCTGGATTCACTGAATTGTGTTGTCAGGGACACACATGCTCTAGTTGATCTACCACTCAGACACTGTTGTATAAAATAGCTTAAAAAGGCACCAGATGAAAAACTTTTTTTTAAAACTACCTAAATTAAAGACAGGAATGAAACAGTTGAATCAGTTTAGATTAATTTAAGAAGAAATCACAAAACAATGATTTGATCTTTTTCACAGAATGTTGTAGCAGATCAGAGAGTTGCACTTTCTGCTCTGCTGTCACAGTTACTGGAGGAGAAGGAGAAGAGAGAGATGGAGCTGAGAAAGAGATTGGTATGTTTCCATGTGTTTTCTGTGATGGTATACTGAAGGAGAATAAGAAATGAGAGAGAGAGAGAAAGAGAGCTTAACAGAGAGAAAAATATGAGAAAGAGATTAGTGCATATATACAGACTGGTGCCCATGTGTCACTGAGGTCTGTATGGAGAGCAAAGATCGGTAACACTGTAACCTGCCAGGCATGTTGTATGTAAGAGGTGTGTTGGGCATGGGGGGCTGGCTACCTCATTCTGTAGAAACTTTGATCCACAAGAAAAAGAAAAAAGTCATCTACACACCATGGTAAAAGAGAAGTGACTATGTCAAGTCATGTATGCAAAGAGTTCACATCCTTTTGGTGATAATGACACTCACCTATCCTGGCCTCTTTCATTACCTGATCTAACTTAACCTTTTACTTTCCAGTTTACAAAATTACATCTATTTCTTGTATCTGCATAATTTTTAAGCATGTCAGGCTTGACGTGGTTGTTGATTTTGAGAACCTATAATTTAATCATTTGTGCGTGTGTGTGTCCAGAGATATATATTAATAAAGAATTTGTTAGTGTTATTGTGTGTATGTTAGTTTCTGAGATACAAGAAGATGAAGGTGATAGTGGTGAAAAATATCACAAACATATAGACTCACCCGGTAGCGGTGTCCCCTTGGTTAGAAATTTTTTTTTTTTTAAAATAGCAGAAGAATGTACTAAAACTACTATTGATGTTTACCATAATAACTATGTCTGTCACTTCGACTATAAATTAAAATCTTCAAATCCAAGCGAAAAACAAAAGTACTTTCCAAAATCTAAAACAAATTTAAAAATCGCCATTGTTTTCGTTTAACTGTACATGATGGAAGTTGAAACTCTCTACAATCAAAAGAGTAATATGTTCAGCCGTTTCTATAGTAGTAACCTAGTAGTTTATATACGATAAAGCGATGACCCTAGAGCTGGCGGCGTACGGCACCAGTGGAACTGAGTCAAATTGTTGTAATCTCACGCCGTTTTAACAGAAAATATTAACAAAACGTCTGAATACTGGTTTAGAAGACTCTGCAGAGTGTAAACAACCAGTTTCTTTTACATTCACTTGATCTAAGAAATATCTATGCACATCCAATCTATTTTTGAATGCATTAATTGACCTTGCCTCCACTATTTCCTGTGGCGATGTGTTCCAAGCATTCACTACTCTCTGACTAAAAAATATTTCCTGGTTTCCAACTGCTGAATTTAACTGATGTTAGGAACTATGTCAATATATATTGTACATTTGTGAAAACAATTCATGGGCCAGCCACAGCCTGTATGGGGCCTCTTCATTATGGAGAAAGATCTTCCAGTCAATATTGCTGTAAGTAAAGTTAATTGGCACGTCTATACACAGAAGAGTTGAGGAGCCACAGAAATTCTTGTCCACTCACTTATGAGAATATCCACAGACTATAAGATTCATTGAACTGATTGTTTGAAGCAGCATGGCTTTGATGAAAGCTGGTTTTTGAAAACGTACACAACAAAATCTGGTAGGTAAAACAAATTCACAGAGGCTGCTAAAGGAAGTGGGTCTGGAAAAAACCAAGAAACAAGTTTATATGCATTTTTATTTGTTGTTTTTAACCTTACTTTGTTAAGAGTGCCTACAGAAATCTGGCAAAATTAGGTCAAATCTTACAAGCTCCTATTAGAATCAATGGAGGGGACTCAGTGGTCTCCTAGTAAGGTGTCTGCCTCAGGTGCCGCAGATCGCGGGTTCGAATCACAGTGGAGTTTGGACTTTTGTTCTCATGTTTATCTTCGAGTAAAAATTCCCCTGATCTCTGTGTAGCGAGATCGGGCACCCATGTTCAGTGTCAAGCATGTTAAAAATGTATTGGTAGTTAGAAATCGAAAAGAGTAGGCTGCCCAGACAAAATTCTAGCCAAACATCTAGCAAAAATTATTTGTACCTTCCAGGTGGTTTGTTAAGAGCAGCACAGATGGCACTAACTAGCTGCAGGTCTACTTAGCTCTATTGTTTGAGTATTAAGATAGACTCGCACATGGGTTAACCACCCTCCAAGAAACTGGTTGTATACAGACTTTGCAGAGTCTTTTAAACCAGTATAAAAGACGTTGATATATCTATTTCTTCATCATGTTCACCAGTACAGTTATTTTATCTCATGATTACCATCTTTGTCATACAAAACCCCACCTCTCTTTAACTGCTTATTGTTATAATCTTTCCCCAGATTGAGATGGAGCTACAAAGAGAGGATGGGCAACAGGACTTTTGGTTAGTCCAGTATCAACGTCTTCTGGACTGGAAGCCACAGTCTCTTATTGATAGGGTCAGTTTGTGAGTCTTTGATTGTCATATACATGCCACTTTTGCATTCTCTTAACCTTTACCACTCTGCATACAAAATTGACGCAATTTCCCTGCTGCTGCATTATTTTTCATGATGTCTTGTTATTTAACTATGGTTGCTACTTTGAGAGCCTGTAACAATTTTATTTGATGGTCTATAGAGAAGATTTGTTTGTGAGTAGAGAAAATTAATAAAGAATGTGGTTGTTAAAAAAAAAAAAATTTAAATCGCCGACAACGGATTACCGATGTTTGCCGAAATGGATTATTGTATCTAAATAAATCATTTAAACAGATCTACCTCCGAATGATCCGTTGTATAAACTTGACTCTCCCATTCTCAACAATCGATAAATCTTCAAATCCAAGCGAAAAACATAAGAAATCATTTCCAAACGTCTAAAACTAATTGTTGGGTATCGAACCGTACATTAAGAAAGTCGGAACTCTCTACAATTAAAAGGCAGTATTGTTCAGACTATTACTATGAAGCCGTTCATTTTTAAGTTTGATTAGAATGGCGATCGCTTTAAGTAACGGCGATGTCAGTCGAACAGACTCAACGTGCGCTCTCCGATTATCATGACGTCAGTCAGACTCGACGTGCATGTAATTAGGGTTAAGGAAGATTGTATGTGACATGTGTTGGTTTAGACATTTAGAAAAAAGAGTTTTGCACATAACCCTTTACATCTGGTTTTGAAACAGGAAACACAACCTGGATTACTTAGTGCAGGGAGACAGCTCTTTTTCGCACACAAATATACATTTAAAAATTAATTATATACATTTTTATTGCAAATTTTACAATAAGTTTGCAATGGATAACTATACAGTCAAAGTTTCAGGGAAATATAACCTTTTATTCATTTGCAATCAAGTAGTGAGAAGGATATGTGCTATCCCCTCTTATTTATCATCTAACAATCACCCTAACAGTCAGAAATTGATCAAACAAATTAAATTCTTATTTATCATCTAACAATCACCCTAACAGTCAGAAATTGATCAAACAAATTAAATTCTTATTTATCATCTAACAATCACCCTAACAGTCAGAAATTGATCAAACAAATTAAATTCTTATTTATCATCTAACAATCACCCTAACAGTCAGAAATTGATCAAACAAATTAAATTCTTATTTATCATCTAACAATCACCCTAACAGTCAGAAATTGATCAAACAAATTAAATTCTTATTTATCATCTAACAATCACCCTAACAGTCAGAAATTGATCAAACAAATTAAATTCTTATTTATCATCTAACAATCACCCTAACAGTCAGAAATTGATCAAACAAATTAATTTTTGCAGATGACCAGAATTTCTTCTGCAATAAACAGGAGAATTTACAACAACACATCACATCTCTCGGCTCAGCCTGCCTAGTGTATGACATGAAGATAAGCTGTGATAGACAAAAACTATGGTATTCAAATGACGTCAACCGGCACAGCACAGTTTCCACACCGGCGGCAAAACCCTATAGCAGGTAGAGTTTACTTGCCTGGGAATTGTATTCACTGATGACGGCAGACTGGACAGAGAGATAGAAAATAGAATTCAAAAGGCAAGCAAGATGCACTACCAACTGGCACCCAAATACTGAAACATCCAAGTGTTATGTCCACTAAACAGACACTGATAAACATGTTGATCATCCCTACATTATGTTATCAGTGTCAAACTTGACCCTTTTAGATAGACACAAACATAAGATCGAAACCTGTGAGATGAGCTGTGCATGAAGTGCTGCCGAAAAGATAATTCACGACAACTTTAACAACCGCAGGCTGAGGAATATGGTAAGGACTACATCGGTTAATTACTATGTTGAAGCACAGAAGATAAAAGTGGTTTGATCATTTGACAAGGATGCAGCATGATCAACCTGCAGCGAAATCATACTACATGGAGGTTTCAGGGCCATGAGCCGTCGAAGATGGATGTGTCGGACCAAAAGGTGCAAACATCGCAGTCAAACTGTAAACTAGCGACACAACGCATTCAGTTCTCTGGACTACATCCTGGTACTTGAAAAGCCCTGTTCAGGGCTTGGTGGCGGGAGATTGAGAATGAATCAAGAAGTGCCACGAGCACAAGGTTGACCCTGTCGGTGATAGAAAGAGGGAAAAACAGAACCACTCCAAAAGTTCAACATTGGCAGTAAAACCAGTACTAACCAGTAGTCTATGCATACCTTTTGTATGTGACGTCATGTCGCGAGAACGATAGGACACGAAGAAGAAGAATATATAGTCCATTTGGGATATGTATGATGACATTTACCCTTTGGTGGCAGAATTCGTTTGTGTTAAGTATTTGTGAGCAGTTCTGGGACTTTGTAGTATAATATTTCTCTTCTTTCCAGCGACACTGTAGCAACCCTCGGTGGTTACGCTTCTTGATTTTCAATCTAGCGCAGTATTTTTTTTTCCTTTCTCTCCCCTCAGGAAAATCAGTTGACTGACGTAGTGAAGAATATTCTCATCTCTTCTGGAGCAGAAGATTACCTTCCTGTCTTTGCCAGGCATCAGATAACCATAGAGACACTTGCAGCGCTGACAGAGTCTGACCTGCGGCAGTTGGGCATCCATGAGGTAGGCCTGAGGAGGTCAATTCTCCAACACACTGAACAGCTGCACAAGAATAAATCTACCAAGGAGAAAGCTGCCGGCAAAATGAGGGTAAATTGGATTTGTTGCATTTATGTAGGAGCACTTGGGTGGTCTACGTTGCACTATGTTTTTATTTTTGCACCTGTCAGCCCAGTGCATCCAACCTCGTCTTGCATTTTATGTAAGGGTCTGCTACCCCCTTAATTTTCTAAGGGTTTGCTTCTCCGGTATAACGACCAGTGTTGTGATTGGGGAGCGAACCCAGCACCTTCGGATTGTGAGCCGTGCCCTGTTTGTTGAGTTGAGTGTTACATGTTGATGGTCTTTGCAAGACTAGGTCTGAACTTGGAGAAGGTAGCAGTTAGATTAGAGACTTAAATAGAGGAGATATCATTTTGAAAATTGTGCATGAAATTATACAAGGAAATAACAAGAAAAAAAATCTGTAAATAATGCCAGAAAAAAAGAACAGCAAAATCAAATGAGGGCAAGTCAGTAAATAGGTCACAAATGGCTATTAAAAAGGCACCGGATGAGATACAAACTTGAAAACCATTTATTATTGCACTTACATTGTCCCTTTTTTCTCAACATAATTTCCACCAACGTTGATACACATCCCATCGCTTTAGGGAGAGGAGATTAACATCTGGTCAGGCAAAACATACTGACCGGACATATGCTAGTCAGGGTCGGCAAAACATACCAATCGGACATGTTAGTCAGGTAAACCATACTGGCCAAGACTTCCACCTGTCTTCCACACAGGTCTTCTTGGAAACAGGCTGTTCTTTAAGGCAATAAGCTAACGAGGTGGTGGATCGACATGATTCCTGTACTTGGCTCCATCTGCGTGTCACTCACTACTACGGGGATCATGTCAATCCCCCACCTCGTTAGCCTGACTGCCATGAAATAGTGTAATTCCAGGGATAACTGCATGAAAATGTGGTAGGGGTCTTAGTATATTTTGCCTGACCCTGACTAACATTGTCCGATCATTTTGTTTTAGCCTTACCAGGTGTTAGTCTCCTCTCCCCATCACTAATCGTGTACTTAGTGGAAAGTCTTGGCATCACTTAGCAGGGGCTTAGAGATGATAGCAGTCAAGGGTTAAAATTCTTACAACCTCATGCAAATAAAAGACATTTATTGGAAAATTATACAAAGGAATACAAATTGTAAAACTAAAAAAAAAAAGATGTTCTATTCTGTTAACAATTGATGTCATTGCACTTTGGGCAGACCCATAGGTTCTCAGTACTTCTTTTATAAAACAGAGAATGTGCTTTCTTTACTGCCTTCTCTCCATTTTTAATGTTAAGCAATTACAGACCAGACTAATTGGTTAGATTGATTTTTTAAGATATAAATTTTATCAATTAGGCCAGACTATCAATTGGGATGGACTATAAAGGTTTAAGACATTAATCTAATCAATTAGACTGGGCTATAAAGGGTTAAGACTTGAATATAATCAATTAGGCTGAACAATAAAGGGTCAAGACTTGAATATAATCAATTAGACTGGGCTATAAAGGGTCAAGACTTGAATATAATCAATTAGGCTGAACAATAAAGGGTCAAGACTTGAATATAATCAATTAGGCTGAACAATAAAGGGTCAAGACTTGAATATAATCAATTAGACTGGGCTATAAAGGGTTAAGACATTAATAATAAACAAGGCCAGACTATCAGTTTGGCTGGACTGTAAAGGGTTAAGACTCGAAAATAATCAATATAGATGACTGTAAAGGGTTAAGACATGAATATAATCAATTACACTGGACTATAAAGGGTTAAGACTCAAATCTAGTCATTTAGACTGGGCTTTAAAGGGTTAAGACTCAAATCTAATCAATCAGACAACTATAAATGGTCAAGGCTTGAATCTAATCAATTAGGCTGGGATATAAAGGGTTAAGACTCAAATATAATCAATTAGATGACTAAAGGATTAAGACATAAATCATATTAATTAGACTGGGCTATAAAGGGTTAATACTATTCAATTTAGGCTGGACTATAAAGAATTACGACTATTCAATTTAGGCTGAACTGTAAAAGGTTTAAGCAGTAGAAGTGTCAAGATAAAGTTAACAGAAGCACAGCTTGTAATTTGAATGTACTATTAGGAGTAAACCAGGTTTCTCGATTCATTACCCATCTTCTGTACCATGGTCTAATCGTACATGTTCTGTCCAGGAGCCCAGTATTCCAGATCACGATGCCACAGCTCCACCCATAGAGCTTCATAGACCTCCCAAGCTTCCAGCAGCTCTCCTGGAGAGACAAATCTCTATCACAGCCAGGGGCTTTAACTCTGAATGTGCAATCTGCTTAGAAAAGCAGGTATGGACAACTTATTCACTCGGGACATTATTAGATCTCCTGTGTAAACTTTTACATTTTCATAACCAAAACTGCAACTGTACATGTGTGATGTAATGGCTTTATTTTTTATTCCAGTTTTGGTCTAGTCTTCGTACGTATTGCCACATAAATATTCATTTGTGCAAGAGTGGTGGAGAAACTGACATCTTGATCCATGTCCTAGTCTTAGTCTTAGTTGACGTGTACTTCTAGAGGTGGATGCCACTCTGCAGGTCCCAGCTCCAGCGGTAGCCGTGAAGAAGATTACCTGTTTAAGTGCTAGGCTTGAGCAACTTATAATTCCGCTGCGTTGGGACAAGTGCCTCGGAGGGGGGTTGTGCGAGTCCATCTTAATAGACTCAACCACTAGAGCAAAGTAGACCCGCAGCATTTTAGGCACCATCTATGCTGCTCTAAACAAACCACTTAACCATTGCCGGTGTTATTCCATGTCACACAGTTAGTCACTTCTTATAGTATGCTCTTTGTGGGGCAGTGGTGCTATTCTCATCCTTGTCATACACAGACCCCTGGGACCCCTTTTAGTACCTAAAACAATTTAATTGGGACTATGTAATCAGTTCCAAACCAGTTTAAGGAAGGAACCACATATGCAAGATTCAGTATTTTTCAAGGACTTTACCAGCAAATAGGAAAATAAACCAGAGTATGGTTGTCAGCATAAATATACGAACAGTGATATGATGATAGTGGGGGTAAGAAATCTGTCATGTCATGAAGTGACTGTGTTTATTATTAATGAAAGCAGAGACTGTATAAGGAAACATTATGCTCCCAACAAACATTTAGGAATGGGTAGATGACAAAACTATAGAAGATCTCGATTTCACAGATTGAGTCCAACTTTTGAGGAAGCACAGAGGAAGATAGATCTATTATACCACCTATCAGAACAGATATGACAACCAAGTGAATGCCTCAAAGTCAGGAATTTTACAGGCAAAGCTGGGGAACAGATGCTAATCCAGCCAGGCACAACATACTGACCAGGACGTCATATCAGGGTCAGGCACAACATACTGACCAGGACGTCATATCAGGGTCAGTTACAACATACTGACCAGGACGTCATATCAGGGTCAGGTACAATATACTGACCAGGACGTCATATCAGGGTCAGGTACAATATACTGGCCAGGACGTCATATCAGGGTCAGGTACAATATACTGACCAGGACGTCATATCAGGGTCAGGTACAATATACTGACCAGGACGTCATATCAAGGTCAGGTACAATATACTGACCAGGACGTCATATCAGGGTCAGGTACAATATACTGACCAAGACCACAATCTCTCTTCCAAGTAGCGTTCCCTGGAAACAAGATGTTTTCAAATCAGGCTCACTGGCGAGATGTGATCCTCATAGTAGTGAGCGCCACGCAGATGAAGCCAAGCATAGCACAACCGCCTGGAGAACCTTAGTCCACCTTCATCAGCATGCTCGGGATGTGAGGAAAGCTACTACAACCTGCCACCTAACGTCCTTTTCAGGGTGCACAAAAGAGAAACTTACTCATTGTGGGCTAACCTTGAGCTCTGCTCTCCTGTTGCACTACACTCTGCATTCCCTGCTTTTTTTGCACTTATTAACTGCAACACTCAAATATTTTAATTTGCACTATCTTTTTTTGTTAACAGTCAAGCATAATCTTTCTGATGTGTGGTCACGTGTGTTGCTGTGTCACATGTGCTAGGCTCATCAAGGAGTGCCCTCTGTGTCGGGCCAGTGTTACGGCTAAAATCAAGCTATCGTTACCTCCACCAAAGTCCGGCTGCTAAATTTGTGTAGGATCAGACATTCATAGTAAGTTCTGTTGTTTTCCCATCTGTCAGAATGGGCTTGATATAAATAGCTTTGGATTTATAAATAAAATTGCATGACCAAATAATCTTGATCTTGACGATCCATTCCTCAGCATAGCTGCGGGTCCCAAAGGTAATGTCCAGGCGCAGGTTCCTGCCGTAGCTCTTTCGATTCAGGGTTTTCAGGACTGGTCTGTAGGAGATGGCTTGACTGTAAGAAATTTTATCTTGATTTCAGTCTTGTGCGCTGCACTTGCTGTCCAAATATATGGTGTCTTTGAGTCATTTACTGGTTTCTCTCTTTCTATCTATGGCACAACAATTTTTTGTGTCTCGGGTGGCGCTACGCCGATTATAGGGTAAATGTTCTCAGTTGGTGTAGTACTTAAGCACCCAGTGACTATCCTCCTTGTCTCATTCATTGCTGTATCAATAAGTTTGACATGTCCTGAGTTCTTGCAGACTGGCGTGGCGTACTCAGCTACGGAGAAACACAGAGCGTCTGCTGATGTTCTGAAGATATCGGGCTTTACTCCCCATGTTGTGACAGTCAGTTTTTGAATGGTACTGTTTCTGCCATGTATTTTCTGTTTTGTCTCCTGGCAATATACCACACAGGACAACATGTGATCCAACTTTACTCCCAGGTATTTGGGAACTGTACTATGTTCTAGCTCTGCCCTTGCCTTTGATCTATAACTTTCTTCAGAAACCAAATGAGGAAATGTTACTGGGGAAGGACTATTACATGTTATTTGCTCACCTGTTCAGCTTTGCTGACATAACATTGTCACAACACAACAAATGTTGTCTATTGCCAGAGAATGTTCAGAGATTTTAAAAAGTCAATGTGTGTTCCATGCAGCAATGTGTGTTGGTAGCCTCTACCAAAAATAATACTAAGGATATTTCTCAGAGAATATACTAAAATTGATCTGTCAAATGTTTCTTTTAACTCATTACACCCTCATCATCATCATCATCAGGTTAGTCAGCTCAGAGACTGGGGTTAAAGTCTTCTGATTAAATCACGCCTTTGTCCTCTGTTAGTCAGTCCAGAGACTGGTGTTGAAGTCTTCTGATCATGTCACGCCACTGTTTTCTGTTTGTCCAGAGACTGGTGTTGAAGTCTTCTGATCATGTCACGCCACTGTTTTCTGTTTGTCCAGAGACTGGTGTTGAAGTCCTCTGATCATGTCACGCCACTGTTTTCTGTTAGACCAGAGACTGGTGTTGAAGTCTTCTGATCATGTCACGCCACTGTTTTCTGTTAGTCCAGAGACTGGTGTTGAAGTCCTCTGATCATGTCACGCCACTGTTTTCTGTTAGTCCAGAGACTGGTGTTGAAGTCTTCTGATCATGTCACGCCACTGTTTTCTGTTAGTCCAGAGACTGGTGTTGAAGTCTTCTGATCATGTCACGCCACTGTTTTCTGTTAGTCCAGAGACTGGTGTTGAAGTCCTCTGATCATGTCACGCCACTGTTTTCTGTTAGTCCAGAGACTGGTGTTGAAGTCTTCTGATCATGTCACGCCACTGTTTTCTGTTAGTCCAGAGACTGGTGTTGAAGTCTTCTGATCATGCAAGCCCATGTGGTGTAATTATTTAACCCTTTACACACTAAGCCTAGAAACAGTAAATATATAATCATCATAGAAGGGGAATGCCTCTTTTATTCTCCTGCATACATTTCTTTACTAAAGTGATTTCCTTGTTATTCTACTATAAGATCAAACTGAAATATTGCATTAGATAGAATAATGGTGTAATGAGGTGAGAAATTAGTTGAGATAAAACAGCCTTATAAAGAAAAGTGATCTATGTAAAAGAAACCGCGACTTTGAACTGAGGATGAACAATGATGAGTATACAATACAAAAAGGTATATTGTCTTGGCTTTGGTCATAACATGGAGGAAAAATTCAGGAGACAAGAAGACGGGGAAGTTAACTTGTTTTGATAGTTGACATTAAATAATACCAGCATATTTGTCAACATTGTAGCACTTTGAACTATTATGTCTGTATTGTTGATTACTTTTAAATGAATTAAAATGTCAGAAGGCTTAATGAACACGTTTTATTTTTGCAGCCCTAATTGTTAGCATTGTGAACTCAAACAGCACATTAAGGTCAGAAAAGAAGTGAGTTGCCCAGAGATTGAGACCTGTGAACTAACCAGACCAGCTGGCCTTTAACAGACTAGTCAGGTGTAGAGAGAGAGGAACCTACATGTGAATATGTTTGTATGTGTTGCAAGGGTGTATTGATTTTCTAGACCCAAATAGTCTACCAGTGCAGTTGTTGTCTGTGATATTAGTGTTGCTTTTCTTGTTTTGGGCTCTAAATAGATTGTCTCATTAAGACTGTGTTCTCAAGCTGCATTTAAGTATGTAGTCGCTGTTGTCGAGTGGTATGGCGGTGGGTGATCAAATACCACAAGTTTCAAGAGATCCCTGGTGTCAAGGGAGGTGGGACCAGAGTGCCTGCATCCTGAGTTATCTCCAGTCATCGTGACTCATGTCTTGCCACTGGTTCAAGGTGGCTTGGGACCAGCCTAGTTTCTTTCTCACTATAATCCAAATACAGTGCAAGTTACATCAAGACAAAACTGTCTGATAATGTTGCCATAATCGCTTGCAATGACCAACTAATATGGTTGGTTGGTTGGTTGCTAATGCCCACAATGGGTTGGTAACCCTTTTGTGCACCCTGAAAAGGACGGAACTTGTGGCAGAATGTAGTAGCTTTCCTGACATCCCGAGAGTGCTGATGAAGTGGACCGGGGTCCTTCAGGCGGTTATGCAATGCTTGGTTTCATCTGCATGTCACTCACTACTACGGGGATCACATTAAACCTCACCTTGTTAGCCAGACTGTTGTCCTCTACAAATTATTTTTTTTCTCGAAAACGGACTATCAATGTTTACTGTAATGGCCATATCTGTCACTTTCAACTATAAATGTAATTATTGTATCTACATAAACAAACTAAATAGATTTTCCTCTGAAAAAATCCATTTCAGAAACTTCCCCATTCTCAATAATGGGTGAATCTTCAAATCCAAGCGAAAAACAAGAAATCCCTTCAGAAAGTCTAAAACAAATTGTAAAATCGCCATTGTTTTTATCTAACCATACAGGACAGAAGTCGATAGTTTATATACGATAAACCGACGACCCTAAATCTGGCGCCGTAGAGTGTCGTTGGAAATGGATGTAAATCTGTCCCAATGCCTTTGTGTGTCGGTGGTGCTGAAGACTAGTGAAGCTTACAATATTACAGACATCAGCAGGAGGAAAAATATTCATTATTGGGCGATGCTATGATAGGTGGAGGGCTAATGTACACTGTGGCAACAGGAGAGAAGATACGCAACAGTTTATCCTGATGTCCTGGAAGACAAGTCAACAGAAGAATTGATAAACAGCAATAAGGATAGAGATTGAGTAGGAGAGAAGATACATGTCAAGTCAACAGAAGAATGAATAAAAATCACACACTTAGGGAAGATTAGCAACCTCACCATGTATGGGTTGATCCAGCGACCTATGGGCTTCTGCTCTTTGGCCCAAACCTCACCATTTGCAAATCATTGCTACTGAAACCACACTGGAGACTATTGGTCTGAGAATTCCCTAAAAGGTGGTTGCAGTGTTGGACCTATATTCCAACATCTGGAGCCTCAGGTAAATCTATGAAAGTGATTTAAGGATCATCATCAGGTGTCCTGCTGGATGGCGTTGGCGATCATCTGCCTCTATCACGTGTATTCGTTGACCAACTCTGTTGTTGTCTCCATTCTCTCAGGCTATCCAACATCTCCTCTCTCTGCCTTCCACTCTCTTTCCTGCTATCTTCCCCATTGTACTACAAGCCACCTCTTCTCATAATATGCCCAAAATAAGCATGACGTCCTTATTCTGATCCTCGCCAAGGAGTTGTCTTTGTACCTCTTTGAGTACTGTATCATTAGTCTTCATTGCAGTCCATGATATCCGCATTCTTCTGTAAAACAACATGTTCATTGCTTCCAAAGATTATATGCTTGCTTGCTGATTGTCCATGATTCACTGCCATATGTCAGTACTGGCTCCACGTATGATAGAGGGCAACAAAAAAACAAGAAAACATACTGGACAGTTTCACATGATGTCATGGAAACATGGCGAGAGAGACGAAAGAGTATGACATTAGTTCAACACTCAATTGTGACTCCTATCTATTAGTTGGGGTACGTATGGGCTGTGTGTGTGTGTGGAGACAGAACAAACGCAGAAGAAGAAGAAAATAAATGCCTCGGCCAATATATTCTTACAGTTGATCTCTTAAAGCTTGGATGTCCAATTCTGTCACTGCATCGTACTATCCATATTTTTAATACAATTCTAACGGCTACGAAAAAAAAGGTTAAAATGCAGCTTTGCATAAGAATAGTAACATGTGTAATTCTCTATTCCCCACGGCAGTGTGTGTTGCACTATGTTTTTGTTTTGTGCCTGTCAGCCCACTGCATCCAACATTGGCATGAATTTTATGTAAGGGTCTACTTCCTCCTGCATTTTCTAAGGGTTTGCTTCCCTGAGGTAACGACCTGTGCTGTTCGGATTGTGAGTCATGTCACTTCTTCACTAGCCCACGCCTTCCCCATTCACGGATATTATTTTGAGGATTCTTAAGTGTTTTATATTTGATCATGTATTTTGTACAAAGAAATTACATTTGTGCATTTCTTAACAGATCTATGGAGCCAGGATATCAGAGTTCAGTTTTTCATTGTCAAACGATATATCAGGGTGCAGTTTTTCTTGTCAGATGACAGATTGGCACATTGTAGGTCACACATAATTCTCCACAAATATGAAATGTTTTCTTTGTGACGTTCAAAATTATACTTCCAGCTGGAAGTGTCAAGATATTTTTGCTTTCCATTTACAAAAGATTTTTTTTTACCTAAAGTATGTGTGTGTGCTCGTAACTTTATTTGTGGGAATATTCATTTTTTCCATTAGTTTTGTAATTTGATACACTTTCATTGAAATGTGCATTTTGCCAAAATGAATGATCACTCAGTTTTAACTATGTGAAACTGTTAGAAAATTGTCTCACAATATTTTTTTTTCCACCTTGTTTTTAAGGCGGAGTGCATTGCAGTAGGTTTGTGCCTTATAGCCCAGTGCATCTCACTTTAGCAAGTATTTTTTATGGCTTTCGCATCCCATAGGTATACGATTTTGCCCGTTCCTGAATTTGAACACATGCAAGTTTGGTTGATGAACTGTTCCTCTACACTGCTGAATCATGCTCTTGTGCTCCTCCTCCTATTCATTGTATGACTTCATAAATCATCATAAATTGTCACAATATCTCTAAACCTCAGGGTAGAAGATGAATTGTCACAATATCTCTAAACCTCAGGGTAGAAGATGAATTGTCACAATATCTCTAAACCTCAGGGTAGAAGATGAATTGTCACAATATCTCTAAATTCCAGGGTAGAAGATGAATTGTCACAATATCTCTAAACCTCAGGGTAGAAGATGAATTGTCACAATATCTCTAAACCTCAGGGTAGAAGATGAATTGTCACAATATCTCTAAATTCCAGGGTAGAAGATGAATTGTCACAATATCTCTAAACCTCAGGGTAGAAGATGAATTGTCACAATATCTCTAAATTCCAGGGTAGAAGATGAATTGTCACAATATCTTTAAACCTCAGGGTAGAAGATGAATTGTCACAATATCTCTAAATTCCAGGGTAGAAGATGAATTGTCACAATATCTCAACACCAGAGTAGAAGATGAATTGTCACAATACCTCTAAAACCCTGGGTAGAAGATACCCCGGAGTAGAATTGGAGGTGTAGCGGTGTAAATCTAGATCATACTTGGTTTGCAATCCCAACATACCGGGCTTAAAACCACTTCATGTCCAGTTTGTCTGGGCATGTAGAACATATTACAAATACACACATGCATCCATATACTAGTCAATACGTCCACATTATACACACGCGTCCACATTACAAACAGATACACACACGCATCCATACACTAGTCAATACGTCCACATTACAAACAGATAGACACACGCATCCATGCACTGGCCATGTGCCCCGATATCACCAAATGGACTATATGGTTATGGCAGGCCTTCACCAGTAGAAGGCAAACATTTTATCAGACCAAAAAATTAATGCATGTCAGAAGAGAAGTGACTAAGTATAAATTGTCATAATAGCCCCCTTCACATATGGGTCCCCAAATGTCTTTGTATCCTTGATTTCTGCTTTTTAAATTCTCAAAAGTGTGGTAAAAATATAACATTCTACAGTAACAGTTTAGTCAAGGAAAGCAGATCTGAAGTACAGACGCTGCTAAGGATTTGTTCAGCATTGCATGCACCACTTGAAAGTCACTGAATTTATAGAATTTTTAAAAATTAATTCTATATGAATGTAGACATTCAGGTTGTTTTTTTTTGTGTGCGTTTGAGATTTTGGCGATACCTTTTTTTTTTTTTACAATAATTTATATTATGTTATTTTTAGTATTGCATTTGCGCTTTCTGCATTAGATCGTACTGTAAAACTTCTCTTGTGTGTTTCCATTCTGATGAGCCCTTTTGAGTTTGATATGGTTGTAGGTTATACCTGTTGCTTTGTTATATTTTGTAACTGCAGTGGACTAAAGAAACTGTACACTGGAAGAGTGAGACCAGTTCTCGAGTATGGAATTGCGGCATGGACAACAGCAGCGAAGGCGAACTTCGATAAAGTTAACAAACTTCAAAACCAAGCCATGAGAATTATAACAGGTGGCATGAAGTCAACGCCAATTATAGAACTTGAAAAGATTACAAAACTGCAATCCATGACCGATAGAAGAGACTGCAGAGCCCAGCTGCAGTCAGAGAAACTCCGAAGACTGACGGACCATCCAATGTACCAGAGACTAAACAATTTGGGAAATGGGAAACTAAAGCGGAGAAACTTTGCAGAAATAGCCAAAGCAAAGATGCACGAAGATCCCATAAACGCACTAACAACACCAAAACCCATCACTACTGTATGAAAACCTACTTGGAGGCAGGATATATTTCCAGAGGTGGTAGAAAATATACCAGGTATTGCAAACAAAAACTGCCAGACTGAAAAAGAAAGGAGAGATACTACCCTAAGTTTCATATCGAAAAGCTACCCAAGCATGGACTGGACCCATGCATACACCGACGGTTCTGTAACAAACACTACACAGAACGGAGGGGCAGGAGCATTCCTGAACCTACCAAATGGCAGAAAAATAACACTGTCATTCGCTACTGGTAAGTACACAAGCAATTTCAGAGCAGAGGCACTGAGGGCGGCAGTGGAAGAAATGGTAACACACAGTGAAAATGAGAGCCATATAGTCCTGCTGACAGATGCTCTCGCCGTAGTCACAGGGCTAAAAAGCCAGAAAAACACTGAGCTTAATGACTTAAGAGCAGCACTCTGCAAACTGTGCCAGCAGTCCGCACCAAAAAGGGTAGTGGTACAGTGGGTTCCGTCACACTGCAACATCCAAGGCAACGAGGAGGCAGACAGACTGGCAAAAGAAGGTGCAAGGCTACCACAAACAGATACCAGTATGACGTACGAAGAGTCAAAACGGCTTATCAAAGCCAGATACATGACCAAATGGGAAACCAAACATACTGGTTACACCAAAAACGATGCCTATTACCAGTTGAACCGAAGAGAGCAGGTCGTTGTCTTCAGACTTCGCACTGGCCACAACAGACTGAGGTACCACCTATTCAACAAATTGAAGATAGGGTGTACCGACGAATGCCCGTGCGGTACTGGTAAAATGACCACTGAACATCTGCTGCAGAACTGCCCGACATACGAGGATCAGAGAGAGCAGATGTGGCCATTGCCAGTGTGGAACTGCAAGACAAGCTCTATGGTAGTGGCGAGAGTCTCAGGATGACCGCCGCTTTTTTCGAAAAAATAATGGTTACTGTCTGACTGTGTACGCAGAAGAAGAAGAAGAAGTAACTGCAGTGGGATCAATTACAGATAAATAAGATAATACGGGTGAGAATGTTCCGATTCTGCTTTCTGGACACGGCTATCTCATGAGGATTCGCTTGTTTTTATCTTGGTAGCAATGTGGACAAAATTGAGGGCATAGAGAATGACATCCACTTAGGAATCCAGAAGGTGCAGGGAGCCTTGAATGAAGATTATGATTCGCAACTCAAATTGGTTTTACTCTAAGAGCGAGCAAGTACAGGAGACATTGGAGAATGTGGTTTTACAGAAGAATGTTAATGTTGAGAATTCCATGAACTGCAAAGAAGGCTAAGAAAGAGAGAATTGGAAAGACAGACAGATTATGGCAACAACAACAAAATCAGGACACGGCAGTCATCCTTTTGTCCGGACAAAGAGCTCTCTGCTGGTCAGCAAATTCTTGGAATCTTTCTTAGGCAGGTTGTGTGAAAAGATCATTTTGATGTTACTGCACCTATTACTGAGCAAGGATTAATGAAATAGTTGTTGTTGATGAATACCCACAATGAGTAGGATTACTCTTTTGTGTGCCCTGAAAAGTACGTTAATGAACCATGTCTTCAAACCATTTTAATTGTGAAGCATAACATGTTTTGTTTTCTTCTGATTGTTGGTGCTCAAATAATTTCATCTATTTCTGTCTTCTTCTTAATAATCACATTTGCTGAGCTCTTGGGGATTCCCCGACAGGCATCACCATCTCCACCAACATAATAATTGCTGTTGTCATCATCGTTTGCGATATGAGTGG